>CM060956.1:64715351-64809222 GCA_030765055.1 Mantis religiosa | reverse complement strand
TCAACTAGTATTGACACCGGCCGTGAAAGCCTTAGAACCTTGATATTCAACCACTGTTTTTGCCCAAGAAGTTCCTCTCTGAAAATTCAGCCTCCTTAATTTTTCCCTCTCCTCTATACACTTCGTTTCAGGATACAAGGTTTATCTTAATAATCTAGTATCCATACAGATTGCTTTATCAAATGACAATAAATGTTTAGTCTGAATATTTGAGAGTTCTGTTCTCCTTTACATGTACAATTAAGACCTTCCGATTGATTTTCTTCGGCTCATTCTAACATAAAGGTTTATGCATTATGCAATGCTATTAGCCAAATACCAAGTAGGTTTTATTTTTTGCATTATTACTTTTCTATTTTTTCTGTATTTCACAACAGCAGGTGCTACCATTTCGCTACATCCCAACTGTTCACTTGTTCCAATACGTCATCTCTAAACCACAAGTGTAAGTACATTTTTATTAAAGCACTAAGGTAGTATATTTATTGGACTGCCCACTGCTTGGTCCAGGTTTTTATCTTGATGGGCACATAATTATAGGTTAAACATCTTGCAGTATACACTACTATTTGTATTTAATTCTTATTTATCTGTTTACGAATTTGGGAAGTTTTAACAGTCCCTCGCCATTTATTTCTAAATTTAAGTCTTGTAAGTTTTGTTTGTAATTTTATTTATGTCAGCTTTCCTCTTCATTTTGACTATACACTTTCTCTTCTTCAAAGCGCAGTTTCCTTCCAATCAAAGACTATATATAACTGTATTTCCTCCACTTGATGGTCATTCACTTGTGACTATCCGTTTGGTTTATCCTAGATCTACCAGCTTCTTGTAAATTTACTTTTCTTCCTATTCACAGTCAGTATAAATTCTGCTGTGTACTTTATTTATATATCCGTAGCATAAACTAATAGAAGAGTTTAAGTGAATAAATAAAATTGCACGCATTATGTAACATTTTACACACATAAAAATTACACATTAATTTAAATCTTAGCTCAGAAATAAATACGAGGGCTGTTCAATAAAGAATGATCACAATTGTTTTTGACCACGTGTCTTTACTCATGCTCTTAATTTTGATGGTCCTTCTCAAAATAGTCTCCCCTGAATGCGATGCACTTGTCCCAGCGTTTCTGCCAGTCTTCAAAGACATGCTGGAAATCATTTTTTGAGAGATCCTTCGAAATTACCTCCGCAGCCTTCACCACTGCTTCTGATGATGGATAATGCCTCCCACGAAGGCGTTTCTTCAAGTTAGGGAATAGAAAAAAGTCACATGGGGCTAAAGTGGAACTATAAGGAGGGTGAGGGATGCACTTCACGTTGGCTTTTGCAAGATATTCAGCAACAACATTGGCAGCCACGCATTATCGTGGTGCAGCATCCAGCCTGCTTCACGGAAATGTGGTCTTTTGCGCCTGATATGGACTTGCAATGTTTTCAGGACATCCTTGTAGTATTGTCCAGTTACTGATGTCTGTGCAGCTACAACATGCTGATAAACCATTCCAAGAATATCAAAGAATGACATGACCAAAACTTTCCCAGCAGAAGCAACCACTTTTGCCTTTTTGGGGGGTTGGTGATGAAGGAGATTTCCACACTGAGCTTTGCTGTTTGCTCTCAGGATCAAAATGATGTAGCCAAGTTTCATCAGCAGTGATTACGTTTGAAAGAAACTCCGGACCTTCCTCTAACATCAACCTTAACTGCATTTTACCTCCATTGCAGCGATAGGCGATACTGAACATGTCTGAATTTGGCTGGTTCTCACAGGCGGGAACCAGGAGTACCAACAATAAAACTACTACGGCGTGTTTGTTTCACATTAAGCTAACAGAATATAATAAGATTAAGTTTTAGTGCGTATAATTATCTGTGTAAAAGAATTATGATCATTCTTTACTGAACAGCCCTCATAATATCACAGAAAGTTGGTGTCGTTCAAATGTTACATTTTTATACTCAGATATTAAAAAACAGTAATCAGTTACAATTATTAAACGGTATTTTCAATTTTTACGTAATCCAAATGACTATTCTGGCACTGTGGAAAATATTCTTTACTAAATTTCTATTAATACATTTTCCATTTGAATGAAGAAGCGACATAAAGAATGGATTAGATCTAATATGTTAAAATGGCACTTCTATTCAAAGCTCACAGGGCACCAGGTGAAATTACTTGTGGTAATCTTTAAAAGCTTGCATTTCAGAGGACCCAGGTTCGATTCTTGTGGGGTTGTTCCAATTCAACCAAAATTTTCTGACATCACAATTTCTTTCTTCTGTTTCAGGTTGTAGAAGAGGTGACGGCGGTTGGCGTGTTGTGGCAGGACGGCGGAGCTGCGCTTTGGAAAAGATTTCTTTGTGGTTCTGGCGGGAATATACTTGCTTCTTGGTTATGCCTCGCTTATTTCCGCGATTGGCAGATTATGGAATTGTTAAGGCTGTGTTCGTCGGCGTCGAAATGAGGTTAATCTTGACTCATTCCTATTCCTGTTAGTGCACATCATCGTCCGTACCGCCCTTCGGGTCTCCGCTTTATCCCCTCCCCCCAGGAGTCAGTTGGAAGCTCAAAGGCTACACTACGGTCTCTGTGTGGTGCTGTGCTTCTGGTAGTGGAAGCCCTACGTTTGACTCTTCTGTTCTAAAGATCTGCCCGGAACGCGAAAACGAATGTATGCCTTTGTCATAAACAGCCTTCTGTTTGTTCCTTTTAATCTTCGGATATGCTTTTGGGGAACACCTATTTACTACTACGACCAGCCTACAACGAGAAAAACGCACCAATATACAGATTTGCTGTATATGTTTTAAACAGCTGTTTACTACAAAAGAGGAGATGGTTTAGTCTTGCTCTGAAGAAATCATTCTCGTTCACATACATAGTGGCAATCTTCACAAAGGAGGCAAGCAGTTCCACAAGAGCTTCCTAATATCCATGTTAGCATGCAGCACTTAAATTGCAGAGTGGGCCAACCTAAAACCCTCTAATAACTTACAATTAGGAAAAGGAGATTCGTCTGCTGCACACTGCATGTGCATTGGATACGGCAGGGACGACCTTAAACTCAGAGGTCATTATTCACAAAAAGTGCTCTTCCATCCCGCCTCACGTACACTAAAATAGAAGAAAAGGAAGCATTTTAATTAATCTGCACACACACGGAAAGACAAGTGGTCATTAGGTTGAGGAATTGCACGATAATTGTTAATAAGGGTAAAGTTTGTATACGTAATCACCAGCCCGTGTTCTACATATCTAGATCCTCTAATTTATTGGCTCGATAATTAGCAGCACTTAACTAGACCACCCAGAAAAAGTAATTTTCATAGCCAATTAAATATATGCCCTGTTTACCTCTTCATAATTAGATGAAACAATACGCTAATAGCACTTACATAAAGACTAACATCGAGGTGTGTTAAATCTCTTTTGAACTGATAATGCCTCCTCACCTTTGAGTCCATGTCAATGGGCTTTTGTTTTTCTTTGATTTAAAACCTTAAAGAAGTGGTCAAATTAAAATTGTTTATCCTGGTTAATCCGTACATTCTAAACTGTATATTGCATTTTAAACATTTTAGACCAACTTGGATGAATTTACCTGTACGAATCAGCGAGCCATTAGTGTCTGTCTCTCTCTCTCTCTCTCTCTCTCTCTCTCTCTCTCTCTCTCTCTCTCTCTCTCTCTCTCTCTCTCTCTCTCTCTCTCTCTCTCTCTCTCTCTCTCTTTCTCCGTCCCTTATATTTACATCAGAATCGTTCTAATATGAGACGGATTATAACTTTTTTATTTATAAATACATTTTTTAACATTTTGTATTAAATGTACATATTAACTATATAATAAATATATTTTGAATAGTAAATTGAACCTACAGTTTATCTTATCCCTCTGAAGTTTATCTTATCCCTCTTAGAGTGTAATGCAAAACGTAAAGAACTTGTTGTTCGGTTATTTCTTAAATTTAATTAATTTGTACATATGTTATTAAATTTTCAAAGTTTACCAAAATTATTGTATATAATTTTAGTTGTTAAACATTTTAACTAATGTATAACAATGTTTAATTGAATCATTCTCTCCTGAAATAAGCTAAAAATTGGTAAACCATCTCCAAGGAGCTTTTGAAAATTGCAACAATCTGTAAAAAGGAATTGAGAAAAATAGATTTTAAAGCTCAACTCACGCTTCACCTGGGACTTTTAAATTATCTATATTGGAAAAATCACTTTTATTAAATTAAAGTGTACGTTATAAGTATCATAAACTGTACAAAGCAACAATCTTAAAAGTCTCACTAATTGTTTATTTGTTTACAAAATATCATCTACATATTGCCTTAAGTGCAGAGTTTCAGGATGATTTTTGTCTTTCAGAATACTAATGCTGCTTTTTCTATTTCTAGCTATAAAAAGTGCTCTGTATAGAGAGAATTAGGAACTTCAAGTGTATTGTACGAGTGGTAAAACTTCCTTTAAAATTGAAAGTAGATTTCATATTACTGCAAGCAAATTAAAGTCGCATTCAACATGTGTATTCTTAATACACAGCATGTTTAGCCAGATAACGTATAAAATTAATTTCCAATGAATAGTAATTCCTCAATAAATAGAAACTAGCGAGAATACAGGACGTTGCCTGAAGCTCTGAAGGTGTTCGTTAAAAATTAACTTTCGAAATATTTGTTTATTCCAAATATTTATGTTGGAATGAATTAAAATAATTACAATATTACTAGTATTTAAAATTTTAAAAATTAGATTATCTGAACTTCACTATATAAAATTTCTCATTCGTAATGAAAATCCTACAAATCCCTCCGACCGAACATTTATCAGTTTCCAATTAGGGATAGTTTTTAAATCAGTCAAACCTAAAAGAATGAACAGATGAACATTCAAAAGCCCGGGCGGTACTTAGTTGCATTTATTTCGGTAGATTTTCGAAATATTTATATTGATTAAAATTAGTTCAATAACAGCTTCTCGCCCGCCTTGGTAGCGTAGATGGTAGCGTGTCTGCCTCACGTTCAAGAGGTCCCGAGTTCGAATCTCGGTCAGGTTACTTGAATTAGGCTTTTCCGGGGTTTTCCCTTATCCTTCAAGACGAATGTCGGGTAAATGTAAGCTCCATGGACCCTGAACTCATTTGAACAGCATTTCACCCAATTTATTCACCGTCCGGTATTACTTAACGTTGGAGGATGTAAACTAAAAAAAACACACACTTTTTCATCAGTGTTTTAGGACACTGGGTGGTTGTGAGGCAGTTTCTGACTGCTATTTTATTTTAATTTTGATTTTAGTTTCTTAACTACTATTTAGCATAATGAAATGAAGCCTTGACACTGAATACAGCAATATTTTCTGAACATAATTAATGTAAAACGACCTTTATATGCCCAAAGGTAATGCTACAAACTTGCCATAAAGAAAATTAAAAATATCAAAATTGTCAATGTTTTGGAAGTATTCCGCTGTAATTTTATCTAAAACTGTTTTACGGAATTTTTCTATTATTTAATACTTGCATCACTTGAAGATCTCCAGTAAATTTGTTTCCCACATTTCAATATATCTGCTCCCCCCAAAAACTGTGTACCTACATTATGAACACAGAATTCGTACCAAATTTTACAAGCGTATAAGTTGTTAATGAATCATGATTATAAATTTGAGGAATAATTGTAGGTGGAAACAGTTGTTCTTTCTCTGAGAAATGACAAGTAAAATGTTACCCATGTAACTCAATTGGTTGCAGAGAAAAGTCTGCCTACAGTATGGTTATAGTAAAGAAGTTATGGTAAACCACAATTAAAGATAAATGTGTACATAAATGAGTGAGTCACCAAATTAGAACATCCAAATTAAAGCCCCTTTATGAACGGAAAACCTCAATGCAGCATACATATTTTGAAAACTCGTGAGTTCCTAATTTTTTAAAGCATGAAAACAAAAAGTCGTTTTTTGGACCCAGTCAACTGCTCAGTGTCTTTAACTTGTCGTAAGTTTGTATTTAAAAGTTTAAAGTGACAATCATGCTAACCCAAGAAAAGCGAATCAATCTAACTTGTAATTTACTTGTCACGTGTGTTTAATTGAATCACACGCTAGTGATTGTGATTTGGCAAACTTTGCCAACTAGAGGTCAGAGTGTACATATATTTAATAGCTATTATAGAAATATTACTTATCACTTGCTTTATAAATAATTATTACAAATGTTAACACCCCTAAGTTGAATTTATTATTACTAATCCGCGAAAAATATATAAATGAACAAAATTATGTAAATAATGGTTATTATTGTGAGATTTAGTGGCAAAGCGAGTATATATATTTTGAACACGAATTATTTTGTTTAAAATTTCACAGACAAGTTCTGTTATTTAAAACTGACCACTATCATTCACCAGAGAGCTAATGTAAACAAAAGGAAATGAGAATAGGTCTATCCTGAACTGCATAAGTAAAAAATCTCACAATCTATAGGCATAATTAAAGTAATTGAAATAATTCTGATACCTTGCTACTTTTTATAAAATATTATACTAACGCATGCAATGACTACCTTTAATCTCATTTTAAAATGTTTTAATGCATATAATACGTATGCACTTGTGGCCACGCGTGCATGTATCCTACCTATCTTACTAAAGTCCAAATTAGAAAATATTTCCATAATAAATGCTCTAAGCAAGTAAAGTAATTTACAAATTTTGATGCGATAAATATTTATGAGCTTACAGCACCTTTCTTTTTTTACCTTCATATAAAACCTTTACCACGGGAAATATTAACGTCCGATTTCATAACAAGCAGAAAGAAGTGCATTTTTGTGCAACGTTAGACTTTTAGGTTATGGTTTTACTTATATTATGACCTTAAAAGAAGTATTTTAAATGGGTCAGAGGACACGTGGGGATTGCCGGAAATGAACGTACAGATGAGCTTGCAAAGAGAGCTGCGACTTCAGATCTTCCAGAGACATACACTCTATGCCCTATTTCTTATGTTAGGCAAACATTAAAGGAGATTATCATCAACGACTGGAGTGAATACTCGTTAAAAAGTGATTGTGGTGCTTTGACTAAGGATTTATATTTCTCAACGGTTTCTGACAGACATAAATGTAAATTCGTTAATCCTATGTTCTCACTCAATTCTTAACTGGACATGGCAAATTTTCAGCTTATTTATTTCGATTCAAAATCAAATGCACACGTGATTGTATTTGTGGAAATCATCTTCAAGATGTCCCTCACATTTTATTTGATTGCCCATTTGTCTGTTTTGAAAAATACGAACTTGAATTATTGCTTCAATCCTTATATTAGACTTTCTCAAAACCACTTACACCTCTTCTGATGAATAACAAAACTTATCAATATTTCATGGCTTTCTTAAACAAAATATTTCTTAAACAAAATATTTCTTAAGCTAAATGATTCATCTTGATGTTTACTGTTTGTCAGCTTGATATTGTTATGCTTTTGTAAATTGTATTATATTCATAAATTTGTAAACTATATTCCTAATATACCTTTGGGTAAAACAGGAATTAAAAATTGGATAGTAAATAAATGAATAAATAAACAAATAAATAAAAGAAGTCTTGTAGCTTTTTTTTTCAAAACATCATACGATATGTAAGTTGTGCATACAAGAAATATAGAGTGAAGGCGGTGTGTAAAATGAGGGCAAGAAATAAGAAAGGATAGTGAGGGAGACCGAATAATGTGAGCAGAGCTGCGAGTTCTGCTAGTAAGTAATATATAACATTTTGCTGAGACTTGCGCAAGTTTTTTCTAATTTTGTATAGTGATGAGCTGCAAGTAATGTAAAAAGTATCTCTAGTGTAATTAAGAGTTAAAGAAAGAGCTATTTGTTTATGTTATTATTTTGTATGTTTTTTGTTTGTTTTTCAACAGTGGACTTTGAGCACGAAAGGGATCAAACTAAGATGTTGAGGGAGCAGCTGGTAGAATCAATGGTAGGGAAAATTGGAGAACCCGGAGCTAACTCGCCCAAACGCCGCTTCGTCCATCACAAGTTCCACCCTGAGATCGAACCCGGGTCGCCTGATGAAAGCCCAGCGGGTTAACCATTCAGATACGGCGCCGTCAAATTAAATATTCCAATGCATTAAAGTAAGCCAGTGCTAACCTCAATCAGAGTTAGGGTACTGCATCGTTATCACTTTCTCCATATTCTGGAAGTGTTAATTAAACAAGGACACTCTTGGATAAGCCGTTGGATGAATGCTGTGAAACAGAAGCATTCCTTAAGTTAATTGATGGAAATTGTTCTTCCACACAAGCCATGTCTAGGGCAAAGTATTGACAACTTCCCCCCCCCCCCGGAGGGGATTCGGCACTGCAAGCAGTCTTGGTCTGTTGAACTTTATGCCTCAAGTGGGGCACCCTCGGGAGGAAGGATGAGGTGAGAGGAGACAGAGGGTGGCCGTCCCAAGAAGCTATAACAGTGCAGAGGGCAGGATCCCTACATTTTAGTTAGAGCCCGCCTCGGTAGCGTGGTGGTAGCATGTCTGCCTTACGTTCAAGAGGTACCGAGTTCGAATCTCAGTCAGGGTGAGTTACTTGGATAAGGCTTTTTCCGGGGTTTTCCCTTATCCTGAAAGACGAATGTCGGGTAACTCTAAGCTCTATGGACCCTGGGCTCATTTGAGCATCATTTCACTCATTCCATTCATCTTCCGATATGACTTAACGTTGGAGGACGTAAATTACAACAACAACAACAACAAAAATTACTTAGATGGAAACCTGCCTTGGTAGGCAAGAACAACGGACATTCTCCCGTACTGTGGTTCGAAGACAGTCCCAGCAGTCGTTCGGAGACCGGCAACTGAGCTACAGGAGGAGGAAATGGTTTGCTCACAGTATATCATCCTGCCATGCACCGCCGAGACTCCCGCCGATACTTATACCCTGAAAGAGACCACTATAGGAGAGATGATGTGAAATGATAATGCAGCTGAAGTGGATGGACAGAAAATTCAAGGAATGTAATTAACCTGCCTAGCATTCGCCTAGCGACCCGAGAAAACCCCCGAAAAAAACCCATGACGAAACCGCCTGAGACATCTCGCTCGGTAATGTTTTGATAGGTAGAGTCAGACTGAAAGATTCATTGCCATTTCTGGGATTTGACGTGATATCCGTGGTTCAAATCCCAGTTATGGCGCTGAAATTTTCAGTCTGGCTGAACAATAAGGTGGTCGCACATCTAAGGATATCTAACCGGCATCACATACATTGCTTGCAGAACCCCTCGAATCATCAGTTACAGGATGACAAAATGAAACCTTCGCATTAAAGTAATATCAGTAAACTAGATGACAGAGAAATGTGACCTTTGCAGAAGCATTCCTATTAATGGCAATATAAATGCTGTAAATAGCACTTCGTTGGAAATAAGTGTTGCACAGGCAAATACTAAGAGGCTGATTGTAATAAAATGATAAATAAACAGCCGTAATTGGTTGAAATTCAACGTTTCCTTCCGTTTTATTGATTGAGAATGTAACGGGCTAACACTGAAGTAGTCCTTCCCTGTCGTAGCTCACAAAAGCCTCTCCACTACAGGTAGGTGTTTTCATTCACACGGCAACTCAAAGAAACGCCCGCCATTAAGGCGGTGGGCACTGCTTTGTGTTTTATTACACACAAACTTTGTGAAAGGAAAGAGGAATCAAACTCCTCCCCCATATTAATTTCGTTGCGCCCTCCCCAAACGTAACGCAAGTTTTTTTTTTTTTTTTTTTTTTTTTTTTTTTTTTTTTTTTTTTTTTTTTTTTTTTCCTTGCATGGACCGCTCCCTCCTTCCTTTCCACATAAAACCTGTCACAGGAAACAAAATATCGCAAATTACCATCGGCTTCTTCTCTATTACTTTTACAACGAAGCCAATTATGAATTGAAACATCTCTTTCTTTTATCAGAACGGACACTGCAACCAATTAGAAAGAGGCAGCTCTCTGTCGCTTTAGTTTCATATTTCTTGCCACGGCGGCAGTTGCTGCAGGTAAATCATATGAAAAATGTTGAAGGCAGCCAGCTCAAAGTCGGTCACCTGTTTTCTTTGAGTTTGTCATTTGTTTTGTTCGCTACGGCCCCTGCTGTTCTTGTTTTCACACTAATAGAGCCCCCCTTCTGGGGAACAACACTACGTGTTTTGTCCCGCTGGTCCACAAGACACTGCTTGCCAGTTTAATACGTGATCAAAATTATGAAACAATGGCCATTTTTCCAAGTTTTGGACAGTTAATAATTGAAAGTGTAGCTTTGCTTTTGTTTTATAGCTTATTACATTTTGTACTACCCCCATCTAGGTCAGGGTAAAAGACACTCAACACTATCCACTAATTCAGAAAAAAGAATTTAGTTATTCATGATTATTTGTTTATAATTTAGAGTATAGATTAATAGATATTATCGCATGGCTCAGGAGCGTTCTTATGCTTAGATACAAGACGTGCTCCAGATCTTCTTATGTTATTATGGGGCATAAAAGTTTGTTATGCTTACATTTTTTTTTTTTAATTTACGTCCTCCAACTTTGTCATATCGGACGATGACTGGAATGGATGAAATTATGCTCAAATAAGCGCAGGGTCCATAGAGCTTAGAGTTACTTGACATTCGTCTTTCAGGATAAGGGAATACCCCGGAAAAACCCTTATCCAGTTTACTCATCCTGACCGAGATTAGAACTCGGGACCTCTTTAACGTGAGGCAGACACGCTACCATCCACGTTACCAAGCCGGGCGTTATGCTTAGATGCGAGACGTGTTACAGATTCACTGATTTATCTTGGGGGCTAAAAGCTTACTATGCTTAGATAGAGACTAGTTCAAATCTTAAAGTGAACTACCTGGATAAGGCGTTTTTCAGGGGTTTCCGTTCTCCTTAGAAGTTGAATGTTGGCTACTGTAAGCTCTAGGGACCCCGAACCCATTTGGGTATTTCGAGCGTTTTGTTCATTTACCTTTGCACATTATTTCAAATGAGGTACTGATTTTCTTGGACAACCTCTATCTCCTCTAGGTCTCTTTTTTTAAAACTGCTTGTTGTCAGTGATTATTTTTGTCCAACACAGGTTCAGTCAGTTTAATTTTTTCTAACAAACCGTAAATTCTGGATTTCTTATGAATAGTGACACGAACATTTTGTGACTGTTCGAACAAACTTTACACGAAAAGCAGACGCTATTTTGTAATAAACTTCATAATGAAATATATTAAACAAAATGCAGCACATATCTTAACATATTGTTACTTCCATTACATAGGTACCATGCCAAAAAGAATGCTAAATTCCATTGCCCTCCGTAGGTGCGTAAGCTAAGCTACCTGCTGCGCGGTCATTCAATCTATAACTGTTAAGGTGAGATCCAGGGTTCGTGTATGCGTCATTTAGAGTAAATTCAATACATTCAAAATCTCTACGACAGACATACATACATACACACATACACACACACACACACACACACACACACACACACACACACACACACACACACACACACAAAGTATCATTTTATAGCGTTGTCGTGCATTAATGGATTTAAGCAGTCTTCTCTTTAAGAAAAAGCTTTCTACTTTAAGTACATTATTCAGGTAATTTTTTCCCCTTTCAGTATATTATAGCAGACAAACCTAGGAGATATCTGTATGAGGTGCCCTCTCTGATAGACTTAGCATTTATTTGCGAATTGGTTTTGCGTTGCTACTGTTTGTATTGTTTGGTATACGAGTATAACATTCACGGAATGCTTTAAAACAGTGGTCAATAATTTGGAACTAAAAGCATCAAATAAACATCAGTCAAATAACATTGGGCTGTAAATAAACTACGTTAATGGGAAACACTGAGCAAAACATTGAATTCATTTTACCATTGAAGTACATGAATAAAATCATAAATAAATAAATAGGTTTATAACTAAACAACTGGAAGTCAACTGTTAAGTTTTGATTTTAACAATACAACGTTTCACAAAAGTTTAATGTTGCAGCTTAGACGGTTTAACTTAAGTAATATAAAATATTCATTAGGAATGTATTTTACATTGTTAGTCAGCTCTGCCTAACACCATGATTTTTTATTTAAGATTTAAGATGTATACAGAGTTCATTTCCAAAGCAATTTATATTAAACTACTGCTTAAAACAAATTATATAATTATATTTCGAGAAGACAACATCCAGGTGCGTGATTTTCAGACAAAATGTGTAACTAAGGCATTTTAAAGAAATTTATGTTTTTATACCTTTTACTTGTTTCAATTTCCAAAACAGTTCCGTTTCTTTAATCAACCTCCTCTAATGTGAAGTGATATTGGACGAAGAATGAAATGAGGGAAATGATCAGAGTTACCAGACGTTCATTTTCAGGATAAAGGAAACGTATGGAGAAAATATTTTCCAAATAATTCACACTGACCGAGATTGGAACTCGGACACATCCTTTGTATCCCATGTCTCAAAATCCTCTAATAATTTTTCTTAGATTTTGAAGCTTTTCTATAGAAGGGCAACCCCATTTATTACATTTACATTACATTCTCAACCTGCTTGACATTTATATTTATCTCCTTTGCACACACCAATCTTAGTGATGTTAAACTTCCATTATTTTGGATAGCATTACGAGAATCCAAGAACGTAGAACAAAAGAGTATAAACTTTAAACAAATATAGCAAGGAATATGTCAAAATAGTTAATGCTTTAAAGCTTGTTGGATATAGACGGTTATTTTAATTAGTACTATATATATCTTGTAGTATTATCTGTTTTATTGTTTGACAACTATACAAGTTTCTCAGGCTATTCGTAAACAATTTAATATATAAGTTTTATAGGTGTGCAACCCTTTATCATGTTCTATTTGAATCAAAATGTCAGCCTGTTTTAGAGTGAAAAGTTTCATCTAAGTGGTAGCTTTGGGACTGGGGATTTTGTTGAACAATTTTATGTCGCATTTTAGGAGATAGTGAACTTAAACATGAAATCTGCTGTTTATGTGAAGTTTCAGCTTTGAATACAATAGACATCCATAAATAGTTAGTCCTATACTAAGTGTTAAAGCTTCTAATGATTATGATTCGTGTTATATGCTTCTGAAAATTCATGATAATGAATTGCAAATTTTGAAATTTTGTACACTGACTTTGAAGTCCCCTTCATTCGTAGTCAGTTTTAAACAAATTGGTAATCGAACATGCAACAGGAAAATATCACTCTCATTAAAATATGGATTGTGTGTCAATTTTTTCATAGTATTAATCATTTCCGCAATATATATATATATATATATATATATATATAGTGGTTTTGCAGTATATAGAGACTGTATATACTGACAAAAATTGACCGCATCCTTGAGTACAGATCCTTGTCTAGTTTGAAATGTTCCCTTGAGAAATGTTTATCGGGGTATATATAAATAAACCGAGAAGTCATTTTACATATACTAAGGATGGCTGTGAATTGTAAATGGGTATGAGAGTTTCACAACTGATCATCAAATGCTTAGAATTTTTCTTTTTATCATTGGCTTTCTCCTTATTGAGCTTTTAATTCACATTATGTACACTTGAGAAATAATAATGGGATAGTAGTACTTTAGTGTTCGTACTTATTATTTTCATATATGCATTTATATATCTACATACGCAAAGTCGATAAGTATTTAATCGATCTTACTTTGCACAAAGTGATATATGTAATCTAAATTTTAGTATTCTTATAGATAAATATTTGCCAACAATCTTCTAGAATAGCGAATTGCAATCAAATAGAAATGAACAAAGAAATTCAGGAAACAGTAAGGAATACGCGAATTGTCACGAAAAGAACTGCAATGATTTTATGGTACTAATTATTTGATGTTAAGAAGGTTAGACAATAGCGCATCGTAAACAAAAGCTAAGCGCAGCGAGTTGGTTAGGTTACTCGGTGTATCGATACGTCTTGCTCTTTTGATATTCTGTATTTTTCACGGTGTGCTTTGAAGTTCAGTGAAGCGAAGTCTTATGTGTAATGTAAATTCCAGTATTCAAAGTAGATAAATACTTGTTAGCAATCTTCTGGAACAGGGAATTGGGATCAAATCGGAATAAACAAAGAAATTTACAAAACTGCAATACTGGAATTGTCACGAAAAGAGCAGCGGTGAATTTTGTGGTTAGCAGTGTTTACTTTAGCAGTTTAGACAATAGCGCAGCGTAAACAAAAGCTAAGCGCAGCGAGTGGGCAAGGTTACTCTTAGTCTGTTGATAAAGTCTTGCTTTTTTGGTGTTATTGTGTTTTTCATGGTGTGCTTTCGAAGTTCAGTGAAGCAAATAATGTGCAGTGATAAATAATTTTGCAGTAAACTCTGTATTTATTTCGCGACTTGGTTTAATATGTGCTCATGAAAATGAATTCGAAACTATAGGATGTTACACTCTACCAGAAGATAGGAGAAGATAGGTGAGTAAATACTTTTATTTATGAATGTCATAGCAACGAATAAATCTTGATATATGAGCAAAAACAATTCTTGTTTAAATAACAGAAAACGAAGTTAAACATAATTCATAATCATTTGTTTTAAAATCCAAATAATAAATATAATTTCATCTTCCAAGGCATTCTACGTTGTGAAATAGTCAAATAGTGTGAAAATAAAGCACTGCAGTAATCGAAATCATAGAATTTCAAATAAAACAAGCTCTACACCATGGAAATGAAATAATAGACAGAAGCTTTATTTACGTTCCTGCTGTAGAAAGTAATGCATTTTCCTAAATATGAGACGAGACCTTGGTGAGGTTAGAATTTTGATACGAAGTGCAAATAACAGCTGCATAATAAAGTTTGTTCCAGTTAGGTATATTATGGTTAAATGTTATTAAAGCAGATAAATAAACAAATATTTCACCGTAACGAAGAATTGAATGGGAATCATGGTTGAAAGATTTCTGTTAAAATAAGTAGCAAATGCAGGGAGCACTCCGCACAAACTTCCTTTCTCAATTACTTAATATCTGTATCCACAGGTACTATACCGTATTTAATAATAGTAGGCGTTAAACACTATCAAAAAACTTTGTTACAGTCACATGACCATTCTCCACCGTTCATCGTTTATTTAATGGATATACAAACTGCTCTTAGAAACCATCCACTTCATGTTAATTGAAGTAAACCTTTGAAGAAGCTTTTCGCTGAAGTTGCGTAGGGCTGAACCTCGTAGCCATGGTTGCTAGAGGGTCGCGGGTTCGAGTCCAGCCTTGGTCATGGGTATTTATGTTATAGTGTATATGTGTGAAACTACAAATAAAAACACAATAAAACAAACGGAAACAATAACAAAACGGTTAAATAAAAAGAGGAGGCCTGGGTTCGATCAGGGTCACCGACTGCGGTGCTGCAAGTGCTAAAACGGGCGTTAAACACTAGACATTTCATTCTTTTTTCATGGTCGATAGTGTAAATCTTTGGCGTTCCGCAGCGCAGAGGGTCGCGGGTTCGAGTTTTGCCGTGAAAATGGCTGTACATCTATATTGTGCATATGTGTAAAACAATAGAAAAAGAAAAAAAAACAGTAAAGCTTGAAAGCGCAAAAAGGGCGAAAACAAGGAAAAGAAGGGTGAAAAAGGGAATAGCGATTGTCAAATGTTTTGTGTGCTGGACACCATACTGCTCTTAGATGTCCATGCTTTCTCAGTGGAAGAGCGAGAAACAACTGATCATCGATGGAAACTCAAGCTTGAAACTTTAAATTCGAGTATATTGAGAATATTCTGTTGCAGATACTGCATCTCCATCTGTAGCTAAAATGAAAATAAACGTTACTTTAATTCTCATTATGTAAACTTAGTCACTGTCTAATTTAGTCGAATGTTCAGATATTGTTGCATTTCTGTACCAAGTTAACTAGGTACTATAATTCCTGCACTGTTATTAATTCTTTCAAATTTATACTTTTTGTAATATTGAGGATCTATGTGGTCAGCCTTATTGGAAAACTGCTGATTTAATATATATTACATACTTTAAAGAAATTAATCTCAGCCACAAATAAATAAAAAAGAAATAAAATAATAGAATGATTTTATTATACTTTATATTCTCTCCAAATTTTGGAATTTCAGTTGAATGATTCTACATGTTTTTTAAATAAGCCAAACATTCCAAAAAATTAATATTAGAAATTTTTCTTAGATGCAAATCAGTGATTTACCTATCGATACTTAGATATAAGAATTTAGAATTAAAATTATTAGAGGATTAAACTAAATTTAAATAATTTGTTAACGTCCTGTCATTATTTAGTGCCCCCAGCGCGACGGAATTTCGTCCCAAGATTCTTCTACTCCTACATGCCAGTCTATGTATTGAATGGAGCAGTTGCTTTTGAACAAACTTAAAAACAACCAATGTGGCTCGAATTTGAGCCCGCGACATTGAGGCCAATCTATGCACCTATATCGATATATTTTGAGAAATGGGTATGTAGTTACATATAAAGTTTCAGAAAAATGGGCAGTCCTCCAGCATGAACTGGGTGAAATGATGCCCAAATGACTCCATGGGTCACATAGCTTAGAGTTACCCGATGTTCATCTTTCAGGATAAGCTCGGAAAAAAATGCTTATCCCAATATCTCACCGTGACCGAGATTCGAACTCCGGATCTCTTGAATGCGAGGCAGGCACGCTACCACCACGCTAAAGAGGTGGGCAAAGCTGATGGTGACAAAGGAACAAAGACCAGCACCAAAATATCTGAACATCTCTTAGAACCAAGTGTTGCTGTAGAGATAGACACTACATGGTGTAACAAATGAACATCCGTGTAGCTCATGCTGTGCTCGACATCACGTGGTTATGTGTCGCGCATGCTTTGTGCGGCAAGCTTTGAAAAATTCTCAATGAGGACTTTATGTAAACCTTAGACAGATACATTATTCATTGTAGCACCTCGAGTTGTTCCTTGGAGCTCTTTGTACTGAATGAGAATTTTGCTAAAATGGACAAACCAACAAAGAGACATTCATAAATTACATTTTTCCAGCGATAATACCTTTATTTTCTCTACTAGATACAGTATAGACGAAGTATCTTATTCTGCCCTAAAATATCATGTGATACGGAGACATATCTCTTGGACAAATTACAAAAAACTCTTCGTGTTTAAGTGTGAACGTACACTCACACAATAAATAAATAAATAAATAAATAAATAAATAAATAAATAAATGAATGAATGAATGAATGAATGAATGAATAATAAATAAATAACTGTATAGATGGATGAATGGTGGGAGGGAGGGAGGGACGGACGGACGGATGGATAGATTCATGAAAAAATAAATATTAAATAAATAAATAAGTAAATAAATAAATAAAATAACTCGTAAACCGTAAAAGATAGACAAAACTTTATTTTGCAAAAATTTAGATCACAATTAAAGCACACAATTGTAGTGTTAACTATTTCAGAGATATTCCTTGTTATTGGTCTGAATTTTCGAAAAGCTTTTCTCAAATGAGAAGTAATTTGCTTCCCCCCTGCCCCTTGTGATGTAACGAACAGTATTAAAATGTCATCAAGGAACCACTCGCTAAAAGATATGACTATAAGTTTAAAGTCTACTGTAGTCTCGTAATCTACTGCTGGCCGCGCCGTGGCTGAGTAGTTATACCGCTTGGTTCTCACCAAGCTGGCCCGTGTTCGATCCCAGGTGAAAGCAAATTGAGATTTGTGGTGGACAGCACGGCGGGTTTTCTCCGGAATCTCCGGTTTCCCCGACATCATATTCCACCGGCGCTCCAACTGCATCTCTCGTATCATCATTGTCAACGCCTGCGGTGCCGTCTGTAGTAAAATCAGGCGTTAAACACGTCTTTACCTACAAGAAAATAATAAAATAATTTCTCAAATGTTTATCTCGATTAACATCAAAAAGGAACAAGAATAAGCATTGGTGAGAATTTTTTGTACAAGAATGAATAGATAAAGGCTTATATTTGTAATGCATAAGTCTTTTATCCACTTACTGTTCATGCTATCACGGTGGAAAGTTGAATTTCTTGCATTCATTACTTATTAACTTTAATATATATTTTGGCTTATACTGTATTCGATCCCGTAACGTTTGGTATATTCATTATTGTGGGCCTTTGACACTTGAATTATATTACTGAAGTGTTACTCGGGTCTTTTCTTACTTGCTAATGTACTTACAATTTACTCCACATGAGTTGCAAGTATGGTCAACAACCAGGCGTGGATTATCGTTCAGTAGTTCGTACCAAGGTTATGTCGCTGACATCGTAATTGGAGCAATTGTATTCAACAGCTCTTATAGTCATATTTCTGCGAAAGTAATCTATCATTTAGTACCGTCAGAAAAACTAATACACAACACACGTGCATTAAGTGCATTGGCTAGAAAACACTCTGCGATCCTTATTCCCCAGTATGCATTCACTACACAATCTTTTTCAGAATTTCTGTAAAGTAACGTAATTCATGAATTCATGGCGCAACAGTGCGCTAGCGGACCAGAGCCTGCCTGCCGGCCTCACGCCCACATACGCAAGGCAGACGTGGGCAATCATCCAACCAATACGGAAGATGTGGTCAATATCACAGCACTCTAGCAGAATTTTTTGTAGAATTCGTAAAGTTTTGCACGTATACTGGGTGACTGAAATCGCACCACATATGCAGAAACTACAGTAGCAATCTGGCATTCTACATAAAATACCTGCAGCACTGTATTTAGCTCTAGTTTTTAATTATTGATAATATATTTATTAATGATACCTGTCTCTACGCTTTTTCTGCGAATTTTTTCACGTTAGGTTTTTTTTTATATACTGTTTAAGAGAAAAGTGGTACAAATGTTCCACAGATACATTTGATTTGAAATATTTTTATGACCAAAATATTGTGTGTGCTAATAAGCATCTGCTTTTTTTTGTGTGTAATTTACGTCCTCCAACGTTGTCATACCGGACGGTGAATGAATTGGGTGAAATGATGCACAAATGAGTCCAGAGTCCATGGAGCTTGCAGTTACCCGACATTCGTCTTGAAGGATAGGGGAAAACCCCGGAAAAACCATATCCATGTAACTCACCCTGACCGAGATTCGAACTCGGGACCTCTTGAACGTGAGGCAGACACGCTACCATCTACGCCGGGCATGCTCTTCTAGCTACGAAATTTGCAACAGTAGTAGCAAATTAATTCATTTTGTTTTAAAAAATTTAAGAGTTCTAAAAAGAATGTGAAACAAGGAACCAAATTACGACTTTGAAGATTCCTTTGTTCCCCGGGAATTATTTTACAATTTTGAATATTGTCAAAAAGAACCTTATAAACTACTTGAAACGTTGACCTACTTTGTACATTTGACTGTGAGCGTTACAGTCAGTCTTAGAAGGTTAAAGGTCAATCAGAATTGGAATATTTTTACCTGTGCTAATGCAGCTTTAATCTGTTGTTTATACATTAAATTTTATTATATTACAATCACATTTGTATTTATACTTGCGGCACAGCGAAATTCAATGTTCTGAAAACGAGTTTTCAGATGTTGCACATGTACGAGGGCTGTTCAATAAAGAATGATCATAATTCTTGTACGATCGTCATTTTTCGCACTATAATTCAATGTTATCATATTCTGTTAGCTTAATGTCAAACAAACACGCTGTAGCAGTTTCATTGTTGGTACTCCTAGTTCCCGCCTGTGAGAACCAGGCAAGTTCAGACATATTCAGTATCACCTACCGCTGCAATGGAGGTAATATGCAGTTAAAGTTGATGTTAGAGGAAGATCCAGAGTTTCTTTTAAACGTAATCACTGCTGATGAAACTTGGCTACATCATTTTGATCCTGAGAGCAAACAGCAAAGCTCAGTGGGGAAATCTCCTTCATCACCAACCCCCCAAAAAGCAAAAGTGGTTGCTTCTGCTGGGAAAGTTATGGTCATCTTATTCTTTGATATTCATGGAATGGTTTATCAGCATGTTGTACCTGCACACACATCAGTAACTGGGCAATACTACAGGGATGTCCTGAAAACATTGCAAGTCCATTCAGGCGCAAAAGACCGCATTTGCATGAAGCAGGCTGGATGCTGTACCACGATAATGCGCGGCCGCATATTGCCAATGTTGTTGCTGAATATCTGACAAAAATCAACGTGAAGTTGATCCCTCACCCTCCCTATAGCCCGGATTTAGCCCCATGTGACTTTTTTCTATTCCCTAACTTGAAGAAACGCCTTCGTGGGAGGCATTATCCATCATCAGAAGCAGTGGTGAAGGCTGCGGAGGCGATTTTGAAGGATCTCTCAAAAATGGTTTCCAACATGTCTTTGAAGACTGGCAGAAACGTTGGGACAAGTGCATCGCATTCAGGGGAGACTATTTTGAGAAGCACCATCAAAATCATGAGGAAGAGTAAATGTACGTTGCCAAAAAAAGTTGTGATCATTATTTATTGAACAGCCCTCGTAATATCACCTATATTAAATGAAGCTATCACTCATACAATTCTTCTTAATCGTAAAACTATAACATGTATTAGATATTATGTAAAATATAACTAAATGTCTTCTTTAATAAATAAAAGGTATTAATTTTTGTTTACTCTACCATGCACTTCATATATTCCCGCCAAAAATTCAATGTACATATGTCAGCAGAAATACGTTTAGAAACGTATAATGACATTTGTAGTAAGACCATATCCAAAACATGATTAACATGATTAACATGGAGTGATAGAATAATGAGTTTCTTTAAAAATAGTTTGTATAGGAATAAGTAAAGTAAGGCATGTGAAAGCACACACTAGATTCTGTGTATTTGTACAGAGAATAACCCAGAAACATATATTCGGATTGCTCTAAATTGGGTTTTTTAAGTTCAGCATCTTCCAAATATGGCTTTGTTGCTAAATATCTGAGAATTAACTCCACTCTCTCTCTGACACATACACACATGCACACACATTTAGAAAAAATCCCCATCCCAAACTGCTCTTTAACAGGGAAGCATTGCAGTTTTATTTTGTCAAAGTTACTCTAACGATTTTCATTAAATTGCATACATTATATATAGGGGAACATGGGGCAGGACGGGGTACTTAGTATTTGTGCATCTATATTTCACATTTGAACATTTGGAAATTGTGTTTTGGTAATGTAAATGTGTTTATTATTGCATAATTACCTGAAAAACATAAATTAAATATACACTCGCAGCAAATGGGAGTAGCTGTCACGTCAAAAACAAAATTAGTACATTTGCCCCGTTTTGCCCCATAGGTGGGGCAGTAAGGGGTATTATTTCTTTGACCAATTTTTGATCAGTTTTTTCTTTGTTTTACACTTAGTTCACTTCTCACAATATGCACAAATATGTACAGCATCTTCATCATCACTTATGACTCATGCACAAGAATTATGCCCACTCCAGGCAGCAGGGATATCTAATCCACCCTCCTTCTGAATAATCCTGGCAGTAAAGACAATCATCTTCGTCGTCTTTTGCCACTTCTTTCCTGTTACCAGCAGGCAGATGACTTCTGGGACGTTTGGATACAGGAGGATTCGTACATCTAGGCCTACTTTTCGATGAGTTTCGTTTTGTTTCGCTTTCTGGTAGAGCAAGATGCCTTTTCACAGGTCTTTTATTCATTTTTTCTAGTTCCGCATTCAATGGCGCTTCTTTATAAGGGGATGTTGTCAGTATTGTGCTTTTCCCTCTGTTTTTCCAAACTCTCTTGTTTTTCTGATCTACCTTTCAATAGGTGTGATATTTTCTGGGCTGGAACTCTGGAAACTACTGCAGCTTGGCATCTCAATGTTTTCTCTCCCCATAGGTGAACCAGAGACAACGGACATCCCAGAAGTTTAAGGATTAACATCATCAGGAACTCCAGAAGAAAGCTCAATATCTGTCGTTTTGGACGGTAGGAAATCAGCATCATCACATTGATGTTCACAGACGGTATTCCTGTTTTTCGAAACCCATTGAATTCCGTGTTCATTGTTGAGGCTCGCATATATCTGGCACCAAACAATGATGCAACCTGAAACAGTGTCAAGACTTTTCCAGGATTAGATCTAACCCAGGAGCGAATTTCATCCTCAAAATATTTGATTAGTGGTTTCATGAAAGAAACATCTAGCGGCTGCAGCCTGTGAGAACATTTTTAACAACACAATCAGGATTATCTCGTTTCTTCCTAACGTAGCGTTCAAGAGTTGTTTGGGGCACTTGAAATTGACTAGCTGCCCTTTTGTTCCCCATTGAACCACCAAGTACAGCATTCACAGCCCGCTCCACTGAGACTAAAGACCACTCCTGCCTCTGTGACTTCTTTACGTAATTACGGACTATTCCGAAGTCACATGAAACATGAGTGGTCAATCATATGAACAACACATAAAAAGTTCTACACCAGGGATATAATGGGGTAGTACCCTGTTATGCCCCACCCATATTGCCCCGTAAACACAATCTTAGATTAATGCTTGTCGATGGTTCTATATTCAAAGATAACTTAGCGAAAAACATGGATTCAGAAGTAAATTAAGTGTTATATTCCATAGTAATTATTGTTTTTATTTACATTTATATATGATGTACTTACATGCCTTGAAACAACTCGCACACAACAGATTCTGTTATGGCAGCCAACTGACCTGTACTAGTAGCTATGATTGAGATAACGTAGTTTTGGCAGATTCCGGTAGATTGTGCCACCTACTAGAGAGAAAAACGTATACCCCGTTCTGCCTCACTACTTCGATATGCCCTATGTTCCCCTACCTATATATGTAGGTACATATACATATTTTGTTTCTTGAACTTTCTGGGAATAGCCCCCTTATTCAAAGGAAATTTGGTATAATTGAGTATCGAGTAAAGAGCACATCTTAAGTCGTAGACTGCATACAACATATGATAAAAATTGAACATTTCTTGATGTTTTTGTGGCATTACCTAATTCACAGATATCGTAATTATCAATTTAAGTATTTCATTTGTTTGTGATTTTTTAAGCTGTCGCTATTTAATTATTTCTCGTAAGGCATGATCATAGAATGGAATATCAGCCCATCGTAAAATAACCCGTTCTAAACTCTTGAGTATATATTCAGTTTCCTCTATTCCCCATACACCTGTAACGAAATACTTAATATAACTACTTCTGCAAACGTTTATCTCGTTAACAGGGATTATATGTAGAAATAATTTGAGAAATGGTGCCAAATTACCGTCTATTGGATACACACGCACATTACCATGTTTCAAAATGGGTTAAAATCTGGGCTTTTTGATAGTCAGCTCAGACATGGCGAAATCATAGTACTTTTGCATCCAGAACTGCTATTTGTTTGAAACTGGACCTCTGTACGCATTATTTAGAGTGGTTTACTCACTCGTTTCTTAATCAAGCTTTCCCCCTTGCCAGAATTTCTCTTGTACTCTGGAGTGTGTTCATGACTTCAGTTTTGTATATCTTCTGCAGTGTTCGGACAGCTTCTTTGTCCAACCACGCTTCTAATCACCGCGTGGGTAGTCGAGGTGGTTAAGGAACGAGTCGTGAACAGGGAGGTCTGCGTCTGAAGTCCAGGCAGCATAGTCCTCTCTGATTTGAGACTTTTCTTCATATTTTTCTTAGTTCTTCTAACTGGTAAATACCGGGGAAGTACCCTATGTATATATCAGGAACGTTTCCTTCCCAAATTGTCTTTACCAACTATTTACTTTGATATGTTATTAGGTGAACTGCCATAATGCCGTATGCAGTTACAGAAAAGAACTTTCCATCCTCACATAGTATGCCCAGTTCTCTAAGCTAAAGAATTTGAACGTCCAAAATTCTGATGATTTGACAGCTTTAATGGTTTGTTTTTATGCATGTGATGGAAACATTCCATTGGAGCAAGTAAACGAGCAAGGTGCTCAAGGACACGCGTCCCTCTTTGAGGTTACAATAGAGGTACATTTATGCCAATTTCGAACCTTAAAACAGAGGTTTGTTTTTATTCAACGTTTGAAGCGTGCAGTGAGGAAAACATTATGCTTTATATTCAAAGCAGAAACGCGCAACCAACTTTTTACATGTGATTTACTACAGTTTGGGAACATATTCTGATGTCTCAGATTGTCTAAAATGAGATATGAATCTATGATGGTCATTGATAAGTCCTGGGCCTCACATAGAGCTGACGCCACTGGCTAGTTTGACGGATAGCATCATATAGTTTAACTCTAGATTAGTTTTGTCTATAGTTGCAAGTCAATAGCTTGTTTAGTTTTTGAATGATAACATTTTAAACATGATTTGGAAAACCAAGCGATAATTAAATACTTCCATTTGAAAGGCTTAACGCCTAAAAAATCAAGGAGGAAATGAATAATACATTGAAACACTGCCCCTTCATATACAATGATTAAAAAGTGGGTTGCAGAGTTTAAAATGTAACGTATGAGCATTAGTGGTGAACCACACTTTGGGCGTCCTGTAGACGTCATAGCTCCAGAGATAATTGAATAAATTATCGTTTAGTACTGGAAGACCGCAGGTTAAAGTTGTTTGAGATAGCAGAGTCTGTAAACATGTCAAAAGAACGTGTAGGTAATATTTTAACTAATGTTTTGGGATTTCACAAGGAATGTGCAATATGGGTGCCGCGTTGACAACTGATCAAAAGTTGCGAAGAAAAACTTTCCTGTTAAAAGTTTGAAGCTGTATCGTAAAAATCCAAGTGAATTTTTGAGATGGCTTATTACCATGGATGAAACTTGTATAAATCAGTACACTCCAGAAAGTAAGTCACAGTCAAAACAGTGGATTGCGCTAGGTGAACCATCTCCAGAAAATGCAAAGTAAATATTGTCAGTTAACAAGGTTATGGCGAGTGTTTTCTCGGATGCACAGGGAAATATTTTCATTGTTTATTTGGAAAAGGGTAAAAGTATCACTGATTACTTCGCAAGCCTACTGCAATGTTTTAGTGATGAGGTGAAAAGAAAACGACCTCATTTGTTTCTTCAAAATGCTCTGGCCCATCGTTCAGTCATTGCATTGGAAAAAATGCGAATTCACCAGATCTAGCACCCAGTGACTACCACCTGTTCCCGGACCTCAAAAAATCTCTTGGAGAACAAAGATTTAAGAGCAACGAGAAGATAATTGATGCTGTAAATAGCTATTTTGAGTACCATGGTAAATCGCACTTCAGAGATGGTTTAATTCAGTTAAAACACCGATATGACAAATGTATTAGCTTTTCTGGAGATTGTATTGAGAAATAAATAAAAAATATATATTTTATTAGAGGCCCGGAACTTATCAGTCAAACCTCGTTAATTCCTACTGGATGTAAGTGGGGTGGCCACGAATTCTACCCCAGTCAATAAAGGATATGACAGTAGGAAGGGCGAGGAGACCGCTGAGTACTGTGGTGTTTTAGATGTGATGACAGCTTTATTTTATACCTATGTAGTATTTATCTGATTTTAAATATGTAGAAGAAAATGCATTACTGAAAATTCCGCATGTCCTTATATTAATGTTAATCATAATAGAATAAAATTTATTTATTTTAAGATTGAATTTAGAGTAACGGAGTTCTGTAAATAATCTGTTTTCCATACCACTTTAACAGGATTTAATTTAAAAAGTTTATTCAAGAGAAGACAAAAGACTTCTAAAAATACTACAATGCTACTTTACTCCATTTGAACACATTCGTATAGAGGAAACAACTGTCAAGTCAGTTCTGAACCACCTGTTGTAACTCTTGAATCAAATGGACCGATGCAGCATGTCTTCATTAATACATGTTTACCTCC
This sequence comes from Mantis religiosa, assembly GCA_030765055.1. Lineage (NCBI taxonomy): Eukaryota > Metazoa > Arthropoda > Insecta > Mantodea > Mantidae > Mantis > Mantis religiosa. The sequence continues at coordinate 64,783,298 of CM060956.1, read as the reverse complement.
TAAGTCCACAAACACACAGAGAAAAAGTTGTCAGGTAAAGTGAAATATTTACTTTACATTTTCGGGTGAAGTATTGAAACTAATTTTTAGTCACGGTCGTTGTGTAGTGCAGCAGGGCGTCCAGCGTGACCTCCCGCCGATTGTCTAATGTTACAACTCCATCTTCCTTCGTAGTACCAGGAATAATCTGTAGAGTTCAAAGGGAAATCTACCGACACGGCCATATTGTGACAGACTTAAAATAATTTGTTCCAATCCCACACATAATACTTCAATTTCAATTTCTAATGCTTTTATTTATTCTTTCCGTATAATATAGATAAATCCTTTGTTAGGACGTTCTCGTAGCTTAAGAATTAAACTGAAGCGTGCATTTGCTTTTCCGGTTGAAACAAACTTAAAGAAAATACCTTAAATATATGATTACACACCACTTTATATCCAAATTTATATCCAACTATTTCCAAGTTGAAATCATGAGTTACAAGCAAAGGTATTTTATAGGATATTCCCTCATCTTAAGATAAATGTCGAGTATTCCTAACTGTGTGGTTCGTAACCTTATTAGCGTATAATTTAGACATTTTTTCATTAATTAGCTGTTAAGATATTCATGACTAAAGGAGATTAAATTAAAGAAAGGAAGGGAGGTATTGTTTTTTTTAAAAAATTGAAGTTTTCTGCAGGATAAATATGAGGGTTGGAGTCTGTAATGTTTGATATCATATTCGTCGAATATTTTAAGCATTCTTCATATTTTAATGATAGCTTTTCAGCCGCAACTTCAAGATATTTTTGCTCAACTTAGTATAAAAGCCATGTCTACTTTCTTTTCGTGTCCGAAAATAAATTTTGGACTTAAAGTTTGACGCTTTTGAGAGAACTTGGGACAGCTGTAAATTAGGTTCAGTATCTGGCAAGATCTTTCTCACCAAATATTGTTTTGACTTCCTTAACATCCTAATTTTTATTGCATTAATCATTTCTTCCTACAATATATTTAAGAAAAAACTTCATTAAACGCACTACTGAATTTATATTTTCTATAACTATTGCATGTAACAGTATTTCCAAGATCTTCAGATCTACTGACGAATATTCGTATGTTCCGCGATTGGGGATATATCTTTCTTTATTTAAAGTAAAGGCATCACCGAAATGTTGTAAAATATTAGGAAAATTTAAACATTTTCAAAGCATATAATTCCAAATTCATTTCCAATGTAGGTTTTGTGTATGTTGATTTTATATGAAAGGTAATAATTTACAATTAAATTTATTTTTTTCTACTTTATCGTTCAAAATATTCCACAAAAAGAATTTTTCATCCCATTATTTTGAAAATTTCCATATTTATTTTAAAAATTAAGCCTCTAGAAATGCAATATAAACTTGTATTATGTTAAACTTTTGTGGTGAAAAAGAGACAGTTATATTGTTTTCAAAGATGACTTCTTTTGAATGAACAGTTTATAGAATTATTTGTGGGTGTGATAGAATAAATGAGACAGTTATTGAAAAGATGGTTATTTTATTTTGCTGAAAATTTGGTGTAGGATGGTAACATTTAGTGGCAAAATTCAATAAATTGAATACTAAAAAGCAAGTGAAAAAAATTAAATGATTAAGTAAGATTGCGCAAAAAAATGAGGTTAAAATATCAACCAAATTGAGTGACAAATTCAGAAAATTGCTATTACAAATATAACTATTTGTAACAAAAACTTCACTTATCTTAAGAAAATGATCTCAATTCTTCTTTCTAATTGAGATCGATTTCACAAACAAATTGCTGGCAGCAACATGGACTGAATATGCAAGCAATTTGTTTGTGAAATCAATCTCATTTAGAAATAAGAATTAACATCATTTTCTTAAGATATGTGATTTTTTTATACAAATAGTTATATTTGTGTAATATTCATTGCTTCATTATAGCTAGCTTCATTTTCTACGTAATCAAAAAATAGCTGTTTTGGAAACTATGTAGGTGAGAAATGAACAGTTCCAACAGGCCAGGTTTTGCTCATATTATTCATTATTATTCAACAGGTCACTGAAACTAATAACATAACAACCAATAAACTTTGGGCATCACACCAAATCTTATGCATTCAAACAGCTAGAAAATTCATGGTTCCAAATCTCACTTAGAATTACATCTTGGCACAGCCACGCTTATTTGTTTGATGTATACCCTATTAGGTGAATCAACGAAGCTAAAATAATGTCACAATGTGATTAGGAAACGGTCTATCTTATATCTTTCAGTGTAAAACTTACTCTTGAATGATTGCGGACACAAAAGGAAAGAGAGAAATACATGGTATTTGCGACTTACTTGAGAGAATGAGCAGTCTGGTAACCCTGGCGTTGGAATTGCCATCAGTCCTTTTTATTTGTATAAATCCGTAAGGCTGCTCAAATATACGACCTTTTTTCGGTTTAAACATTGATATACAAACTTATCCAGTTGAATTGGGAAGAGTAGGCATGTGTTAGACACACTCCTTTCCTTGAATAGTCAAACTCTGCAAAATATGCTTTTGTTTTGATGATGACCACATTTCATCCAAATTTTATTCCCGCAAGCCATTCATGCATGGGATCAAGAAGAAGTCATAGATACCCAGGTCTGGTGGTTATGGGGAGTGCGGTAGCAAATTTTGACGCAATTCATGCTGTAAGGTGGCGTCTATGCCAGAAAAATGTGCTGATGCGTTGTAGCAGAGAAACAGCACTTTCTTCTTTGTCAAATGGAGTCTCCATCAACATATTGTCGAATCGGATCAATTAACTATTGCAGTATTGTCTAGAATTCGTTTTTATTTTTCAAGAAGTCAATTTGTATGACGACCTTTGCATGCCATAAAGAGTCGCTATCACTTTTCTAATCAATAGGACCGTATTTACCTTCTTTGGAACAGATTCAGTAGAAGCAACCCATTGTCGTAATATTTGCTTGGTTTCGGATTATAATGATGAAAACTAGTTCACCTCCACGGTGACAACTAACAGATTTCGCTTATATAGCTCCAATCACAGCTTCAAAGTTGTCAATGTATGTAAACATGGCATTTTCGGGCCAACAACCTTTTCATTTTCCACTTAGGCAAAATATGGTGGTCCATCCCGCAGTCACATTGTGGCCAATTCGCGAGGTTACCTTCGAATTCAGCGAAAATCGCATCGGAGATTTTCTCAGTGACTTCCTCGGTAACCATGTCTGCTGGCCGTCCTGGGCTATCGTCAAAATCAAATATTCGATCACATTTAAAGTCCTTGAACCAGTATATAATTGTTCTCGTAGATGGATATAGATCCCTATAAAAATCTTCTAATTTCATTTTCATCTCCTCGCAAGTTTTCCCACGCAAAAATAAAGAATGCCTTACTGAACTATAATGCAGTTTTACCATTTTAGTGAGCACGCGTTGAAGGACTTACTGAAATGCCTGCAAATCCAAACTAACCTAAAAATCAAATCTAATTTGTTTTGGCTTTCTTTAGAAATAAGACAGTACATTGTGGCAACACAACTTATTTTATCAATACCAATATAACACCACACATTTTGAAACATGGGTGCTTATTGAACCGTCATATTACTATAATTAATGAGTATTTTAAACTTTTTGGGGATGAGAAGAGAAACCAAAGGAAGTTGCACTTATTAAAGACCATGGAAGAATATTATTGACATAGGGGACATTGTGTCGTGTACACATGTATTGTATACTGGGTGATCATACTTTAGGACGTACTCAATGAAACTGTAACATTGGACTGAATTAACATGTTATACTTAGTTTTCATTACTAGTACCATTACTAATGAACGAAGTCTTTTGTCTGTTGATCATCATTATGGAAACCACCAAGCTAGTGGCCACAGTATCTCTAGGACCTTCTTTAAAGGCTAAGTAAAATCACACTGATTCGCAGAGTGTTTTCTTTTGTGTTATGATAAAATAAATAATGCAAAATTTTTATTATGTGAACTGCATATGTTGAAGTTTGCTATATAAATGCCATTGCAAAGATTTATCAAATATATAAATTTGTTTTGATTAGTTTACGAAAAAACAGCCATTATAAATCTGTAACTTGCATCGTCGAACATCGTCCAACTACTGGTTAACCTATGTGTCTCACAATGAAGGATGACCACATATGTAGATTAATAATACATTATCTTCAATATGTCTGAACATATATCTACATTATATATTTTACATCGATGTTCCTTAGAAGATGCAAGAATATCCCGAGGGCAATAGGAGATTTTTGAAACCTCATTGATAGATTATCACTTATTTACCTGCTAAGTGTTTGGCTCATCCATCAGTCATAAAACAGTTTCGTAAAGAACGTGGGTAGTTAAGAGCCCCGCATTATTCAAGCCAAATGATATTTGATGAAGGAAGATAAGGGATGGAAGATACGGTCTGTAGTGGAGATGTTGTTTCGATCACGGCCTACTTGACTGACTCGCCTGCCCGGCCGCTGACATCTCATTTGAATATGTTAATACTCGGTAGTCCCCTGTCCTAGACTAATTGGGTATAATTCGCTTTTATCTCCCGAGGAAGGCTTTCTCATCAGACGAACCAAACTTTTCAATCAAACGTTGGTGCTGCTCTTGCCAGTCATCCCGAGGCTGTTGTAGGCATCTCTGTTGCCTCAGGCAGGGAGTTTCTAATGTGATTCCGATTCATATCTTGCACTTAGTTTAGTAGTAACATCAGTGGAAAATATATCTTACATAATCAAACAAATTATATGTATTTCATGCCTTGCTTTTGCAAGGATATAAGTTCCAATTTTGCTTTCAAGTGCTCTCCAATAAGCATTTGACAGAAAATCCAAAGAAATTATTGCATTTTATAAACAAGTCATCACCAAAGTTTCTGTAAAAATACATATTTTAAGGTAGCGCACGTGTGGGGGGAGGGGGAGACAGACAGACCGATAGAGAGAGAGAGAGTATTAAAAGTATCAAATACCAGATTTCATAACTATTATGTAAGACTTTTTTTCAGAAATACGAACTTTTTAAACTACAGTTATTATAACGAATACAAAACTAATGTTACAATTCTTGTAGACATCTGTGAGTGTACATAACTGAAGTTTATATTACCGGAAAGCTATAAAATAAGTACCACAGGGCGAATATAGGGCTTATTAACGTATGGTTTATGACAGTTTTATTGGTCCATTTAATTAACATATTTTTCTTTATGTAAGTTTAAAATAGGCGCCGTTTTCTGTTGAAACTGTTTCCAAACTAAAGCCTAATTCGGTATTCTAGTTGCAATGAGCATTTTTGCTCATTAGAGTGCCCACGTATGGTAATGGATAATGTACCCAAAAACCAAAACTTGAATGTTTTTTACTCACATGACGTTTCTACGTTTATACCAACTATTCTTACAAACGCCTATTCCTCTACTTCCTTGTCATTGGAGATAAATCTTTTTAAACAAGTGTATTGTTGAAAATTTTATTGTAAATGTAAGGGGAATATCGCAATATAGCAGACTTTAACCAAATCTTTAAAGACTTGGTCGCTATTTGATTACTTTGAAATTATCTTGTATTTGTATGTAAGAGATAAAAACTGAAATCCACTTCCATTTTTGATATTTATGGACGCTCCTTGACAACTGAGTTTTCAACGTCTAATTCTGTACAGGGTACTTAACGTAGTTAGCAGGCCTCTTTATCAAGCTTGAGGTTCATTTACATGCTGTAAATCTACGAAGATATCATGAGCTTTACTTCCCTTACGAAATAAGCCGTTACCCTCCGCCGAGTTTGAAGCCACGACTTTAGGAACTAGAGACGGCTTTCATTTTCTACATTTTTTTGTGTAAGACGTTGTCCATCTCTTATGGTTATCAGTTATGCAAGAGTCATTCAGAATAAATAGAATTTCTGAGGACACTTCCGGAACATTCAAGAGACCATTTATTTGCCATGAAAATATCTAAATATATGGTATTTTAATCAACATCATTAAAGCTGTTTTCGAGAAAAATCAAAGTTGTCGAAAAATTTTCCATGTAAACAGTGGTCTGGACTGGAGGTATTCTCTCTCCCCCCTCTCTCTCCCTCCCCCCTCTCTCTCACACACATACACAAACACACACTTCCCTTGAAGATGTTATATTGACATTTTGAATCAGAAGAGGCTATTCCCAGAACACTCAAGTGGTACATTTTATTTGTAATATACTTAACATATGGTGTTTTAATCAATTGTTATAGAGTAATTTCAGAGAAAATAAACAATATATTTTTCATGCAAATGGTAGTTTTATGGAGGCGCTTTCACGAAAATCTTCACATCCTCGGAAGAGTCTTAACTTAAATATCAAGTTTGGCTTTCAACCCATTCACTCTTGAAGGTACTACGTTGTAACTGGGGAGCATAGCTGATAGGATTAGGGAGCAAAATGGGCTAGAAACAGCTCTTGGTTCAATTTGTTGCCTAATTTATTGAATTGAATTTATTTATACAACTTGCTATTTACAATATTTTATCTACAGTATATACATATTTCTTAACCTAGTTGTATAAATTTTGGTGCCATTTTTCTTTTTAACCTAGCTAGCTTACCTACTGGCTCCAAGACCTTTTAGCATTGCTGAGTAGCATAGTCACTCTTCTATCCTCTTGTTTGTTAGCTGTTTCCTCTTGTTGTCCCAGTATATTTTCTCTTCCAGTCCTTATTTTATCATCCATTTCTTTTATCTCTCCAAAACAGGTCCCCCATATTTCTATTTCTACTTTCATTTTTTCCCGTAACTATTTTTATGACTATCATCAACCCGCTTTGCATCTTTTCCTATTTCTTCTCCCGTACTTTCTGTCTCCATACTGCTGGCTCTTTGCACACTGTCAGAGGATGAAATGTACTTTCTGTTTCTCCACATAATTCACATATTTCTATCCTGCTACTTCTTAGTCTCCTGAAGAACATAGATCCTCTTCTAATCCAAGCCATTCCTTCCCTCTCCTGCATGTTACATTGATCTACATATCTTTCTCTTCCCTATTCTCTCTTTATTATCCTATACAATTTTAATGATTTTATGTTTTCTAACCCTCCCCATATTGTTTGTCTTTCTATATCCTTCATTCTGGTTCTGACTGTATTCCAAAAACCTTATACATTCCTATTTTCCAGTCTCCATAAATCCCCTATTCCTATTTCTTCCACAGTTTTTTCCGCTTCCGACCACCAACTTTTTCTACTTCCCATTTTATTTTCTTGACTGATACATACCTTTAGGATTTCATTATCATCTTTCATCAAGCATTTATATCAACATTTAAGAATATTTCATTTTTTATACTTTTCTTTTGGCTTTTCCTAATTCTAATAAGGCTACTTCTCTTGAAGGTGATCTAGGCAATCCCAACATCTCTTTAGCAAATTTTTGTATAATTGGTCTATTTTATTTGCTATGCCTAATTTATCAGGGTGTGAGCATAACGAAGCGGGTAAAGTATCAGTGACAATTACAAGATTATTACAATCCCCATGCGGGGTTTACCTTCGAAGCTGCGTCTAGAAAGGCCTCAGCTGCCGGGCAGCATGACGACCCTGGTTTCAAGACCAGGACCGACCCCCTTTGTGGCGATGAATTGCTTCTTATATCGCAAAAGAATCTCTTCCAACATGACAGGCCTTGTGCCAATAAGGCGAGTCAACGCCCAAAGCTTGCGTAACATCGTCCAATCAGAAATAAGTATTCAAATTCTCCTATAACATTTTGATTGACGCATAAGAATCAGAGTACAACTCAACGCCATGCATACCTGCACTTAACAGGAAACTGACGTCTTGATGAATCATGGGAAGTATTACGTTGAGCTGTATCCACGCATCAGTCAAGAGAGAGAATTTAGATAATTTAGAAAATGTATAAGGAAGTCGAGGATAAAGAAATATGCATCGAATAATAAAGTTCTAAATTTCGATATGTTTCCAAGCATCCCTCAACCATCACGTGACACAGTCATATAAATACACATACATACATGTATACACAGTACACACATCGACCGTTTAAAAAACTATTCCGGGGTCCCAAAACGTGTATTTTTCGGCGAAATATCGATATAAAATATTTGTTCTACAATATCTGTTCTACCTACTGTATAACTGATAGAAGAATAAAACAGAATTGTCCGGTATTGACAGTGTATCAAAGATATATCATAGGTGCTAAGAAGACTGATAAGTCCTGCAATTAAAATCTATTTAATTCGCTATAAATATATTTTCAAAAGGCATATTAATTACCACAATTTTACCACATCAATCACACATGTGTATGAATATATGCATGAATAGCCGCGACTAAAATAAAGCGCATTAATAATTTGATGACTGTTAAGTTTAGCGCGAAACCTAATTAAAATGTTTCGACGAGAGCCGAATGCGAGAAGTGCCTTTTGTCTATGTCAAACATGTCAGATTGAAGGGTTGTTGCTCCATTAGTTTGCGTTGTCATGCCATCGGCTAGAAGCGGCTGATTAAAACCTTGTTGGGCGAAAGACTCCCTAACTCTTCTTGCTATGACATATGATTCAATATCAGTCTGTAAAGGATCGCAGTTCCTCATACTGTGTCGAAAAATTAAATTTCTGATGCTTGCGGATAATCGCACAACGTTCTTTTTGCCTTTTACACAGTTAAATCAGTGTACAATTTATTCTATAATTTATAATATAGTGTAAACGAAGTGAAGAGAAGTTAGGCTTAAGACAGGGGTGCAAATGGATTACTATACTATTCAATTTATTTATAGTTGACATAATAGAGAGGGTTAAGGAAAGCAATGCCCATTGCCCAATAATAATGAACAAAGAGATCCCTGGTTTATTGTATGCGGATGATTTAACGGTAGGAGCAATTTCCGTAATAGGTTTACAAAAATCAACTGAGGCAATTCATAGGTTTTGCGATGACTGGGAACTAAGAATAAAGAGCAAAATATAATGGTATTTAAAAGAGGATTGATACTTAGGAAAGGAGAAGAATGGTTCATGGGAGACCAAAAGGTAGAAGTTGTAAACGAGTATGACTATTTAGGTGTAAGGATGTGTAGCAATGGAGGATGGGCTGCACAAGACAGAAAAGTGATAGCAGGGAGGCAATGTCAGGGGTAAGAATATGTAAACATAAACTGGAGATGTCAGTTAGATGGTTAGAAGGAATGTATGAAGCGGTCGTTGAAGCCAGAACAATGTATGCATGGAGGTATGGGGCACATCAGAGATAGGTACAAAATTAGACCAAATGTACGGATTGTTTTGCAAAGAACTACTAGGGCTACCAAAAAAGGCACCAAGAGAAGTGGCATTACTAGAGCTAGGTAATACAAAAAGGAGGGGAATAATAATAGAGAGAATATTGAAATTCTGGTATAAGTGTATTAAAGGGCAGAAAGGAGAATTATTAAATCTCTGCATGAGGCAACAGAAAAGCATTAAAAATACAAATAGTTGGTGGTCGGAATTGGAAAGAATAATATTAAAGATAGGTATGGGAGATCTATGGAGAGCAGAGGAGACAAATTATAGCGGTTTTTGGAGAACTAGACTACAAGACATAGGTAGGCAAGAGATATGGGAAAGTATAGAAGAAAAGAAATCTTTGAAATTTTATAAGCAATTAAAGACAGAATAGGGTAGGAAAAATATATAGATCAATGTGGCAAAACTAGAAGAGAAGGTATAGCATGGATGAGAGTAGGAATATTATACTTAAAAGGGTTGAGAAGTAATGAGGTAGGAATATGTGAATTTTGTGAATTTTCTATCATTACCTGATAGAATGTAAGGAGCTAACAAATTACAGGAGAAAAATATGGGATAAGAAATGGGACAGTGTAAGTAAAGAGATATTGGCAGTACGCATGTTAACGGGGATGGGAGAAAAGAAAAATAGATGTACTGGAGATTCCTTATACAGGATAAAAGAAAAGTGTATTAGGATAAAAGGAGCGAAGGTCAAGAAGAAATGACATCAAACTCATCAGGAAAATCAAAGGCTTATGGCCACGGGACCTGAGTTAGCAAGTAAATCTTAAGGTCAGCAATTTCATGTATTTGTACAGGAGATATAATACATCATGATCTATGTTAAATTTTATTGTACTGAATTTGTAATGGATACTGTACAAATAAATAAATATCATAAATATATCATAAACTTTTTGTCTGCATTTAAATTTAGTCGAAAATAAAAAACCCTCGATTATAAGACCCACCAAGTTTTGCGAGCAAATTATGAAAAAAATATGTGAATATTTGATCCAATCCGTTAAAGAAACAAGAATTTCTCGTTTTAGATAGCTTCCGTGGCCGCCCTGAAGATTCTGTGAAGGTTAACGAATTAATGCAATAGATACACAGAGTTGCAGTAATTCCGGTAAGCCTCACTTCTGTACAGCAGCCCTTGGATTTAAGCAAAAACAAACCGTTTAAGGACTACCTGAAGAAATTGTACACCAATTGGATGACAGATGGTGATCCCACCTTCATCAAAAGTGTAAAAGTACAGAAATCTGGAGAACTTCTCTGCAGTTGGATTGTCAAAATCTGGGGGAAAAATTACTCCGAAAATGATAAGAGTTATAAGAAGATTGACGTCTCCTGCATATTGAATGGAACCGAACATAATCTAATATATGAGGAATCTGACGACGCAGCTGAGGCTAAGACTTGACTCGTAAAGACGAGGTTGATGATGATGAAAGTAGCAATGCTTTCGAGTAAGCAACTGTGTTCCAGGTATGTAAATCTGACAGAACGTTTTTTTATGTTGTTAAATTAATGGCAATTGTTTCGAGCTATAAATTCGTAAATAATTCATATCTATTTTCAGTTAGATGTTCTGAACGTACGTCTGAACTTGAAAAATAGCCACGCAGCTGTCAAATACCACGCATCCTTAAACAATAAGATGGTTCGCTCTGTATAACTTAGAATAGTCAATGTTTAATAAAACGTTAACTATACTTTGGCAATACAATTTTTACTTTTATTTTCCGAAGTTTTCGATTGTAAGACCCTCGTGATTTTTCGGCTATAACTTAGATAAGAAGGGGGTCTTATTTTCGATTAAATACGGTAATTGTATAGTAATAAATAGCATATGTTAGGTTTGATCGTATGAGCTGTCATATGTCTGCAAGTATCCTTCGCTATTCTTTGTCATCTCTTCCGAAGAAAGGGGACACGCTGAGTAAAATGCCTTATTTTTCTCACAGGAGTAAATGCCTAGGATATCTTTGGGTGACAAATGTGATGCTAATAACCATGCTATCAAAAGAATTGCTGACAATCTTAAACCACAGAGAATACACGTTTTACTAGGACTCCTTCATTCAGCAATTCGGAATTAAAACCGTTTGAATTTTGGACAAATCACAGCTGTTTATCTCACCAGTTTCATCGTTTTATCAGCTCTGGTTCAACCTTCTTATTTTCTAGGTGTCTTGAACGGTAACTTCTTTTAACTTCGGCCGTAATGTAATTTACTATTGATGCAAATTAAAGTGCAGAACTGAGTATCCAAAATGGTGTCTGTTCTTTAAAATATTGATATCTTTAGATTTTCTAAATGCATGTTTGTCTACGTGAAATGGTTAAAATTTTCATAACTCAAGTTCCAGTTTCCCTCAAGATACATATTATAGTTGATCAGGCAACTGAAAATGAATTAACTATGACAGTGATCGATATGGAATTACTTCCTAAGGAAGGCCTGAAGAAGAGTAGTAAATGGATAGAAGGCTCAGGTAGAAACAGGTACCAGATATCAGATAAATGAGAGGACGAGAAAACTGAAAAAGTGAGGAGTAGAGGAAGCTGGGTTCCTAGCGATGAATCTGCCATTTCGTTGAGACAAATGAGACAAATGAGTCAAATACAATTGATCACCTTTAAAGTGCTGGCTCAGGTATGAAATCTAGAACATTACACAAGTCCGTTGATGAGGATATTCTGACATATTAAGTAAACTTAAAGGGATGCTGGCACCCTGAAGGAAGGATTTAGTCTGAACGCAAGTGCTAAAGGGACATTGCTCTTCTCCCCCAACCCACGTGGAGGTGTATTCTTAACACGGGCCGGTCTTGCTTAGGGTGAAGTTAAGGCAATTACCTCACTCCTGAAGGAGGGGCTTTGCTATCATTATCAGCGTGGTGCTAGTATTTTAATACACTGTCAAAAGCAGACAAGAAGTGGCGGGGTCATGACAAATGACCAGAGGGAACTAGCGCTTGCAAAACTGGAGAGAACAACCCGTCCCAGACAGGCACGCACTAACAAGCATTTCCGGAAATGTTCAACAAGAGTTAAGCAAATATACAAAGATTTACATAAAGAATATAGATCATAACCAATACTGTTGGTTGTAAATAAAGACTACTTAAGGAAATGCCAGAAGAATCGGTTGCGTACAGTTAATATATACTATTTTATCATAACCAAGCATAAGAATTCTTAAGCAGTTATCTTCAAATTAGGTACGCTGAAACCATTAACAGTAAAAATAACAAAAACGATAGCGACTAAGGATCACTGACTACAAGTAAAATACGGTCTCTTGAGTGGCTGAGTGCTGCAAATGTCAATATACTATAGAGGGACGTCACTACGTAAAGACCAGCAACAATTCAACCCAGTGATGTCCAATGTCTTCTCTTAATGAGATATTGATATCACCATGTCGCTGTGGTTCTCCTCTTTCTTTTTCAGTATGATACATTTCTCCTTCACTCGGTGATCAGGCATTACAGTCTGATTTTTAAAAGAAGATACGTGAAGGCCATCTGTTTCTCCACGGGGTAGTGCAATGTCGCCCACCAGATCCCCTTTCTTTATCCTCTCATCACTCGAAACATAAACAAGGGTTCAAGTTATCTTACCACAACAAATATATGCACAGTTAATCTGTATTAGCTTACTTTAAAACAGAAATAAGTTGTTCACATTTTCACTGATTTGTAGGGTCTTCACATGTGCGATTTCTTTTAAATAATTGCTTGCACTATGTAACTAATATTCCATACATACCGTTATTGTTGCTATGCATCCTAAGTTGACATTCCTGCACTAGTGCGGTATTTCTCCATAGAAACACATATACGCGATGCACATTCCAAAATCTAACCTTTAATAGTTAAGACATTAGCTGAAATACTAATAGATATAATAGAAGATAATTCATTTTCATATAAACACACATAGTGCAAAAATAATGTGCAACACACATGTAGTAAGCACATAATGGAATCTCGAAAATTGAAAAAACTTGGTGCAAGTGCCTCATTTTTTCAAACCTTTCCTCGTTCCGTATACATTAATATCGCAATATACTATCATTAACGACTTTGTTAATTGACATGTTCATATCAACGCTGCCGATATGCCGGAATTTTGACCCACAGGAATTATTTTACGTGCAAGCATTTCTACTGACATGGGACTGTCACTTTGGGATAAAATGAATAAGCTGTTTGGTGATGAGGAGCAAACTCTCGTCTTCCCGTTGGAAGAACTCTCTAAGAGAACAGACAAATTATCTAGCTTGGCTGTGCAATGTAACACTCCGACCGTAAGCTAATCTTTGCTTTGGGCCATGGTTCCTCGGTCCACCTCTGATCCAATCGCCACTACGTCTTGCTTCCATAAAAACGTATTTTAATTGCGTTTTAACAAAGTAGGCAAACAATACACAGTGCAACTAGGCAAGTTCTGTTTCCCGCATACAACTAGCGATAACTGAGCTGAGGAGTATGTGATTCACCCACTTCATCAGTGTATCCAAGCTGGCAACCTTTGTTTACGTTACCATAGCAACGACCTTCCCTCTTACCCATCGCGTCCCTTTCCTGATGACCTTCACGTATCTTCTTTTAAAAATCAGACTGTAGAGAGGATTGTTTTTGAGTCCCATGAATGCATCATTTGCCTCCGGTGGATGCCTCCCTTTTTCACTTAAAGCTGTGAATATTTGGTTCAGTTAATTTTTTTTTCGTTCTTCAATTAATGCTTGTAAATGTTTATGCCGGTTTAGAACTATAACTTCAAGAAAATTAAAATGTTGTGATTATGTCATTTCCAGGTTACTCCAAAGAAGAAAATAGCAATATAGACTTCTATTTTCTATTAGCCCAAAGATTGAACCAAATACTAAACTAAGATATTATAGACCATATCCTTCAACTAAAACACAATAAAAGCTATCACTAATCATCTTTAGAATTTATTTAATATATTCTTCATTCTTTGAAATTATAGTGTATGTCAATGAACAAGTATAGGATTTAGTTAAATAAACTGGCAGCTATAATTTCAGGATGTAAATTTATTTGTTGTTTAATATTTTATTCTATGCACTAGAGATTATGATAGGTCATGTTATTGTTGGCGACGTAAGAGCTGCTTATATTTGGAATAAAATCTCCAGGCGAGAGGTGGACAAAACTTGCTTCGCGGGACGCTCCTTCAAGTGTGGACTAGTAATAACACTGAACCAACATAAAATAGGAAGCAATTAAATTTTCTATTCATATGAAATATAGGTATTTTGCTGTGCTTTATTATGCTCTGTTCAGAGTTTATACTAACTTAATATTAGCAGGGAATGTAAGTTTCAGGGCTTAGGTTACCTCAAACTCCTGTTGATGATGAATGAAGAGCATAGTGGTAATAATCGCAATAAATGATGTTTTTTCTCGGCTAATTAACTGAGTAGCTTAATGTGCACACATTAATGGATTTTTCAGAAGCTGTCCCCGAATTCACTCCTCTTAACTCAAACGTCGGTAAGTACGATACTCATATGCAGAGGTATAAAACTCCACACCACCTTTATGAATGGCAATATTAGACTACAAAACCATCCCCATTAGCGTCATAGTTCACCTGTTAGGGCTGATAAACTATATTTAACATGGTTGATCAACACTATTGACAGTACAATGCATACCATACCAGAACTGAAAGGCCATAGGTCTGTATCCTCAACATGAGCAGCCATAGACCTCCATAATCACAGGTACAATACTCATCTGTCTTCACCACAGAATTCCAAAATCACACCACTTGCAGATGATATTGTTTTCTATCCTTACTACCTGCTTGCATGACTTCACTATAATTTCATTAATTTTACGGTATCTTCACTCTGTTACTATCCATCTATCACCTCTTTCACGCCGGATGCTGTAAACTTCGGTATGTGCTGAATGCATATACTCCCATGCACTGAATTTCGCATGAATTCAGAGCACACTAACCTGATTGCTAATGCAGAACTCGATTACTATTTGCATTTTATCACTCACCGACATGCCATCCGTCAGTGGGGGCAAAGGTGTAGGACCGTCCTCAAAAATTATAAAGAAGAAAGAAAATAAAATGAAAAAAAAAAACGAAACACATTTTTTTACTTAGGAGTTACTCTTAAAAGGGCCTAGCTTTTAGTAACTATATGCAGGAGATAATTTGTACGCCAGACTACCACATCTCGAGAAAGCTTTTGTCAGATATCTGGAAGACTGCCTGCCAGGAATTTGCTGCTTCAAGTACTCTCCACATGGCATAGGATTGTCCTTTGTAAAACCAGCACTAAATCAGTCGGCTACTGGTACAAGCAATCTCTTACACCAGAGAGGGTCAAAATTGAAAACTAAAAACCAATAATTTTTATGATTAAAGAACAAGACCGGGACAGTAATGAAGAATACCTCCTTAGGAGCCTAAAATCTAATTCTGTCCCCTTACCACCGAAAACAAATACATGCATCAGTATGCAAAACCTGAATTTCTCTAAATATACTGTCCAGTAGAATGTGAAACGATTATCAACAATCAATGCTTCAGTTATGATAGTATAATCCAATTAACTTGTGGTGGCAGCTGGGCAAAGAGGCACACTAAATGAAGCAGTATGTTACCAATCCTGAAAGAAGGCTGAAGATGATTTATACATATGGAGTAGTTGGTACATGTACCAGCAATGACTCCAAATTTATAAAATTATCTTCAATTTCTTTTCAGAATTGTTAACAGACTAATTCATTTAATGCACATCTTTACCCAGCTGCCACCTCAAGTTAATTGGAGTGTAGTGGTGATGATGATGGCATAATACCAGCAATATATTAAGGATTCATTTAGTCCTGCCCGTAAAATGCTTTCCTTCTATTTTACCTTTCTTTGTATACAGTGATATCACACGGATCTGTCAGAAGATATGATTAATTTTTAGTCTTCTAATTTCTGCATAATGTCACATTGCCTCTCATTTTTACATGGAAGCTTCAGCGCTTAAAATGATTCTTATCTCCCTCTATTTATTTTATGTTTGTTTAACTACAGTGTGGTCATATCGCCATGAATCTGTCAGCAGAAAGCTCGTGAGTTGTATGTCATCTCGTCTCTGTATCATACCATATTACCTCGTCACGTGTCCGCAGGGATGTAATAGCGTATTCACTGTTACCGTTTTATTTGTAGTATTGTTTAGGCTTAAGGGGCTCGCGGTATTAAATATTCAGTCTGGTATATTTTTTCCTTCTAATTTTTTATTGATTGATCAGCAGTACAATGCTTTACAGATCAGAGTGAAAAGAAGGTAACAGTACAATAAGAACAATAACACTCAGGGGTAGGCTAACAGGCCGCCCCCTAACTACATTAAGTTAAAATCCAATAATACTCTCTGAGAAATTATGTCAAAATTGGATATGTAAGATATATATCAAGCACTAGAATCACTCGAATCAGATGTATCACTTAGAAGCTGGTCTTGTGGTAGTCTCCTCTTTAAGCGCGAGGGTTGGCGCGTGCGGACGCCGATGTTATAATGCACAGCTCCTGGAACTTCTTGCAGCGTGGAAAAGAAACGACGAGCGATCCTGCGAATGTAGTCGTGAAGAGGTAACAGTCCTAGTTCGTGATGGAGCTGCTGATTACGGATGAACCATGGAGCGTTGTTAGCGATGCGCATGAAGCGATTCTGTATGACCTGAAGACGACGCAGATGACATGTGTGTGCGCCCCCCCTTACACTTGGCAGGCATATGTAATAAGCGGACGAACGAGTGATTTGTAGAGTAACAATGAAGACTGTAGGCCGAGGCTGGAACGGCGATGCAACAGAGGCGAGAGTTTTGAAACTCGCCCGGAAGCCAGTGATATAAGACGATCGATATGAGCACGCCAGGTCAGTCGAGAGTCCAAAAGCACTCCAAGGTATTTAACGGGAGTTGTAGTGGGGAGCCAAGGGACATTGTTCCTGTAGAGACACAACGGAGTAAGCGGAGTATATCAGCGAAGAGTGAATATTTTAGCTTCGGTTTTCTGAGGGTTCAATGAGATCCGCCAAGTGCTGAACCAATGAGTTAGGCGATCTAAAGAGAGCTGTACTACTTTCTGTGCATGCTGGAGATTAACATGAGAATAATATAGTACTGTGTCATCAGCATAAAGAGCTAAATAAGTCGGAGCTAAGTCAGGAATATCAGAGATGTATATATTAAATAGAGCCGGGGCCAAGATAGAACCCTGTGGGACACCTGCGGTAATATTACGTGGGGATGAAAGCTTTCCACCAATGCGTACTGAAAAGCTGCGGTCGTAGAGGAAACTGTGGATTAGATGTGATAAATAAATAGTAAGATCGATGCGGTAGAGCTTAAGGAGCAAACCATCATGCCAAACTCTGTCGAATGCCTGTGCCACATCAAGGAAGACAGCCGTGGTATACTGATGGGCCTCGAAGCCGTGAACAATTGACTGAGTTAATCGTAAAAGCTGATGTGCAGTGGAATGTTTGTGATGAAATCCAAATTGATAAGGCGGAAGAACATGGTTATGATTAAGGTAAGACAGAAGACGGCGATGAATTACTTTTTCAAACAGCTTGGAAAGGGTCGGCAACAGACTTATAGACGATAGCTTTCGGGGAGGTGTTTGGGTTTATTGGGCTTATGGAAGACTGCTATATCAGCCTGGTATATCTTGCTATGTAAAAAACTATGAGGAAAACACAGATTTGTCGGCCTTCGGGATTTTAACCCGGAACTTCCAGAACATGGGATTCAAACGTTTCCATCTGTGAAGAATTATAGAGTGTTGTGACTGTTAATGTTGGTGTAAGGCAGTTACTTAACATTTGTGTACATAATCCTGTAATTGTGGTTTATTAGGTACTAAATTCTCTTGTGTTCATCAAAAACAAATCTTTTCAAAAGAGTAGAGATAAGCAGCAATCATATTTCTTCCTTTAATATTATTACCATTAGAAATGTATACTGATAAAATTTGGAGGCTACCTTGTATCTAACCGTACCTAAATAGTTCCTGCATTTCTGACCTAGGAGCTTAATTTTATTCCGAAGGTGCCTTTCTTAAACTACTCGTCAGTATCGCAGCGAAATATTGGACAGGATTATATAATGCTTTATACACCTTAACAATATAAGTTTATTTACCAAAGTGCATATTACTTGCATAGAGTAATGTAGTGTAAATTCGCATTTACCACCTACCCATTCCGACTTACCGCTCAACATCGTAGTATGCTAGTGTGGTCGCCAGGAGACAGATTACGTTGAATGTATAAATAATATCACTTCGAATTAATGCATTAAGTTTTATTATTAAAACTTAGCAACATATGTGCTCCTAATATTACCATGAAACGCAAAGCTGGTTCTACTATACGGAATTAAAACAAGCCATTCTCTATAAATCCAATGTTTATTCATCATGGAAACGCTCGAGCCCAAATGACCTCGTTGTCGACGGGCCCTAAAACACCACATACTCACTCACTCATTCATTGAGACGCACTTCAGAGAATGTGAATATTGTAGTAGCCATTCAAACGTTTGAGCATCACTGTTCATGTATTTTCAATATTAGAAATAAATTAAACTTAATTTATTTATCTTAGCTTAAATTAGGTGTATGCACATTCACATATTTAATCTAACACTCCAAAGCAAAATAATCAGTATATGAACCATTATACCAAGTTTTAAATATTTTCTTTAATATAATTTCCTAACTTCTCAGTATTAGTGCTATTTTAGTCTTATTTCTATTACTATGAACAGTTATTATTAACGCATCAGCTCCTTTCTCCGAGGGGTTGCTCGTATTCTTTCTAGCCCCATGCAAGTAACTGCACTTTTGTGTTTTTCCATGCCCGGTAGCGCCAGCGAACATTAGTTTTCTCCTGCTGTTTGGTTCACCAAGCACACTTTTTCTCGTATCAAATACCAGCACAATCAGTAATGGCAGTGGTCCAATTTCCTATAGAGAATGGAATCAGGAAAAGAAATACAAACTTAGCCTGTGCATTTAAAGTCAATCAGCCATAACCCCCTTTACCCTGAAAAACGAGGGAATACGACCGCAACTAAAGTATTGCGAGGGTACAAGACATACATTTCTTTAATGTTATCGTTAGCTTAAGAAAATGCATTTATAAAATTAACAAATAATTTAGAAAAATGTGTTTCCTAAATGAAATATTTCTAAAAGAACCATTTTCAACCCCTTAAGTGCCTTAGAGCGTGAATGTATTTATTTATACATGCATTTATATCATTTGGTTATAAGACCTCTTTCAGTCTACCAGGCTTTAAAAAGTTCATAATAATTACAGGCATTAATGAAAATTCTATAATAAACACATATTAGAATAAAGCAATGATAAATTAAAACAGTGAGCGGAACACTATATGGAGATAAAATGTTGAATGAATACCAATAAAAGAATGTCATATATTACTTTTAAATAGCAACGGGCAAACGAATGAACTGTTGTGATGTACAAACATTTTCCATAATGATAATCCTTGGAAATTTCAAATTTGAGGTATTTTTGAGCATAACATGGCATTTTTAGAAAAAAAAAAAAAATCTTGCGAGTCGCAATTGCAATCCAGGATTAATAGAATGCCATACCTTGTTTGAGCCCTATAAGAAATAAAGATCGTTAGCGCATGTCAGAAAATAATGAACTCGTTAAACAGCCACAGAAGCGGATGGTATCGTTTAGTGCACGTACTCTGGCTTATACTTCACAAGCTTTGAAGTAACTAATTTGAAGAAAACACGTAGGTATAGTGTTTTACCAATAGTTCTAAAATGTCAGTGCGGAATTTACTTTTCAGTATATTTATTTGATCTTGCTTTCTTTCTGCTATTAAATACATCTTTATTAGAACTAAGAAATTTCGAACACAGGTGCCAGTTCAGGTCGTTCAACTCATTTTTCTTAGTTTTCCTTATTGTTTTCGGCATTTTACGTGCTTCTTTCCAAAATAAAGATTTTATCAGTAAAATTTAACATGATGATGCGTGAAAGGATGCAATATTTTAATGCAACTAAACGTCCAGCTGTAAGCATAAATCTCATTCCGCATCGTTATTCTGAGAGTATAACATTTGCATTGTTCCTGAGTCTTCCACTGCATGTGCATCGCAGAATCAGAGCAAGATGGTGTTATCCAAATTGAAGTTAATTAAAAAAAAGTCCATTGTGCCCTCAACGAGAAGTAATGCGAGCATCAACACTGTATGTGCAATGTGGCTACAGATCATAAGACCAAAAACTTGACATCGAACGAGATGTCTTCAAAATGTAGACGTTGAATCAGCATGTATGTTCCCAACTTGATAGGGACTAGCGGATGACACACTCATCGTATTCAAATATGAACATCTTTCAAAATCTCTTACCAAGTTTCGCTGAAACAGGTCTAAAAGCAAGCGTTAAGGAAACAGCTTATTTTAGCTATAGAGATATACTGTATAACCCTAGTTTCTTAAGATGTGACAGTTCCTTGCGTTACACAACTGAAAGAATTTGATATTTAAGTGAAAACTTAGGTAACTTCACGCTTTTCTATTGAGAAGCTAGGAAGGAAATTAGATCATTTTGGCAATGACTCCGGTTTCCTGGTCCTCTTAAAAATTCACGATCTTATTAAACTTCATGTATCCAATGCATTCTATAATAGATCCTGTAGTAACATGATTCTTCGGGAGAAAATCTTTCAAATTTGGTGTTCTTAGCCTCAAAAAAGAAAAGGTGTAGTTCATTATTAGCAATAATACCCTTACACAAGTTGGCTTCCTAGACTTGGGGTATTAAATAATGGTAAACGCTAAGAAGCACTTCAAATGACAACAAACGATTGGACGGTGACAGTAATGTCGGAAATCCTCGGACAGCGCTCATTGCTGTCGTTGCACATATCCTTTAGTTTTGCCCCGTCAATCCGCTCAGAAATTGTACACATCGTCAAGCACGCTCCTTAAATCGTTGTAACGACCACACTTAAGGGCACTGGGAGGTCAAGAAATTATATAATTCTCAGCTTTAAAATGATATAGGTTGTCAGCTGGTATTAAAGTCCTTTAATTCGTCAATTTAAACATGGCGGCGTAATGATACGCCCACTTTACTGATAATGGTGCTTAATCTTTGATCGTGATTTCCCAAAACCTTGATTTTTCATACTTTAGGTGCATGTTTCTAAAAAACTATAAAAGATATTTACACAAAATTTGTAGTATTATCTGTCAATGTTCCTTGAACACATTCGGCTAATATTTATATTCATGTGATTTATAAAATGGACGAAAGCAAATATTCAGTCCTTGAAATTATTATCTTTTTTTTTTACTCAAAACTAATCAATTTTTCATGTGCATAGTATAAACTATATGTGATTTTCATTTAGCCGATATTATAAAACTGTATCTTAGGTTATTTAGGATAAAATTTGATGCATGTAGCTTTAAATTCCTACAAGTAAAGTGCACCTGAAATAAGGTGCAATATTTTTTTCAGGACACACGGTGTGATTTATGCCCCTTTTGCATGGACCTATGTGAACGTAATTTAAATAATATACAGTAGTTAAATGCACACATCCTTATACAGTAATCATACCGAATTTCAATTTCTGATAATGTGTAGTTTTCTATGTACCCAAATTTTAATATTGGTAAAAATTAGCCTTGTCTTTTTAAAAATAACCTCTCAGTGTCCTTAAGTATCATGTCTAGGAGGAAGCCTAGAAGTTTACGAGAAGAATTGACATCATAGCCGTTCAATCCGGCTCAAGTAGAGTGACAATTGTAAATCCTAATGCTAGATGGGAAACAGGCGAATACTAGACAATTGAACTTCACGGCGAAAATGCATTGTTTTTAGTCAATGCACAGTAGTACCCTACTTCTGGGTATCATCTAGGCTTTATTATGTTTGTAGGCCTTCTATTCGTAGCCAGAGAAGTCGTCTAAGCTGTGTGCTACAGTTTGCAAAATGTACAACCCAAAAAATACATATATTAAAGCAGTAGCACTGTGTGAAAATTCATTTCTTTAAGCATAGTTGCTTATTTAATTCACAATTTACACGCATTAAACCAGTGACGCTGTTTGTAGCTTCATTTCTTTATATGCATACTTTGCTTAGTTGCATAAAGATGAATTCTATCTCTGTTTAAAAATTAATAACTACTGGAAACGTAGAGTCAGACTGAAAAATTCAATGCCATAGCCGGGATTTGAACCACGGATCTTCTGGTTTCCGTCCAGCCGCACTACCATTGTGCTACTATGGCCAACTACTATTTTAACTATTTTTATTACTTATAATTTCAACTCTGTATTTATATCGCATTTTTCCTTGAGTATCGTAGCTTTGCAAATTGCTGCCTTCAACTGGGAGAAACCGAATCACTTTAAATGATTTTTTTTAATGTTTAAGTTCATAGTCATTGTTTCATTTGTAATTAAACGCTTCAACAGAATCTTTGATACGCATGAATCAGTATACCAGATAATCTAACTTGCGTAGTTGTCTTCCTCTACCATCTAGTGGAATATTTTTGTTAGATGGTCTTGGATGCGTATATTGTGACAAATAGTTGCTAATAATTTAGTCTGAAGCTGAAATTTTGTGTGTCGATCTGTAGTAAGTGAATGTAGCTAGCTACTCTGATGCCGGGCAGAATGGCCTCCATTGCTATACCTTTTATATTCTTCACTTTTTCTTTGTCTTAGTAATGAATATGTAGAACATTTGTGTGGCGACTCTGGTAATTTACGAGAAACAAAGCCAGACTGCGGGTGCACGGGATTTGTACCATGGCTCTCGATTGTAAGTCGCAGACGATGCCTCATGAGTCTACTCGTTCGGTGATTAGAGTTTTCTAATATATCGAATTATAACTGTACATAGTTCAATATGACTCTATAACAGAACTTTTGCTGTATGAAAGAATGATTTTATTATGGTTAAGTGCTATTACATAAAGGATGAGGAGCTTGAAATAATTCAAAATGTGATTACATTCCATTTTCTGACAATATAAACTTTCTACATTTCATCTCTGGAGCCAATGGCAATTCCTACCTAAATATCCAATAAGAAGGGTTACAAGAACTTCTTCGGAAGTAAGTTTGAGGCATCTCATGTTAAAACTATATAAACCGCTCCCTTTCTCTTCTGCTTCCCCACCCACGTAAACAATCTAACGAACAAAAAAGGGGTGGCAGCAAGCAACTCACCCCTTCCACCCCGTATAGTTTTAGTGCCAAGGGAAACCATGTCAGTAATACATACAGGCCGCGCTCTGTCGCACAAAAACCCTAACAACTGACTTGAGTTAGAAGGGGAGGTAGCTGGCAAAAACCCGTCTTCACACCATTCCACAAACTGCGAACTGAAAGCCTGAAATTTCTAGAGAAGTTTTCCTTAGTTAGATGTGAGAGGAGAAGATCTTAGATGGGGGATGTAGGTTAGAGATTGTTAAATTGTGGCCCGCAAACTAACTCGAAGTGTACCTTCATTGTTCTTTCAAAGAAATCACAACCAAATTTATTACTTCTACCGCTTACCTAATGCACAGGAAATAACGTATTTTTCAGCAAAATTTGATTGCCTTTGAGGTTTTCTGAATTTCTTACTTTATCCACTACATACCTAGGTAGAGGACCGCCTCGGTAGCGTAGATGGTAGCATGTCTGCCTCACGTTCAAGAGATCCTGAGTTCGAATCTCGGTCAGGGTGAGTTACCTAGATCAGGTTTTTTCCGGGGTTTTCCCTTATCCTTTAAGACGAATGTCGGGTAACTCTAAGCTCCATGGTCCCTGGACTCATTTGAGCATCATTTCACCCAATTCATTCACCGTCCGAAATAACTTAACGTTGGGGCGGACGTAAATTAAAAAAAAATGCCTAGGTAGAGGAAGTATTGGATTATATATAAAAATACTTGATACGAGATTTCACTACAACATATTTTGAAACCCACTGAGGCATAGGCAAAACAAGAGAAAGCAATTTTAGAATAAGTTCAATTAAGTGTATCCATGAAAAGACCTGCATCAAAATCTTGGAGAAACGCCAAACTTGGTATTTAAATTCCACAGAAACACGTGAAGATTTTCAAGCAGGGAAATAAATCGATAAGTTGCCACAAAAGGTGTATCCGGAATACGAAAGCCCTTAGTGGTTTTCCGGAAAAATATATGAGACAGTTGGAGAATTTAATGTCAGGAGGCACGTTGGCCAAGATAGCTCAATAGATCAGAGCGACTGGACGCAAACCAGAAGATCTGTGGTTCAAATCCCGGCCGTGGCATTGAATTTTTCAGTTTGACTCTATCGATAACTTTGCTTTTCTTAAAACTTACTTCGATGATTTGATTTAAATGTAATTTATTTAATATATTTGCATGATATAACATATTTGTATAATAATTTCATAATTTTTGAGTTAAATAGCTTACGAAGTACGCTTTGATAGGAAGGATTTGTAACATTTAGAAGTGGCTTAAAAAATATGCTGCTTGAAAAAAGGCTGTAAAAGTTGCCGTTCTTTCATGACCATACGGTTTTATGAGGATTATTTTGACTACAAGTATCAGCCACTTAACAAAGATAGTTGGGACTTATAACCTCTGACATAGAGGTGGTTGGCACTAGCATGTGAAACTTTGTATTTATAGCTTCCTTTAAAGAAGAGTCATACGGTTTGCACCTTTTCTAAAATTTGTGAGAAATATAAACCATAACAGATAGAGGGCTAAAGAAAATATGCAATAAATCTCTTTAGAAATAACAAATAGCGTTTTCATTCCATCAGCTACTTCCGAAATATCATTTGATATTGATTAAATTGTTTTAAAATTTTAATTGTTGAAGAATTGCCAATCTATGGTTGTTTTTCGCAATCTGATAAAAAGAGCGTGGAATTTCAAGTTTTTAAACATTTGACCATTGCTTTTCACTCTGTACCTGTGACGAAACATCTAATGAACTCAAAGTGGTAGAACAAGCCTTTTAAATACTGTTTCGTAAGAGCTATATAAAATACGTGATATTGTGTAGAGGTAGTCATGAGAATGTAATCGTAATATAATTATAAAGCCATCTATTTGTCCACAAACAGTATAGATTAAAAGTCGGATACGTGTCATATTTTATAATTAAGCCACAGAACTATTAAATTGTGGCATGATAAAATATTTATGTGAATCGTTTAAAACGTATTTAAACAAAGTTTTACTGTATAAGAAATATGTGTCAAAAGAAGCTGAATAAAAAAAGGATTCAAGGCAAATATGTTCAATCCACACCTCAAATAATCTTCTTCATGCGATAAAGACAAAAAATACTAAAGATTGGGATAACGATATGACAAATAAAACGTAAATAACTTGAATTTTATGTAGTACATACATCTGCTACCTAAGTTACTTCCCTCTGGAGATTCCTACAACTGGAAACTATCAAAGATAGGAAAATCTTGCTTCGGTTGAAATGTAGATATCTCGTTAAGGCATATAATGTAAGTAAGTTTATATTTTGTTTTCGAAATTTTTTTCGAATTGTTTATTGATTTATCTTTAATTGTTTCTACAGACACGTGTAAAAATACTTGTTAGTTCTAGAACTGCCAGAAGAAAAAGGGTTATAGCACACCCTTAGAAGCACAACTATAAAATGGACTTTCATGGCAGCAGCAAATACAATGCATCCTTAAATTTCTACCCTACTATATCAACATTCCTCCCTCTCCTGGAGAAGGCAGTTAGAGAGGCTCAAAGAATTTCCTTTATAGTGGAAGTTTTAAGATGCAAATGCTTGGGTAAATGTTTTGTGTACAAACTGGTTCACCCTAATTTAATTATAATAATAGGCATGGGGGTTTCGGTTTCTTGGTCTACTAAAGCGTTTTTAATTGATTGATATATATGGAAGAGGAAAGGCACATGCCCACAATTTACTGCTAGGCCACACACATTGTTGAGGTAAGTAAAAAACAAGAGCACACGCGTGCTACCCAGGTTCTTAATATTCCAGGAAAATTGAAAGTGAATCTGGAACAGGTGGGCTTTCCTTCCAAGTGGATGACTTGCTAATCACCTTTATGACTGGAAGTCACAGATAATTGAATGTTAACCCGTTTTTCTTAGAGTTTATACACAGAAAAGGGCTATTTCAGAATAATGGGTATAATAATTATTGCAGAAGATATAATGGTCATTATATTTAAGATTTTTCAACACACAGTGGATGCGTTTTCTGTGTTTTGTATGAGAGCAGTTTGAAGTGTATCATTTTATGTCCTACAGTCAAATATAAATTGGCCATTGCCTAATAATATCAGTATATAATTTATTATTTTTAGGTGCGGTTGGTATTAGCATCGCCTATTCAATAAACAGAGAAAATGCTAGTTTGATAGCTTTGACTAGCGTTGCAAGGCTATATCAGAAATTAGAAAACAAGGATCCTAAACAGGCCTCTCATTCCTGTTTATTAGAACCCTGCGCTTTTCAGCGGTTGTACTTGTGTCTAGTTGGTGTCTGGCGGCAGTCAGGAACCATTCACAGAAGCTTCTTATCTTGATGTATACGTTGACATTGATAAAGTTGGCTTACCTTGACTTAAAAATGATGATAGATTTCTAACCTAAATATACAGCGATTTTGCATACATCCCCTTACACGAACATTCTGCCGGCACGGTTAGGACTGACCCCAGAGTCGTCGTTTCAAACGCAGTCCAGACCGATGGGTTTGAAGTGTGCTTAAAAGCGACAACCCTATGTCAGTAGATTTACTGAAATTTTATGAACATTGTCCATAAAATACTCCATGACAATTAAACCAGAAAGTCGCTTAATTTAATCGCCCTGGAGTTGCATCAGCTTTAACACCAATTCTAGGAATTGTTCATGAGTGAATTACCTCTTCGGATGTAATTAGAATTCGTGTTAAAGTATTTATTAGTAATGTTGTTCGGTGCAAAATAATTGCTGCGGGTCGAAATTCCAGCAGCTGATTTGATCTTGTAACTGACGCGTGATAAACAAACGCCTTTATTTTTTTTAAATTCTGCCATATCACATAGTATTTTCTGCTTCCACGTGTTAACTAGCTAACTGCCTTTTTGTCTAATATCACAGGCCAGGAATGAATTGGTTATCTATAAAAGTCGCATTGAGTGGGATGGCTCAGGCGGTTTCGTCTGTGGTCCGCATTCGGGAGGCTCAGGTTCGATTCCCGTGGCTGACCTTCCTGACCCATGGTTTTTTTCGGGGTTTCCCGGGTCGCTAAGTGAATACTGGGTAGGTTAATTACATCCCCCGGATTTCCTCTCCCTCCATTTCATCTCCATTATCACTTCATATCATCTCTCATCTGGTGGTCTCTTTCAGGGTAGAAGTGTTGGCGGGTGTTTCGGCGGTGCATGGCAGAATGATGTGCCTCATGTAAATTACTTCCTCCTCCGGTTGCCGGTCTCCGCTCCTCTGCTGGGACCATTTCGGGACCGCCAGCCAGGGAACTTTGGGGCTCGGTTGCTGGGCTCTTTGCCGTCCCGCAGTAGGGGAACGTGTCCGTTGTCCTGACCTGTTAGGGGCAGTCTCTTTCCAAGTAAAGTGTAGGGACCTTGCCCTCTGCACTGTCGTGGCTCCTCGAGTCGGCCACCCTCTGTCTCCTTCACCTCATCCTTCCTCCCGGCGGTGCCCCACTTGGGGCATGGGAACAGTGGACCCAACATGGTGGCCTACGTACCGAATCCACTCCGTAATGAAATCCTAATCCTATAAAAGTCGCAGCTGAACTTCTAATGATAGGGAAAACTTTTGGTGTGCATATTCAATGTCCTTTAGTAACCGAGTTTATAGATCTTGTTCATTTTGATACGTATACATAACTTCTATTGTACTGGTACTGTCTGTGATTGCTTTGTTGGCCATCATATTAACTCAGCTGTTTCACCTTCTCCTGCGGTTGGCTGCTGTTTATGTTTCCGTTTGTCGTTGTGAATGATAACGTATCGGGTTAACTTTATGGAAGTTAAGAAAGTCAAAGAAGACAAAGTTTGAAAAAAAATTAAAAGAAACACTTTCGCTTCTTGTTTTGTGAAATGTAGTCATGAAATAAATTAGGTGAGTTCTTGAGAGTATTCATAAAGTGTTTCTTGAATAAAAACTTACTTTGTGTGAAATGGTACTTAAATACTTTTCCACGTTCATTAGTAAAATTGTAATAACATTACTTCTTATTTTGTGTAAAAACCTCACGTGGTAGAAAAAAAAAAAGAAAGTTATTTCTGGAATCGGCATACAATCTTGATTCAGGAATACTACTTTTAAAAAATAATGTGACAAGAAGTTTAAAAATACAGACTAGTGTAATACCATACTAAAAATTTCAATAACTATATTCTGGTTTTGAACCATGGATTTTGGGCCTTCCGTACCATTGACGTCATGTGGAACAACAGTTAATTGTAAGCATGGTACTTGGATTCCTTAGAGAGTTATCTAGACAATGTGAAGTTTATGGACAAGGTGCGAGTAATTTTGAGGAGCAGGTGCTCAGTTCGACGACCTTATCCTCCCTTTCTGTTGTTACACCCACTTCTTGTATCTTCTAAAGACCAGCAAAAACTATAGCATGATAACTGGAGCACAAGCTAGCGACCAACAGATGCAATAGTTTTTGTTCTATGTTTCTTGGCCTATCTCTGAAGAATGTGTTAAGTATAACGTTGAAACCTTCCATTCCACTTTCCAGTTTACTGCACTTGATTTCTATCCTATTATGTACACCGTCGAGAAACGTAATTTATGCTGATTGCCTTTTATTTTGTACACATGCTATTAAATATATATTAGATACTCACTAAAAAGTGATGGAACCGCGGATCAACCTGTCTAAATAGAAATTCGGTGCCACGTTCCTATTTTGGGCTTGTTTTAATTGGTTTACAAAGGGTCGTTACCTGCAGATGTTTTGGAAAAGTGAATAGGAAACTTAATTATCATTGCCAAGCGAATCGATTCAGTCTGTTAAGGTAGAGTCTCCTACTTACTTCTTTTTTCCAATATAATTGAAACAATTATCTTGAATATATACTTCTTTGTGAATTTCCCTTCTTGATAAGTGAAAGCTATATTGGATTATAATATACAATTAATTTCTGTATGCTGTATTTTATAACATCTCATTTCTTTAACTTGTCGTATGGAAGCATAAGGGACATGGTTGGTGACGTGTGGTTTCTTGATGCGAGTTAAATCAATGGAAAACTGCCCTAAATGGGAGTCTTTCTCAAATATTTGCTTACTTTATGAAGACCCCATGAGGCTGAATCTATCATGATGCACCTATCTTTCACCATAATGATGTTCTCTGTTTTCTAGTTAGTTTTAAGGTATTTTGCATTTTTATTTACTTTTTCCTTTAACATCTATATTTAATGCTTATTTACATTAATGTTATATAAATGTTATTACTTTTCTTATACTGTTATTGAAATGTATTTCTGTAAGTACATGTAATATTTTTTTATAACACCTTCCTATATACCTGCCTTTAAAATCAGTGTTTTAGTTACTATTTCAACTAATATACTTCGTTTAGTAATTTTCTTATTGTTACCAAAATTGCTTAAAATGTTACTTTTTTAGACACCCATTGTACAGGTAGTTCACCCAATTTTTCTTCTCTCTCCAGCGTTTAAAATCTTTTTAGTCCAATTTCACTACTTGAATTTTTTAGAAAAATTAAGACAACGAAAGTTTCATGTAAAGGGTAATTTTGGGCTGGAAGAATTTTCTAGAAAATCATCACCTGACATGAACAAACTCGTTTTACTTGAGCTCTGATAGGACATTTTATATTTATCGTTTTCTTTGTTTTTGAGTTATGCTCTTCACCTCCGTACATCTACCCGTCACCGTTGTGTCTCTACAGGAACAATGTCCCTTGGCTCCCGTTAAATACCTTGGAGTGCTTTTGGACTATCGACTGACCTGGCGTGCTCATATCGATCGTCTTATATCACTGGCCTCCGGGTAACTTTCAAAACTCTCACCTCTGTTGCATAGCCGTTCCAGCCTCGCCCTACAGTCTTCATTGTTACTCTACAAATCACTCGTTCGTCCGCTTATTACATATGCCTGCCAAGTGTGGGGGGGGGCCACAAACATGTCATCCGCGTCGTCTTCAGGTCATACAGAATCGCTTCATGCGCATCGCTAGCAACGCTCCATGGTTCATCCGTAATCAGCAGCTCCATCACGAACTAGGAATATTACCTCTTCACGACTACATTCGCAGGATCGCTCGTCGTTTCTTTTCCACGCTGCAAGAAGTTCCAGGAGCTGTGCATTATAACATCGGCGTCCTCACGCGCCAGCCCTCACGCTTGAAGAGGAGACTACCACAGGACCTGCTTCTAAGTGATACATGTGATTCGAGTGATTCTAGTGATTCTAGTGCTTGATGTCTGTCTTACATCTTCAATATTGACATAATTTCTCAGAGAGTATTATTGGAGTTCTAACTTAATGTAGTTAGAGGGCGGCCTGTTAGCCTACCCCTGAGTGTTATTGTTCTTATTGTACTGTTACCGTCTTTTCACTCTGATCTGTAAAGCGCTGTACTGCTGATCGATCAATAAAAAATTATATAAAAAAATCTACCCGTCATTTCTTACTCTAATCCTCCTCCCCTTCATTTATATGTCCTTTTGGATTCATTCAAGACTGAATTCTGTAGATAGTTTAAATGAAGCTAATTTCGTAATCGAGTAAAAACAATACTTTCTCTAGCTTCCAAGTCTGTCCTAGAAGAAGCTACAAAAATGAAATAAAATAAACATGTGTTACAGTAATTCCATACTTATAGACAGGAAAGCTTTCGAGTCGTATTTAAGATCTATCTTTCTGCTGGAACACACCTAAACATTGAAATGCTGTTTCAATAATAAACAGTATTTTAACGTTACTTCCTTTTAGCGTGCCCAATAAACGAATTAAACCGTTGAGCTGAACCAAAATAATAAGTTATTGTTTCAGATTTAGAAATCCACCCATGCAGCCCATGTGAGGAAGTAGTTAAATAACATTTTACTTTCTCTGTCATGTAACTATAATAGCAAAACCTGTATGTTGAACTATGACCAGAATATGTGTTTTGAGGGCTCTTTAAAATACTTATTGTGTGTGTGTGTGTGTGTGTGTGTGTGTGTGTGTGTGTGTGTGTGTGTGTGTGTGTGTGTGTGTGTGTGTGTGTGTGTGTGTGTGTGTGTGTGTGTGTGTTGAAGTGTGCTTGTATGACTTCGAACAGTATAACTAAAAATTACATTTAGGTTAAATATCAAACCCTTTTCAGTATTTTTCCAAAGATGAGACGTAAACATATAAGAATAAATCCCTCAGTCCAAAGTATTTTATATGGAAAGTTTATTTTTTTAAAAAGTTACTAATACAATTTATGTTAAAATATCACACATATTTAAATTATAAATAAAATGTGTATTATTAACTTTCTGGAAGTAGCCTGCAAAGTAATCTTCGATAGGAAGGAGTTCTAATTTTATATAACGGTAAACCATAAGAGCTAGACGAAAATCTAGCGCACAAAATATTTAGCTCTCTTTAATAGTAGGACTTCCTTAACGTAGGTAAGTTTTTCATTACACTAGTAATTTCTGAGATATTCGTTATTATTGGTTTAATGTTTCAATAGTTCGCTATTTTTAAAGCGCTGCTGCCATTCTTCACCTGTTTCTTGTGATACCAATGAAAGAATGCGTAATTAAGGGCCGGCATACAATAGTTTTTAAACTTCTATTGATTCGTTTTCTCTACTCCATTTCTTTTTTCTTTCTTTTTTTTTGTTTTAAGAAAAAGCTGTATTTTCGGAGGAGGGAAGAGCAGTAAGGACGGTGTCCCCTTTGTCGACTTACGGCTTGTGAAATAATCTCAGACCTGACAAAGAGGGCTCTGAGTAAAATTAGGTAAGTGATATATTACGCTCAAAATAGAATGGGACGCTGAGAAACACAGTTGTTAAAGAGTGTCAATATAAAAAATCTGCAAAGTAATATCTGCCTTCCTGAAAACTGTTTGTAGAGGCTACATAAAAATAAAATATACCTAAAAAAAATAATGCGAATCTAACACATTAAATTCTTAATTGCATCTTTTAACCTCCCCATGTTCATATTAGATGTTTTAAGAAACAATAAATAGTGAATTTTTGGATAATGGACTTTATCATTTTTGCTATGAAACTCATTTGCATTCATTCCAGTGACGTTTCCAGACCTTGAGCAGGGATAGAAATGTTTCTAATTAAAAACGATTTCTTCGTTCCATTCTGGAATTGAGCCTGGTTGTTCTGTTTTGAGAAGGTAGTATCCTTATGTGTAATCCAGTTAAAAACAATCAGGTACATGAACATAACACCAGAGCCAATATGAATTACTATAGAGATAGTGTAATTAAAACTGTCTCTCAAAAGGATGTACATATACTAGGAATTAAGATTTACAATAAACTGACATCTGATATTAAATCAATAACTAGCATCTCAAAACAGCAGTTTAAATGAAAGTTAAAGGCTTTTCTCATAAATAAATGTTTATATAACTTAAATGAATTATGACATTGTAGCTTTAATTATACTTGAAAGTGATAAATTCATTAAGCTGATTAAGGGATCATGTGTAGAATTAGTTTCTAATGCTGTAATTGACTATGTAAATTAGTTTCTAATGATCTAATTGACTATGAGTGTCAGAAATTGTAACCAACGATCTACTGACAATAAATATTATTATATTATCATCCACTCCCGCGGTTCATTAGTAACCACTTGGTCCTAGCATTTTTGGAAGACTGGTACAGGCTATCCTGATGTGAAGAGAAGAGGGAGTTCATTCATGAAGCAGACTGAAGACCTTTCTCTACACGATTTCCCTGCGAGTAACTTGCGTCTTTGAAAGCAATATCCTTCAATTTCTTGCACCTTAAGGATTAATGACTTTTTACAATGCGGAGACTTTCCACGTTGTCATCTTGTTCCTTTTCTCACTTTCTTTCAACCTTTTTTCTGATGTTCTTCCTAGTATGCAGGATATGCTGATCTACTGGTGTTACCACCAAGTATTGTTTTTATGCTATTTTCATTATGGACCACCTACTTGAGTTCTCTAAGCAAAAAGAACCAAATGTCCAAACTGCTGAGTCAGCGCAAGCCACGGAACTAATAATGTCGCCCAAGTGCCTGCGATTGGCTTGTAGCTGGTACAGATAACTTCTAATCGATGATTCTGCTTATTCTAGAACAATAGGATAAAACAATCGCACAGATTTTCCTTCCACTCTACTTTAGTACTGTAACATTGTACTCAATTTTGTTAATGCGAACAACTTGGTCTGGATTTGGTATTCTATGCTTACTAAGAAATATTTTGGAAGGTATTTCATAGAACGTCAAGATAAGTTGTAGCTCTTTCTGGGAAATGAAGATGTGTTATAACCAATTTAATAATGCTGCAATAAGTTCTATTAATGCTAATTTAGTATGAAAATAATAAAAAAACAGTCGAATGCCAGCGATAGTAGAACCTCATATTAATTTATTCAATTTAGGCCAATTACCCATTCAGCAACTTCAATAAATCTTATTCTATAGTACGAAATGTTTAATGTAACTGTAGGAAAAAAGAGGGCATTTAATTCAACACTTAAAACTAACAATGCATTCAATTTGAGTAACCTTTCACGAACAAATAATAAATACATGGCTTGGCATACTTGATTTCTTTTAATTCACTCCTCCAACGTTAAGTCGTATCGGATGGTGAATGGAATGGGTGAAAATATGCTAAAATGAGCCAGGATACTTAAAACTTAGAGTTACCCTATATTTATCTTTTCAGGATAAGGAAAACCCCCGGAAAAACTTATGCAGCTAACTCACGCTGACCAAGATTCAATTCGTGACCTCTTGAATGTGAGGCTACCTACGCTACTTGGAGGAGGGCCCTTTAGTGCCACCTCAGAGAGAAAGATGTGGTCAGCTTCACCCTTACCCCCAGCCAGAATGTTCATCTACTGGAACTATTGCATCTCCTCAAACTGTTTGTGGCAGTGACCGGATGCTATCAATGGATGTGGAGCTCAAACTCGGGCCCACTCTGTGACAAGGTCCCTAGTGAATGCAAAGATACATTCTCGCACTTGTGTAGCAACCTCATCATACTTTCTCGCGCACGCGCATTGCACTGTGTACTTATGCGGGAACTGCTTATTTTCTCCAGTGATATAAATGAGACATGCAAAACACCTGATTGTACAAAAAGGATCTTTTTAGCATCATAGGCTTATGTTATTAGAGAAAGTGTTAACCTTGAGAACTACTAGTTTAAGAAGGCGAGGACATGATGTACGAAATGGCTAAAACTGTGTTTATGTAGGGCTTTTGAGAATAAATAATAGTAATAAAACATCATTAAATATATGAACAAAAGCACTAGCTCAAAATGAAAGGCGACTCTGCTATGATCATTTGAAAGGAGGAAGACGAGAGAAGGAAAGCACCCTACCAACGGGATATGTTTGGAAGAGCACTGTCCTTAGTGCACGTCAATTATCGAGTAAGGCAAACCTGCAGGACCGGCTTCCATCACATGGCCGACAGTAATTCTTTACTCGTGAAGGGCATTCATCAAGTCGTCAAGATATGTCACTCCGCTTGCGTCTAATGTAATACTGCACCAACTCCATTTACTTCAAAACTTCTCTCGGAAGCGGAGAATTTCGGTAGTACTGTTGTATAAAGCGAAAGTTTGCTGTAATAATTAATTTGGTAATTTCATTGAGCCATGATTCCAGTTCGACCAAAAATATATGTGTGATCTCCTTCACCTACAATTTTGGCCTTAGCTTTGGTTAGTGCTTCTCGTCTTGTTTTTTTACATTCAGCGTTTCTGTTGGGCTTTGCTTTTTGCCAGTATTCTTCTGACATCTCTCTAAATATTTTTCTTCCACCACCTTAGACTGAAATGCGAGCTTCCTTTATCCCTTGATTTCAATCGTTGGCATCAACAAAGCATTGTGTAATATTGTAATTTACTTCAATTTTTTCTGTACTTATAAAACTACTCCCACTGCCTTGTAAAATTTTAATGGAGCTTTGTATCTTGTTTCACCTGAATTAATAGTGTCACAATGACATTAAAAATACAATTTAAAATATTTAATGTTTTAAATGTAATTTAATTTAAATCTACGCTAGGATTATAATACATGCCAGTTATTTTACACATATTAGAACAAAATGCTTTATGACAATTATAGAGCGGAACAAATCATTTCCTCAAGAAATCGGATGACTTTGTGTTATTTTTCTACTACATATAATAAGTATGGAAAGTATTGCACTTCATCCAAAAATTCCACCTCAAGATTCACTGGAAATATGTGATTTGGGATCCTCTGAATCTTAAGAAAATAAAAGATAAACTGTTTAGATAGAGGTATTTGTGTGTATGTGTGTGTTTTAAAACAAAACACCATTCTGCAATATTACATGCTTGATTTCTCTTCTTAGAATATTCGTTTTAAAGCCTTTAATATAATGTAGCTTATAGTACATGATTTCATAGTATCGTTTAGCTTATTTGTAGTGCTTGTGTGTGCGCGCGCATGCTTGAGTTGCTCCGGTGCTTGCCTATCTCAAGGTCACGGGCTCAAACACGATATAGACTAATTGCTTTTTAAATTTACTTAAAAGTAACCGCTCCATGTCAGTAGATTACTGTAAAACAACTCCTGCGGCACAAAATTCCGGCATATCGACAACGCTAACATGATATGGCAATTGGCAGCTTCGTTAACAAATAAAATGTACGTATACGTTTGTGAGAGAAAGAGAGGGTGGAGATTTCTAAGAAGATCCTTCCATCCCAAAGTCCTCTTTGCGTGGATCGTTTTTCGAAAATTATTTGAAACGTTTTATTTAAAATTAACCGGTTTCGTTTTTTTGTGTGATGCTAACTAAATTATATAAATAATACCGTAAATATTTTGGTACATAGTATATCCCATATAAATTAACAAATTAAGGCTATGGAGAAAATATAGCGTTGAGAGTTAATTTCATTAAGTATTTAGGTCATGTAGACTTTTAAGCAAGAAAGAAATAGGGGAACAAAGCAGTATCACTAAAATCATTAACGTATGAATATTAGGTAACATTTTAATTTTATATTTCAGTTAAATTTTAAGTGAATGAAACTAATGTGTATTTCTTCCCTCTCAGTAATATGAAAAATGCATCCTGCCATTCTAAAAGAACATAAACTGTAACTGGCTATCAGGCGGTAGGCCAGTTAGAGATAAACTCGCAGTGTAATCATAAGTGTTCGCTAGTCAGCTTTTAAGACACTTAGTTTATGTATAGTGCTGAATAATAAATATTGTTTACATATACATGGACACGATCTGGCACTTCTGGTTTCCTAACATTTTATTTTATTTAAAGTTGGTAGAAACTCCTTATGTGTATTCCAAACCAATTCTGAGTGAATCAACCTCTTACTGATTTGCATTCAGCTCCAATATACACACCTATTAGCCTATGAACAAATAGATCGACCTAGGTGAATGCGAAAGGGAAGGAATATGGCAACATTTCATCTAAATAGCTGGAAGACATACTATGCAACGTCCATGGCACCTCCTGAATGAACCCATCTTGCATTAGTTTTCTGGTCAAAAGTCTGGCACCCAAACATTAACCTGTGAACACACCATAGAAGCAAAAGAAATGGAAGGAGTAGATCGATAGAGCCAAGAAGGGGTTGAAACTTGCCATGGTAGAGGTGATTTAGTATTTTCTTACCAATACAAGAAACTGCGCGCGATTCCATGCATTCAGCTGCACGATAAGTAGACAGCAATTTTGCGAATTCACTTTGTAAAAACCCTTGTCGCGCCAATGCTAACTGTGCTAAATTACGGATCTATTATTTCACCCTCTTTAAGATATTAGGTTTAAACTTTTCAATGTAGATGAACGGTTTCTAAATGCACTGATCTGCATTTATTTAATACATTTATTTATTAATGAAGATAGGTTTCTTTTCTGTTACACCATCCATTCTCTGTTTGAAATTTATCAGTAGTTAATTTTAATAATCCTATTAATCACATCAGAGTAGATCATTTACAACGTTTGAAGATATTTTTAAAATTTAATTGACCTATCTAAATAGGCTCCGAGAAAATTTTTTTATACCACACATAGAAATATCTGTTCAAAGAAAATTGGGGAAATAAGCGCATGCTAAGAAACCAACCACATTTTGGCACAAAAGCTTCCATGCTTAACAGATACGACATTTTAGATCTCTAAAATATGGACTAAAGTAAACTGCTTCAAAGAGTGCAAGAGTTTTGATTATTTTTCCTAGAGCTGTGCAGAACTTAGTACGAAATGGCTGTAGCAGAACCATTTTAGAAATAGATTTAAAATATAATTATTTGAATGCAGTACTCTTCTCCATATCAAATTAAAGAAACAGTTCAAGCCAATACATTGTACAAAAAATAAAATATGTAATTTGGGCAACTTTCTTCACTTACTCTCCACTTAAACCAGAACGAGTACATTTGCTGAAATAAAAGAAAACCTGCTTTAGGGTTTCTAATAATATCGCTAACAAAAAATTAAAGCACAGAGAAATCTAACTTTAAGACAAGTATAGCGATTTGATCAACTTACTTATGCTAGTATGAGCTGATGGCATTCTCTATGGAAGAAAGCAATACACGAGAACGCACGTGTGTGTGTGTGTCTGTGTGTGTGTGTGTGTGTGTGTGTGTGTGTGTGTGTGTGTGTGTGTGTGTGTGTGTGTGTGTGTGTGTGTGTGTGTGTGTGTGTGTATGTTAGAATACACCCCAACCCTCTCACATCCTCACCCTTGGCCAAAGCGCTGGTCCTTTGCCAAATGACTTTCTAGGGCATTCGGTCTCTCCCTCTGTGTTATTTTTTTACCCTAGTTCTGTTCTGCCATGTTGGTTTTTTGCGACGCACCTCCCTCGTGGAAGGATATCGACCTATCTGTGTCTTAGCTTCGCCGTTCCTTCTCACAAGATCAAAAATAAGATCCGGCGAAGTCGAGACACCAGCGTCGTTAAGTGACTTCGCCTGCAAAATCTAAGGCGCAGAATCACCCAAGACACACATGCAATGGTTATTTTAAAAAGGTGAAGTTTGTTTATTAATTGAAATTATATATAGTTAAAACTATAGTATTTGTATTGGCCCGACTTCCACAGCCGAGAAGATATATCCCGTTCCATAAAGCTCGGTCGCAAACACGGACAGAGAGGTTTAGTAAGTACCCAAACTGGTCTCTCAAACGCTTTTACGGGAGTCTGAATGCCACTATTTATCTATGAAAAATAATGAAGTTTGTCAATCAATTACCTAACCTTTTATTAAAACATATTGCGTTTTAAATTCTAAGAAGATAATGATTTGTTTTGGATTTTATATCAAATATCGGCACATACATACAACTTTTTATTTGGTTGTCTCATAAATAAAGTCGTTTTTCTTATCTTTGTGTTTTGGAAAATTTATTTGGTTTCTTTGGTTTGACAATTCTATTTACAGGATGCCATGACTAGTTTTGCGTACAATGCGAGCATGTATCAGTCTTCAGTTGTTAATAAACAATCACAAAATGGAGATAACGAAGTTTGAACTTAGAGTCCTCCTAGGACACCACTGGAAACAAGATGATAAAGCCATTGCCGCAGCTCGAAGAATATGAGAAGTGGACGAAGAAGGTATCGTTAGTGAGCATGTGGCACAGCGCTGGTTTCAACGTTTGAACAATGAAGACGAAAAACACATTCTGGAAGACCTAAAGTATGGAATACTTCCCGCCAATCTGCCAAAGTCATCGTTAAAAAAAAATCAGTTCAGTCCCAAAGCAATGTTGTAATATTGGGTGGCTTTATAAGGTGTGATGCACTGGGAGTTTGATCCGAACGGGCGCGCGATTGATGCGGATATTCATTCTTAACAACTGGAGCAAGTTGGTGAAATTTTAAAACGGAGATATGTAACACCCCATACTGCACGAACAACCATGGAAAAAATTCTAGAGCATATATCTCTGATCTTGCACCATGAGAT
Source organism: Mantis religiosa (assembly GCA_030765055.1). NCBI lineage: Eukaryota > Metazoa > Arthropoda > Insecta > Mantodea > Mantidae > Mantis > Mantis religiosa. The sequence goes on along the minus strand of CM060956.1, from coordinate 64,743,704 downwards.
TATCATCTTTTCCGATCTATCGCCCATGTTTTACTTGGAAGAAATTTTGACATTGAAGCAGTGCAATTGGATATCACCGAATACTTCACAACAAAAACCAGAGATTGGTACTATCGCGGAAAGATGGGTTAAGACCATAGAACCATTTATAATAACAAAATTAGTTGCTTATCAGAACATATTTCAAATAATTGTTTTCCTTAAAAAAAAATAACTCACGAGGAAGTATCTTTATTAAAATTAGTCTTATTTAGCCACAAAGTGGGTGCTATCATTTATTTTACAAGATAATGGGGCATTTGTGAAGAAAATTGTAATGTTTTAGAAACTGCAATAAATGTACAGTTAAGTTGTTCAGGACATTTCGAGATCTTGAGGCTCATATTTCTTTGTACTGTGTCTTGCATTCTTGAAATAACTGCAATGAGACTTCCCGATCATAGATAGAAGAAGAAAAGTAAATTAAAAAGTCTTTCTATAGCTAAATTATTGAACCATTTAAAACTGTGGCAACGTTTTAAAGGTTACACCAAAATGAGCACAAGACTTGCAGCCACATGCAATCGAAACCTTATAATGTAAAAATATCACGAAAATGATTGTATAGACACCTTTAAGTATTTTATGTATTAAAATCTTAAAACATACCCTATCATAAGCTGATTCAATCAATCCAGAACTATGGACGCACCAGTGAAAGCTATTCACAAAGTCAATCGAAAATTTATAATTCAAATGCTGAAATGTTTCAGCAATTTCATTTTATTTCTTCCATATAATCCAAAATACATAGGATACGTCAAGAGGTTTAACAAATACAATGTGTACACAACAATATAAAAATAATAAAATAAGCAGAGGGTACCTGTACTACTTAAGCTTTATTTAACCATTTATACTCATCTATAGAGTAGACTGGGTTTTCTACGAGGTACTTTTTAATTGCTTTAAGTTTAATTTTTTCTTCGGTAAATGAATGTACAAGTCTTTAGATTTATTTTCTATATTTTTGTTACTTAATATTCCTCTTAATCTGTTTAAGAAATAATTTTTGTTTTGTTCTTGTGTTATGTGTATGCATGTACATGTTTTTATTTTGGTTGCTACATTTTTTGTTACGTATTTAATGCACTCATATATATACAATGCTGAAAATGTTAAAACATTTAATGTTTTATAAAAATTTCTACACAAATCCGACTTTTTTAGTTTATAAATTATTCTGATGTCATATTTCTGGAGTCTTAATATTCTTATCGTTGCTTTTTTTCTGCGCATTTCCCCATAATACCACCCCATAGCACAAATGAGAGTGTATGACTGCATAGTAAATTTGTATCAGAGTTTCTCTATCCATTTGTTGTGCTGCCGGTTTTGAAAGATATAGTCCCATATTTATTTTCTTTAATATTTTTTCAATGTGTTGTTTCCAATTTAGTTTGTTATCTATTAGTAGTCCAATGAGTATTGTAAGTAAAATGCTGTCTGGCGTCTATATTAACTATTACAGTTTTCGGGATATTTGCCTTCATTTAAATACAAATAATATGACTTTTGTTGCCAACGTTCTCCTTATCGAAAGTTAGGCATTTTTGTTTATTCAGAGTGTATTGTACATTGTACTTTCAAAATGAAGGATTGTGCCAAGTTAGATAAATTATAAATATTTTCATTTCCTCAGTTGGAGATTTCATTTGCAGCATCTCTAGTGATTTTAAACCTATCCATAGGTCTTTTGTGGCTCATGAGTTATGTTTCTCGTAGTGGAATTTCAAAACCGGAATATAGCGATCTTTTTTTAAACATTTAATTAATGCATCAGCTTCCTTTAGATCTTTAGCCCGGCAATTATGTAATGACTCCACGCCTTGAAATGTTTATCTTGATTAAGATGAAACAAAAAATACTTTTTGTAGGAATAGTATGTAAATGGAATATAAAATTAACTTCCTTGTTTCACAAAAAAGAATGTTGACCAAATAAAGGCATTAGAATTACTAATAAGCATGAAATGAAGAATTTTATCGAATATATTGCTAGAAAGTCATGCTTGTTTTGAGGTATCTGTTTGTGATTTATTTAAAATTCAAAGATGCATTCGGTGGAAATGTTAAAGCAGTCGCATCAGAAATGAATGACACCTTCTAGGAGTAACTCATCAACTTCTCTTTCCTTTTGTGTTACCTACTGGAAGGAACGAATTGCAAAGCCATCAGGTAGCAGTTCATTTCTACGCGTTATGTTTGTACACAGATTTAAAGTTCGCCACGGTGTCTGAGATGCCGGCTAATGAAACCTGCAAAGATTTACTTAGACCGGTCCTCCCATTTCCCACCTCATTACAGCCTCCCCTGTTTTATTACGAATGTCTCATTAACGTCATCGGACATGGATTTATGAACATTAGCAAGCAAGAGATCGTATACTTTTTACCCGTCTCGTGACTTTGAGAAGCCGCGATAATATGATGGGATGAAGGTATTTGCGTAAAATATCAAAGCATAACAATTAAAATGTAAGGGTAATACACGCTATAATGCAACTAATGAGGCAGAACAAGAAAATACAGACGCTGTGGTAAAAGTTAATGAACGCCACGACTGTGTGACGCGAAGCAATGTTAAAAGTGGGGGCACTTTTGCAGCATTTTCTAGCTACTTATCAAATAAGGGTAAAATAACAATATGGTGCAATTTCATGTTCATAATCTTAGTGCGGAGAAGCAAACTATTGCTTAGGTTTCTTTAAGGTAATCACAATATAAAAGTTGGAATGGAGTTAGTTGCAGTTACATAGAGCCAAATTTGCATACCATGAGATAATTACCAGGTGATTTATATTGTACATTTAATACATCTTGCTTTACTAGTAGTAGTGTTTGTATAATAATATGCGAGTATATTGTCACAAATGTACGTATGTACAGGAATGTATATATCTATTGTTTCATTAGCATTCGAACGTGCATAATGTTTCAGTGTTCTGAAACGATAAACTTCCTCTATCTTGAGTTCTGGCTGGTAAATAATTTAGTTCAGTTCAGTGTATATACTTTTAAAACAGTGCAGCGTAAGAATGCCACGAGTTCCACATATTATGCTTTAACAGTATGCTTTATGCAGTATGCTTTAAAACAATTATTACTGGAAGATATCAACAGTACTATCTTGGCAGTAACTAAAGAGTACTTAGCCGTTACGATGGCGGTAGGTGACAATTGTCCGGCAGAGTTACAAAGTGGAGCAAGGAAATTGCTCGAACATATGATACATTTCGCTACAGAGACAACAGGTAACATATTAAATGTTCCTACTTGATTAGATGTCTTACCTTATACTCTGGAACTCGAGTCCGAATTCCGGAGGAGCTGCCACAATGAAGGCGATTTGAAACTCGGAATTATTCGAGTACACACAAACACAATATGAAGTAGATTGCCGCCGATTGGCTAGAGAGCACCTGTTGCAGAGATTTAGCTAGTGCTCAAATCCCTTTCTATGTAGCAGAGACACAGACTAACGTGTCAAAATGGCCCGATTGGCACTTTTAGGTAGAAGTGAGACACACTAAAAAGTATTGATATATTTACAATACTTTTTTTCATCAGTGATAAATTCTTTACAACCAGCATATAAAAGTTATTTTTGTATAAAGGTTATTTTATTTATAATATTTTTTGACTAGACATTTTTTTCAAATTAATCAGCATAGTTTTGGTTACAGAAAACATTAGAAGACATAATTCAAGGGTTTATTTTTACAAACAACTTCTTACAATGAAAAGAAAGAAAATAAAAAAGAGAAAAGAATAATATATTTTCAAGTATGTCTCATAGAGGAATTTAGGAATAGTGTAAACTGGTTGCAGTGGTACGAGTGGAATAAATATGCTACGCGGTTAACAGCACAAAGAAAAAGATGAACGAAATAATCTGCTACATGGAATTCTCTTAAAATACAATGTTATGAAAAAGTATGTGCTTGTCTACTTATTTTAATCATTCTAACCAAATTGCTTATTCTAATAATCTGTACACTTTTCTGCAGTAAGATTTTGTTTATTAATAATGTTTTCCTATTTATACAGAAGTGTAAAAGATACAATCAAATAAAAGGTACTAGACAGACTATTCAGAGAAAACTCAAGATACACATTTTAATATTAATCTTAATATGCCAAACATATGATATTTTGATTAAAAATAGTTAAAGACCCTTTCAGAATGTAAATAATAATAATAATAATAATAATAATAATAATAATAATAATAATAATAATAATAATAATAATAATAATAATAATAATAATAATAATAATAATAATAATAATAATAATAATAATAATAATAATAATAATAATAATAATAATAATAATAATAATAATAATAATAATAATAATAATAATAATAATAATAATAATAATAATAATAATAATAATAATAATAATAATAATAATAATAATAATAATAATAATAATAATAATAATAATAATAATAATAATAATAATAATAATAATAATAATAATAATAATAATAATAATAATAATAATAATAATAATAATAATAATAATAATAATAATAATAATAATAATAATAATAATAAATATTTTTTTGTTCAAAAGAACAATTCATTTTGAGATATACTACTCTCCTTCTCTCTCACTCTTTCTCACTCGCACCACACACACACACACACACACACACACACACACACACACACACACACACACCACATTATATATATATATATATATATATATATATATATATATATATATATAACCTTTCGTAATATTTCTTTTTAGGTTCAGAGCCAAAAAATAGAAAATAAAATATTAACATTACGTTTTAATAGTTTAAAATAAATAAAACACTGGTCCTTAAAATACAGGTTTATTTCTGGTAAACTCTAAATATGTATTAAAATTTTGTATTTTCTGTACTAACTGTGTAAGTAGTAGAGAGACTGTCTGATGCTCGTACATTAACATGAATTCATCTACTCTTGTAAAACTATTGTTACAAATACTTAATTCTGTTTCTACTTCATGTTAATCGAGGGAAAAACCATATTCCTAATTTTTCTATAAGTGCAATAAGAATATGGAAATGCAGCGAAACCAACTTTTTAAATAGCTGGTGCTATGTGGTGTTTTTGAAATACCGGGCTCCTTGAATGGCCAAGAGTTACAAAAATGAATACGGTTTTACATTTGAGATAAGTATAAGTATTACAAAATTCAGGCATATAACAAGGAGTACCTTCGAAAATGTTCATCCCACAAAAATATATGGTATTTGCATCTTTTGTGTAATAAGTTTTGTCTTTAATTGTTTCGGAGTTATGCAAAAGTAATCCAGAAATTAGGAGAACTTTGAGGACATTTTTAGAAATTGAATCGCCTAGAAAATGTATCATGAAAATATAGAGCCATTTCTGACAAAATCAAAATTTTCAAGAGTGGTTTCATACGAAGGCTAGTCAGGTGTTAGATGATTTTCTTGAAAATCTTGTATTATGTCTTTGGAAAATGGTTGAACTTAAAGAAAAAGTTTGGTGTTTAAGCATCTTTCCGTTTTTCAGTTGCACTGTTCACTTAAACATATGCGGACGTTTCTATAAAATGCTTTCTTTAAGTTCCAGGTACCTCAAAACACGCATTTCCACTGTTATCTCGGTATTGAATTTTGGTGTAGAATATAATATGTACTTTCCCTACTTACTGTAAGTATAGTAGTAAATAAAGTAAAGCATGGAGTGGAACTTTTCTTTTTTGATTTTATATTCAATGAAAATAATGAATACTGAATTCTAGCTGTATGATAAGTTCTGAGAGGGCATTTAGCACGTCGATCTGTGAAAAGATCTTGTGTGACGTTGACCCCCCGGGAGGGAGGGGTAAGGTGAGAGTGTACCAGGGGTGTCGGACCTGAGGAGAGACGTCAGAAGACAGGTGCCCTTACAGCTACAGATTGAAACTTCCCGATGATGTTCTTATGATGATGATGATATATATATATATATATATATATATATATATATATATATATATATATATATATATATATATATATATATACGCGTATATATATATACGCTAAACTACGGTGGTCATCAGCGCCCTTTAAAAAACTAGTCATGGCAAAAGCCAGATATAAAACTTTCTAAAAACTATACAAGTGTAACAAAACCTATTAAAAATACACGTACATAAAAAAATCAATCAAAACCTACTAAAAATTTCGTTCACTAAATCCTAAACTCTAAACTAGACAAGAATCTAGAAACCTACTCCACGGGTTTCCACGGGTCTCCACGCACGGCCTACATGTGGGTGGGCCTGTTGACCGTCTCCCTCAACCACGAAGAGGAGCCCACACGAGGGAGACTGTTGGCTCGGGACCCCGGGTGCGCCAAACCCGTACCTACCGAAGTAGGCCCCTTGGGGGTGATGTTCTTATAACTGACTCACCTCCCATGGGCGGGCTTATACAGCACCTGGGGAGCCAGGGAACCAGAGTGCCCACAGTCCGGAGGACGGGATTCCTTGGACGTTAGGACGAAACCCTCGTTGTCGCTTGGAAAACTCTGATATAACTAACCAAGTTAAAAGCAAATAAAACCAAGTAAGACAGCGTAGCATAAATTATTCATTTAATTCTGCAAGAATGGTACAGAATGTTCTATTGGGATTTTATCATGTTGCTCTCCATTAATGCAACAGTTTCATCAAGAGCATTCATGCAGCCACCCCAACTGTTTCTTTGATAACGAATCACCATTTTTGTACCATGTGCTACTAGGTAGTGTTGTACAGGCTGCCTACATCTGGGATGCGAGGAAACTTGTCGTTTAATCATGACTACAGTAGTTTTCCTTTTGTTTTGACTAATTTAAGCATCAATCACATATTCTCCAAATAGGTTTAGGTTTAGTAACTCTCTTACCCAGCATCGCATGGATGCATTTTGTACGTAACAGTTTGAAAAAAAAGGTGATCTGTTTTTTAAAAAGTGCGAGGAGCTTGTAATTTTCACTCCTGTTCAAAGATTTGTTCATATGGGCCAAATGATGAAACTTTTACATAACGGTCGAAAATATGAGCAAATTAATAGGGATAGTTTTAAAATAGTAATTATCGTATAAATTTTGCCAAGTCCTATAAATCAGGCACACAAAGTTAAGCCAAGCATTAGAGTTTATTTTCCTAAAAGAGCGGTAAATTAAGTCTTAAAGGTCATTTAAATAATGATGTTATAAAAATGAAAGCTGGGTAATTTTAGGAAGTTCTAAGATACCCGTTATGACTTTTAAGTCCTACAGCGTAATTGCAAAATATTTTGAATATATGTTAAACAGTGTAGAATTTTGCATAAATATTTGACAAAATGCCAGAACAAATTTTGAGATTTTCAAGGTATGGAATTCCAAAGGTAGGATAAAAGTGAGCTTTTCTTTGGGCCTCTGTATTTTCCTTGTAACTACAACGATAAGTGTAATGAAACTATTTCTTCAAATGTTTATTTCAATTAACATGAATTAGATAGAGTAACGGTTTTGGCGAGAATAGTTTATAGAAGCTGCACTCATAAAGGATAACGGCTAGAGAATGTTATATAAATGTAACAAATTAGAACTATTACTGTACAAATAAATGTTTAATGATTTCATTTGTATAACACGATATACAAAATTGCAAACGGAATATTTGCCACTTCTTTCCACCAAATGCATTGTTAAATAGAAATATGTAGAATATGAGAAATTTACGTGATATCCAATATGAACGTGCTTACAGCTATAGTTACAGATTATACCTTTTTATTATTTGTGTATTTAGGATTTTAAAGTTATCTTTAATGGGTTTAAAAATCATTTCAGAAGTTATACATATAAATACTACGCGATAAAAATATTAATGTGTAAATTTCTGACATTTACGTATCAATGTGAAAAGTATATAACCTTATAAACTTAATTTTTAAAACTGTCTCGTTTTTGATGTAATAAAAGTATTTTATATTTTGCTATTTTTCTTTTCAAATCATTTAATTAACATGAATTAATATCTGGTATGCCATGGGCTAGGGATAATATGCTTATCCTCCGGTTCTCGAGATCACAGGTTCAAACCCGCGAAGAGCGATGGAGTTTTCTTTTTATTCTGATGTACAAATCCTTAGCATGGCTTCTTTCGGAAGGGGAATAAAGCCGGTGGTCCCATGTCGTATATTTATGGCACTTAAAAGAATCTAAAATCTGCTAGAGGCCTCTGAATAAAATTATAAGATCGTTCACCCCATATAAAATGGGACGGTAAGAACCATAGCCGTTAAAGAGCGTCCATGAAAAAAAAATTAAGAAAGGTGATACTGATGAACTTTCAACTTCTTTTTCTAGTCTCTTCAGTACTTCTAACTAAGATCACCGCAAGGCGGCAATGTAGGTGGCTATTCCAAGTTGGGCAGCCAATAAGGCGCAACTTACAGCAGCCTTGCCAGAAAGAAAGTGAAAATAAGTGTGAGGGATGTGATAAAGATGGTAAAAGTGTTAAATATACATAAAATTGGCATAAACGGGTACTTTAACTTCGACGTCGCCTTAAACAAACGGAACTTTGAAAATTCAACGAATGAAGTCGCGAAACTGGGCAGTGGTTTGCTTGCATCATTAATACGAACTGAAAAAAAAGATTAATCACTGTTTTAAGTGGGTGTATGTATTTACAGGACGATTCAACATTTTCAGTTCTCAGAACGTTAATTTTATTCTTAATTCTGACATTAAAGGCAGCTTCCATTATGCTTTTAAAAGCTAAAAAGTGAAATGCAATGTTGAACCTAAAGAAACCAATGGGCTTATTTATTCAGTTATTTTGACATATGAAATGTTAAAGAGACAACTCTTGATTGATTTACGATCTCTATATGAAATTCTCATTTTTATCATTAAAACTCCTCGTCGAATGTGAAGCAAACGTTTGATAATTTTGTTTTAAGTAATAGCTTTTCTGATTTAGGCTGCGATGATAATGAAAGAATTGTGTAAATATTAAGCTTGACGATGTTATGCATAATGTAGTAATTTAGGTTTTTGTGCGTCGAGTCTAAGAACTATAATTCAACTTAGGTTTAATGAGTTTGGTATTTGATTTGTTACGGCTGGTGAAAAGTGTAAGTTGTCAGTCAAGGTTTCAGAAGTTCTCCTCATTCTGTCATCCTCTCCTCTCACCTCTCCGCACCTGTTCTTAATCTCTCTTTCCCTTTCTGTGAACCGCCATATGAGGAGTAATTGCAAGATGGCCGACTGTGTGTGTGTGTGTGTGTGTGTGTGTGTGTGTGTGTGTGTGTGTGTGTGTGTGTGTGTGTGTGTGTGTGTGTGTGTGTGTGTGTGTGTGTGTGTGTGTGTTTCTTCCGTCGGGCTCTAACGTCACAAAGAAACCGAACGGTGGGAGAAGGAGCATTTAAAAATAATAAACAATAGCACGGGAGGGTAAAGGAGATTGAGAATGAAAAAAAGATGAAGAAGAGAATGTTTTAGGTCGATTTTGATTAGATGAGGGGAAAAGTGTCCTAAGCTACAAGAGCAGACATCAGTGAATGAATTTTATAAATATATATTGGTATATGGTAACGTAAACCAGTGAAATACTTGGGTGTGTTATTAGGACTCATATTTTTCTAAGCCAAGAAAGGAGTTTAACTCTAGCACAATTATTTTAGTTAATTGATGGAATTTAATCATTTCTCCATACTAGCCGTATATAGGCTAAGGTTTTTCATAGATAGAGTCAACTTGAAAAAATCAATACCATGGCCGGGATTTGAACCACGGATCTCCTGGTTTCCGTCCAGTCGCTCTTAACCTTTGAGCTACCATGGCCAACGTGCCGTCCTGACTCATATATTTCCGTCCATTTGACTCATATATTTCCCCGGTAGACCACTAGGAGCTCTCGCATGCGAGATACACCGTTTGTGGTGACTTACTAAGTCCCAGGCTTCATCATTTATTTCAGTTAATTGATGGAATTTAATCATTTCTCCACACTGAGACTTAAGTACTTACGATAGTAAGTCGCCACAAACGTTGTATCTCGGATGCGAGAGCCCCTAGTGGTCTACCTGGGAAATATATGAGTCAAATGGACGGAAATATATGAGTCAGGACGGCACGTTGGCCATGGTAGCTCAAAGGTTAAGAGCGACTGGACGGAAACCAGGAGATCCGTGGTTTCAAATCTCGGCCATGGCATTGAATTTTTCATGTTGACTCTATCTATCTAGCACAATATTTTCCAAGTTTTATAAGGAAGCAGCTTCTTCTATAAATTCTGCTATGCTCATGAAGTTAGAAATATGTATTTTCAGGAATGAATATTATAAAATTATTAAGAAAACTAATAATGTATTCACCATTATTATCCAACTCTGCGTATATTGTGTATGATCGAAAGCGTAAATTGAAATACACAGGCCACTTTGGCTGTTTCGAAAGCTGGAAGGAATATTAGGGATGTTACTCCAAATGATCTTGAGAAATCATAAAACAGTACATAGCTTCACTGGATAGTTAGTTTTCAAAACTTATTACAAGTACGCTTACAACTTTCACTCAGTACCCTAAATCATTATTATAGAAAACTGGTAAATGCATTATTGTAAGGGGATTGTTTTCACTTCTACAGTTCTTGCAACAAACATCGCTTTATCATAACACATTTTGTTTGATTTTACTTGCGATACGCAATTCCTCCCGTGGCACCTCAGCCTGTGAGAGGCCTGGCCCCGGTAACCCAATGCTGGCTTCATGCCCACTTAATCTCTGTTTCACATAACCTTGCCCCGCTGACATGTATCACTCCGCGTGCAACTACCTTCCCCCTCACCCTAACTGGCTAATGCTTTCGCGCCATAGGCCATAGGCGGTGCCTTCCCGTCACATTTAAACCTGCAGTAAACGTCATAATAATTGCCAGGAAGATAGATAAAATCATACAAATAAGAATATGAAGACATGAAAAAATACAAGTTTATAATGAAACTGAGCAAGTTGAAACTGAATGAATGAGCAATGAAACTGAAAGAAATTTATAATGAAAGGCCTTCGGCCTTTTTCACTGGGATGTTTTAAAACCAGCACAAATACCTTGCAAAAATGCTTGTCTATCAGTCTTAAGTCGTGTCACGTCATAGTTGCCGTGTGTCCTTCATTCACCCAAGTCTGGTCAAGGTAGCATATTTTGCGATTTGTATCCCGGTACATTCTGATTGTCCTTAAATAACGTTTTCGCCACACAGCAATATCGCCCCTGGAGTGGCAAGTTTTCCTGTTGTCTCAATTTTATGTCGCGATGTTCCTACGCATCTTACACACCTGTAAATTCAGAGCACAGCTGTTCGACTTATCTCACTGGCAAAGACGGATTCTTCTGTGTGAGTGCATTAAGCACATGCACCACAATTCTGTTTTCGCCGCTTTGTAAAGGTTTTCCCTTGCGATGCTTCAGCTAAAAACTGGCGATAGACTCTGCCATTATACACATAATAAGTACACGCGCAGTAAACGACCAACAAAATAATTTAGCTCTCGCACTCGGCACAACACACCTTCGAATGACGATATATGACTAATCCAGTTCAAAACAATGTCAGTGATAAAAGTCATATAACAAATATGTCACCACCATATGAAGCACGTGCTATCGTGCTTTATGAAAGATGGGTTTCTGAACAAAGGAAACTCCCCTTTACTTCGTTTAAGAATTAACATGCATTTCAGATAAATCAACTCTGTTGCGTAATATATTTAATTAAAACAGTTACGAAAATGTAAATTTGACAATTCTCTTCCAACATATAAAGATATATCACCATGTTAAATAACGAACTAATTTTTACCGCACAACAGTCTATACTACAATAGTAGCCAATGAGAGCTGATAAGGTCACGTGACCGTTTAGAGATACGGGGCAAGCTTATGTGAAACAAGGATTAGGCACGTCAGAAATGGGCGAGCTAGGAATAGATGTGGCCAGCATCGCCCATCTGTAACCGGAAAGTGGCTCTTGAAGCTGCAACCGCTGTGTATCGCAGCTCCTCAATTTTCGGAAGCCTAGTGGACACCGGCACTGTACCTGAGATTTATGTAAATTGTGCATCTCCATGAGTGGAATTGAACTCGGGCACACTTTATAGCTGAGAATATGTGTTCTATAATATTGAATGTAGTTTTCAATATGTTTCGATTCTTATATGTAAATTTATAAATAACATATTTCCAAAGTAGCTCCTAATACCTCTATTTTAAAATTAGGAAGTTGAGCAGGCAATAGAGCTGACAGAAGAAAAATAGTAAGAGAAAAGCGAAGAATTAAAGAGGAAAACCCAATATAAAGAATACTACAAAAACGAGGAAAAACAATGGTTGAAATTTAAAGAATGTTTATGGGAGCGATGTGTGAAGAAAATGGATGCGAAGGTTGAAACTAGCATTTAAAGCTTATTTGTGATAAAGTAATAAAGTCCTACTATGGGGACACCTATATGATTTCGCGTCGAGGTTTAAAGTAAACTTGAGACTGCTCCTTTGAAGTATGCAGGAAAATTAATCTGTAAATTATGTTGTATTTTAAAGAGAAAACCTAACAATTAAAGTTTTCTGTTCTGTGCGTAAATATCTTAGGTAAAAACATAATGCCTTCTGAAGAAAATTTCCCAGATGTGGATGATGTTTCTCGGCATTCAAATTTACATTAAGCGGTAAATTCAATTAACATTTACCTGGACATTTGGAAAAAAAAACTTATTATACTGTGTATGTTAGAGTTAGAAGGGCTCGAATGAATTTAAGAATTAGTTTGCATTATTGAAAATGCACAAGCTTAAAGTTAACAAATTTATTGCATAATAAGTTTGTTTTCGAAATTATTTAAATTAAATGTATTCTTAAGACTTTTAGAGCTTTCTTTTTTGTTGTAATTTTACTTCCTCCAACGTTAAGTCATATCGGGCGATGAATGGAATGGGTGAAATGAGGCTGAAATGAGTCTGAGGTCCATAGAGCTTAGAGTTAACCGACATTCGTCTTTCTGGATAAGGGAAAACCTCGGAAAAACCTTATCCAGGTAACTCGCCCTGACCGAGATTCGAACTCGGGACCTCTTGAACGTGAGACAGACACTCTACCACTACGCTACTGAGGCGGGCATTTTAGAGCTTAAATGCATATATCTTTTAGATATTTTAGATATTTTAAGGATTCTCATAAGCAAATTACAGGTGACATAACTTACGTAACTGGGAACTATCTGATCTGCTGTGCCTAGAAACTGTTTTGATTCTTTCATACAACATTCTATTCTTATTAAATTTATATAACTTCAATGGCCACACCACTTTAAACTTACCTTTATAAGTGACATCTACAATCTGTTTCTGTCTTTGAATTTAATTTCTGATTGAAAAAGATGAAATATGTTCCTCATATTTTGAATACTCCCATGAGCAAAACATTAAAATTATTTTATTTGTCAACGATGTCAATTGTCAGAATCACATTAACGCCTCCGGTGTGCTGTAATTTCGTCCCGCAGAAGCTCCTTTACATGCCGGCGAATCTAATGACATTGAGGCTAACGCCTTTAAATACACTTAATATCCGTCGCTTCGAGCCGGGATTCAAAGAGACCTCGGGATCAGTAGGCGAGCGCCTAACCAGTTTAGCCACCCGCATCGAGATATCAGCAAGTTGCAATATTAAGTTCCTGCTTCAAGTACGCAACTGTGTGTAAATTCATTTTAATTCATTTATTTAATAGGTAATTCAATTTATATTGATACACAGTAGCTATTGCATGTTGCTAAGATGGTCGTCTCCCGAAAATTAACCACCTCCAAAGACTAAACATCTGTTGAGATCAGTGAAAGAAAAAATGGACTTCCAAGTTCCGCGAGTGTACCGCATTCCCTGTATATGTGGGATACCTTATATAGGACAAACAGGAAGGACCATCGCTACTAGAATAATCGAACATGAAAGGAGCATTCGTTTAATGCAACCTGAGAAGTCTGCGCTGGCAGAGCATTGTTTTTATAACGACCATAGAGCCATAGCGAAAAGTAGGTATAATACCTAACTTGGTATTTAAACTCACGTCTTCCAAGGATGAGACACAAGGAAAATACTCTACTTGAAACTACCATTTATATGAAAAGACACTCTTTGCTTTTTATTTTGCTCTAAAATATCTAACGATTTTGATTCTAATACCAAATAAAACGTTTATCTCCGATATTCTGCATCAGCCTTGAGCTTACGTCAAACGCTATTGAGGCATTAGCTATTTCTGAGATATTCTTTGTTTTCAGTTTCAATTTACAAATACTATTTGCAGTTTGTTATTTCTTTTTCATCTTTTTGTGCTTTGTCTATTACATTTAAGAAGAGAGATATTATTGTGTTCCAGTCAAAAATTCGATGTTAAGATTTCATTAAAAATATGTTTTATGACCCTCTGAAAATTAGAAAAGGGTTCGCACCCACAAGTGTATGTGCGCGTGTCTGTGAACAACATAACCCAAAATCTAGAAGTAGGTTCAGTATCAAACGAGTAATAGTCCTCACTTCACAATACGCTAGAAAACGCATGGTCAATGTGTAGAACATTCTGCTTTAATGATTTTTATTAAAATATAAAAAATTTAAGATATTTTCACGAAATATTAAATGCTTATTTTGAATTTTATGTAAATGCTGTTGAAGTTTGTCTAGCATCCCCAGTGGGAGAGGACAGTTTTATAACGAAGATAGGTAAAACGATTTTAAAGTTATAGCCAACCAACTAAAAATAAATGTAAAGCATCAAGGTCCCTATAAGATCACAGAACTTAAAGGGGCGATATAAAAATGAAACAGAAAGAAAATAGATCTCGTCATTTTCACATGAACTTCTCTACCTTCTAACCTTATTTTGTGAGCATGCAAACTATTCTTACGAAAGCTAATTATTCCACGCATTTAATTTTAATGAGATAAATCTTAGTAGAAATAGATGTATTTCAAGTGACTTTTGCCATAAAAGTTATTGGATAAAAATTGTGTATTTTAAAGAGAGAAGTTTTCGTAGGTATAATGTTTTCGTTTGTCGCGTAGCGAAAGGAATGTATAAAATGCCTTCCGAATGAAGAGCATCAAAAACTATTCCTGAAAATTTAAGGCATTCATTTTGTCTTTTAAATACGAGGGATGTTCAATAAAGAATGATCATAGTTTTTTACGGTCATAATTTTTCGCACTAAAATTTAATCTTATTATATTGTGTTAGCTTAATGTGAAACAAACAGCCGTAGTAGTTTCATTGTTGGTAGTCCTGTTTCACGCCTGTGAGAACCAGGCAAATTCAGACATGTTAAGTATCGCCTACCGCTGCAATGGAGGTAACATGCAGTTAAAGTTGATGTTAGAGGAAAATCCGGAGTCTCTTTCAAACGTAATCACTGCTGATGAAACTTGACTACATCATTTTGATCCTGAGAGCAAACAGCAAAGCTCAGTGAGGAAATCTTCATCACCCCAAAAAACAAAAGTGGCTGCTTCTGCTGGGAAAGTTTTGGCCATCTCATTTTTAAATATTCATGGAATGGTTTATCAGCATGTTGTACCTGCACACACATCAGTAACTGGATAATACTACAGGGATGTCCTGAAAACATTGCAAGTTCATATCAGGCACAAAGACCAAAATTCCGTGAAGCAGGCTGGATGCTGCACCACGATAACGCGCGGCAGCATATTGCCAAAGTTGTTGCTGAATATCTTGCAAAAATCAACGTGAAGTGCATCCCTTACCCTCCCTATAGTCCGGTTTCAGCACCATGTGACCTTTTTCTATTCCCTAACTTGAATAAACGCCTTCGTGGGAGGTATTATCCATCATCAGAAACAGTGGTGAAGGCTGCGGAGGCAATTTTGAAGGACCTCTCAAAAATGGTTTCCAGCATGTCTTTGAAGACTGGCAGAAATGCTGGGACACGTGCATCGCATTCAGGGGAGACTATTTTGAGAAGAACCATCAAAATTATGAGGATGAGTAAAGGTACGTTTTCAAAACAAAACAAAAAAACAAAAAAGTGATAATTCTTTATTGAACAGCCCTCGTAGTATTAATAAAGGGCGTCTTAATAAAAATTTTTAGTCATTTTTGCGGAAGTAAAGTTGTTCAAGAAAGTTGCTATTTAAAGCGTAATTTTGCAAATATGATTGAAACAAATGAAGATGCTGAAATAACAGAAAGCAATATACATTTAGAGTTGAGCTTATGTGCATAGATGCCATTCATTTCTCTACTGATGCGGCAAATGCTAACTCCATTTGTGTTAATATACGCTTATTTATGCAAACCTGATATTTAATACGTTAATGAATGTATGTTCCTTGACGGTTGCATTGAATAATGCAGTTTTATAAATGGTTTATTGTGGCTAAAGTCTGATATGAACTTTCCTATAAATAATTAATTTTGTTCCTTCTTCTTCCTCTTCTTCCATAAGCTAGAAACTTTGAGATATCCTCTGGGTATACAAATAAATAACACTTTTGGTATTAGTTCCGCTTTCACCCTGGAACAAGTTATTTTTATATTCCTTCATCTTTATTTCAGTTGTTGCCTGTATATAGTCATACGCAGATTTCATCATTTTTGTTGTTGTAATTTACGTCCTTTAACTTTTTAAGTCATATCGGACGATGAATGGAATGGCTGAAATGGTGCTCAAATAGGCCCAGGGTCCATGGAGCTTAGAGTTACCCGAAATTCGTGTTTTAGGATAAGGGAAATCCCTGGAAAAAGCCTTATTCAGGTAACTCACCCTGACCGAGATTCAAACTCGGGACCTCTGAACGTGAGGCAGACATGCTACCATCTACGCTTCCGAGGTGGACATTTCTTCATTTGTTTGTAGATATAACTGGACAAATTCTGCAGCTGCTTTTAGAGAATTCAACTCAGTTGTTTATACTATTTTGTGTGGTCTGTTGACTGTCCAGTTTTCTTTTCTATAAGTTACTATTGCTGCTTTCATTACTTTATAGAAGCTATGGTGTGTTGCTTTTTACCTCTTTTCTTGAATGTTATTCTGACTGTTGCATTCATTTGTCTTAGTGTATTTAGTTTTATAATCAGGACTCCGTTTTTTGCTATTTGGTGCGTTGAAACTAAGTAATCAAACCTATATTCCTATTATAATAGTTCTCCATTTATAACTATCTCTCTATATTTTTTTTCCTTCTAAAAGCCGTGTTTTGTTTTTGGTTATTGAAATCTTTAAATTATATATCTCCGGGATATCCGCCAGGTTATTGGCACTTCTCTAAAGTCCATTGTGTGTTTGTTTGAAAACAACGCGACGGTCAGCGGATTGAATTGTTTTCAACATGAAAATATAATATATAATTTGTGTTAACATATGTAATAGCGTTTTCCAAGCAATGGATCTGGTTTCTTGGTTCCAGTGTTGTGTAGACCTAACGTAACAGACAGGTCAACCCTTAGGTAATTGCGTGATCCAGAAGCCCAGCAAAAGAACTACTGTGACCTAAAGGCACTAAATAAAAAATAATTAATGTGGCATAAAAGGGAAGGCAACAGGAAAGGGAGACTTAGTTTACTTTTCCGCTGCGATTAGTTCCATTTCATCACAGTCTGCCAGACAGGAGAAATTCCGTCCTTGCCAAAAAGGAATGAAAGAGAAAACAAAAGAATGGCAGAAAGGATAGGAAGAGGAAAGGGGGAGGCGAAAGATTCACAGACGGAATAAAAAGCTGTATGACATACCTCAGAGACCTGTTAGTCAAGTTTTATAGTGATGCCAAGCAACTCTGATCTTTGAATTTTGACGACAGGTCATCTTTCCTTCTTCCTCAGTCACTCATCAATCGCATTTTGTATTTGACGCGATTATGATTTTTTCTTTGCTGAACTTCGGGAGGGACTATTGACTAAGATACAGAAATAATTTAATGGTGTTATGAATTATTATTTACAATTTTGTGACATATCTAATTCCTGTTTTGTGAAGCTTGGAAATGATTAATGAGTTTGGGTGAATGTTAGAAAGAAGATGTCTTATATTGAAGAGGAATAATTGGGCTTATTGAAGTTTACACAATGCTATCATTACTATTATTTTGTAAATCAAACATTTACTTTGGTAATTAGTTATTACTGTATATAATTTTGTATTAGCTTTGACTGATTTAAACTTTATTATAAGTCATTATAACTTTAAGTGATTCACCTCCACTATATTAACATAAATTTCTGTGGAGAACCAGACGGGTACTATTAAATATAACTTACGTGGAGTATAATTTTATAGAAGTATCAATATCCACATCGCTCGTAGTTACATTTGTCCTCAGAACTGCTTTTCAATGAATAGCTGAAATTATATAATTAACAGTGTTGCACAGCTTTAGCTAGCTAATAAATGTGTAAATGTATGATGTAATTTCACCCTCTGTTGATTAACTTCGCATATCAATTAATATGACGTTCTAGCTCATCTCTCTGCAGTTAGAAATACTAATATTTATGATACATTGAATGACATAACACCGAAAAAGCAAATTAGTTGGAGTGTTTGGAAAAACATAAGGTTTCCTGTCCATACTAGGTCAGTATTTTATTTTCGGAAACATCCATATAGGTACATAAGAAGATAACATCGTAAATTGGCATGAAAACTGGAAAACAAAGTGTAACCAAGATGAGTATAATATCAATTACTCTCAAACCCAGACAAATAATAAACTTAACTACCATAAAAATTGCACATTTGAAAAAAAAAATATTTTATTTGAGTTAGATAATGTCAATTTTTACAAACCAGTTGAGTTTCTTTCGTTTCTTCAGGATGCTCTTCATATGCTAACAGGTTCAAAACATTGCGCACCAATATTGTGCTATGAGGCAAGAAAAACAATCATTTTATGCAAGTTAACTTTTATATAAAATTTCAACTAATCCTGAAAGAGAGACACAAAGAAATTGATTAAAAGATCCTGATATAACTATCGTAATTCTAGCCCGCCTCGGTAACGTGGTGGTAGCATGTCTGCCTCACGTTAAAGAGGTCCTGAGTTCGAAACTCGGTCAGGGTGAGTTACCTGGATAAGGTTTTTCCGGGGATTTCCCTTATCCTGAAAGACGAATGTCGGGTTACTCTAAGCTCCATGAACCCCGGACTCATTTGAGCATCACTTCACCAATTTCATTCATCGTCCTTAATGACTTAACGTTGGAGGACGTAAATTAAAAAAAAATCGTAATTCTACTGCTATGGCGAAAAGGCAAATAACAGTTTGTAATTATTCTAATGAAAGTAACATAACCTGCAAACTTAATATAAGTATATTGTGTATAATTATTTTAAAAATACATTGTATGCGCAAATTCATTAGAGGGGTTCAAGTATTGACTTGGACGAAGCAAACAATTTCTTCCAAAGAAGAAATAGAATAAGGCAATGAGAAACACATCGATGACGCTTCTGAAATGATGACGATGCTAAAATAGGATGCTAAGATTCGGAATTTTATCACCTACTTTTCAAACAGAAATGTCCGTTCTATACATAAAGGAGAGTTTTAGTTCATCACCCTCGATATGGAGACCAGTAACAATCATGAAGTATGTAAAAACAAGAAATGCCACGAATCGTGTTAAAGCTGTTTTTGTGAACTGTGCGGGAACCACTGCAAAAGATATCACATCCTGAAATATGTCAACAGAGTGCAATACATCTCTGAATACAGCAAAAACAAAAAGTGAAAGACTGTGAACTTAATGTCCATTCAGGTGCAACTTCTTCTTTATTATAACAATCACCTCAATGATGATCTCCTTAGCTCATGAATACCATTACTAGTGCTGCTTTGAAATCCGCTAAGAAATAAAGGACAATACTACTGTGATATGTCAGGAATAAAAAAAAAATAAAAATAGAGAGAGAGAGGGGGGGGGGACATGCTCAAAAATGAACTAGCAAAATTTCAGTATTTACAGTATTTAAAAACAACAGAAAAACACCAGATTGAACTAAAGCAGGTGTATTACAGGGTTCATCAATATCTTCCATTTTTTACAATTTATTAGCAGATTTCACTCTGCACGAAGTTAGTGAACAACCTTTGTCTGATGCATATGGTTACTCGTTGGCTTCAAATTGTTACATATTAACAGCAAAGAGTTTCGCAAAAAATAACGTGATCATTAGAAAAAACTACCAGGCAAACGTTTGAGAAATTTTTATAGAGAGTTGTTCTTGTATGGACTGGATGCTTCAAAATTTTCATCTATGTTAGATACCTGACATTAATACCTAAGTTTTTTCACTCTAAAATTAATATGAATAATAAAGTATTCTATAATTATTAGAACTTAAAAATTTAGGTCTCTGGAGTGTCTCGATTTTAGAAGTAAAAATAAGTCACTATTTACTTACCTTTTCACAGAAACCGTACAAATAAATAAATGAATATACATATAGTTCTAATTTTTGTTTAAAAACAGACTAAAAATTATTTGCTGATTCTGCAATTACTAGAGTAAAACAAATAAGTGTTTTCTGAAGCTAAGTTTGAGATTATGAGACTTGTCTCATGAATAAAACATTTATTTTAGCAAAGCTATTATTCAGGACACAAATATTTGTGTCATTTCAATAGAAATAATTTTGCCAAAATGTATTCATTTTATTTTCTTAATTTATCAGAAAAATATTAGAAGGAATGCAAAATTTTCATTGAGGCAGTGTTATATATATTTTAATATTTGAATAAATGTAAACTCAGCATTTTTCACACATATATCTAATATCTGAATGCTATGGTAGACTTTGTTGCAAAAATTATTTCCGTAGCTCTAGTGGTTACACGGTTATTAAATCTTAAATGTGTTGATGGTGACAGAAAAGCAGCCCATGCTGCTCATTTTATTTCTCTTTTGTGGCACTTACGTACTATTTCTCTCTGTAATAAAGAATGCGCATTCAAATGTTAAGGGTTAACTCTATGTATCTAAAACAGCAATAGAAAGAAGTACTAAAATTCGCAAAACCTCCAGAGGCTGAAAAATAAGTTAATTAGTAGGAAGTGAGCTGACATTTCAAACAAACTAGTCTCATAGATGGCAGATATCGAGCTCAACTGTTTATTTAAAATTAAAAATGAAGCGTTTCTATTTATAATACCCATAACTATATACTCCATTAAGTGAAGGATACTGGAGTGGAAGAAACCGATTAAAATATATTTCTTCTATACTGGAGACGAGATATAAATAATTAAATTAAATAAATAAATAATAATAATTTCTCTCTCTCTTTAATAACTGATAGGGCAGTTCTTTTGCGAGTATATTGCTTCTTTTTACGAGTTGTATTATAAAAACATTTCAGCTTGTACAAATATTAAGTTACAAGCATAATGTGTTGCATCCTCATCAGGCTATATGGATTATTCTTTTCTAAAAGGAAACCAGGTTGACGAGTTGAGAACCAGGTTAAAAATCATTAACAGAACATTAAACATTGGAGCTTAAATAAAAGTGTATAACTTGACGTAAAGCATTGAACGAGTAACTTCAACGTGCAGAGACATTGAAGTAAATTTTAAATAAATATAAGGTAAATAAAAATTTAAATAAACAAGCAAATAAAATAATACTAAAAAGAGTATGATAAAGCTTAAGTGTTGTATGCATAAAATTGCATTGACTAACGTAATTAAATATTCTAAATTGGCTAAAGTTTATTCTTCATGTTGAATAGTTAAATAATGGCATATTTAATTATGTCTTCTCTTTAAGTAGTAACAAGAGTAAATATATTCTTTTTTCTTCTAAAACATTCAAGTTTTCTGTTTTCTAATGAACCATGCTTGAAATCATATGATTGTCCTTTTCTTTTTTCGGTGCGTATCATTAACAAAAACTCACCTGTGATATAGTTTTGTATTATTTGAGAGCATTTCGAGGCAAACGTTCATAGTTATTAATTCATTGTGGATGTTAGAATCCCTTTTTATACAAATAGTACAGTACAAGATGAATATGTGTAAGCTGGTAACTGTTAGAGGTATTGTAAATCCATACTCTTGTTTTTATTTCATCAATTTTCTGATAGCAATGTTACACTTTGGTTTACTTCGGAAATAGCAAGGAAAAAGGAAGATTTCTCTTTTTTATTAGCTTATTTTTATTCGTGGTAACCTGGAGTTAACATTACGAAGGAGGTTCTGCCCACACCTGATACACAATATTGGAACCCTTCTCCCGTATTTGTATACTCCAGTATGTTAATTACCTACGTTATTGGTGGCTGGAGGGTTCAATTTTGTTTGATTTTTTTCACTGCTTTGAAAAGGCAGCAAGGGCAAGAGTAGGGGAGGATAGAATTTGACTCAACTCCGGACTATTAAAGCTCTGAAAAGAACTATAGTGACCACCCAAGATGACCGTTGAGCAGGGAGAAAGGATTCTGCTGAATTTGGAGCAGTTTCCATTCCTCCGGCGCCAGACTTGCATGGAAATGTATGTAGGTACCGTAAATCTTCCTGTACAATTAGTATCGTATACAAACAAGATTCGGTACTGAGTTCCCTTGGCTGCTAATTAGTGACGAGTCTCAGAATCTAAAATTGCGGATATTGAGGAAGGCAAATGCCTATACTTGATTTTATACCAATCTTGTGAAAAATATTTTTATAATTACTATAAAAGTTGTAGATAATTGACTCGGCAAGTCAGATCACAAAAATTGCATCTTTAGTTACAGTAAATTGAAAATTGGATCGCAGCAATTAATTGTTGTAAAATATATTTATTTCGCTGCTGCTTAATATCTTATATAGCTTAAGTAATCTGTTTGGAACAATACATATACAATGGGAATCTTCAAAGAACGCATATGTAGGTTGTGTAATGAAGAGGAAGAAACAACCTCTCATATAATCTTCGAATGTGAAACTGTGGGGAGGAAAAGCTTTGAATTACTGGGCTTAATGAACCTAGCGATGATCTTCCTTAAGTTAATTTAGTTAATAGTCTAATGTCTCTCATTAATTTAGCTAAAACCATAAACCTTCTGGTTTCAATGTTAAGGGTATAGAACCCGTCTCATCCTTTATATTAAATCAAGACAAGTAATCTATTTAACCCAAAGCTTCTTTCAAAGTGTGGAAGAAGAGGCTACGTCGTGCGTATTTCGTTACGCGCTATATCACAAAGAAAATGAAGTCATGACGAAAAACTGAACTACTAGATCACGTTAGCGAAGTGATAGTGAGCACTTAGAGAAATGACAGCTGAAAATCGAAGTTCTCAATAACTCTTTATCATGAAATGGCAATCCAAAGAAATGCGTCAGACTTTCCTGTTTCACTCTTACCTGCAACAAACTGATTACAGGTTAGTGTCGCTGCTTAGTAACCCTATTCAATAATCAGTCTACGCGTACATATTTTCATCCATTCCTGTCACACTTCAGCATAAAAATCAGATGGATTTTTCTATCTGTAAGCTAAGAGTATAAATTCCTATCAGACATACAGGCGTTTCTTACTATCTGCTACATATAGCTAGTAAATGCGAGGGGAGAGTATTGTATTTCAACCAACAATTCGATACCAAGATTTTACCTGAATAGATGTTTTCATAATCTGAATAAAAGTAGCATTTATATAAAAATGTCTGTGTATATGTGCAACTGTTAACAACTTAATTCAAAAACGAAAAGTGGGTTAAACATTGATACAAAATTTGATATTTAAATGGCACGTATTACAAGAAAGCCACCTCGCACTAGACTAACCTTTACACAGAATTTCTTTGGGAAAAATTTGATTTCCTCAAACATGACCGTAATATTTTGATTAAAATACTATGTGTTTACAATACGGCCTTAAGCGATAGGTAAAATCTTAATACACAGAAATGTAGTTCTCAATAAAACACATAGGTTGAAACAACCGAGCGGGATAGCTCAAGCGGTTCGTCTGTGACCCGCCTTCGGGAGGCCCAAGTTCGATTCCCGTGGCTCATCTACCTGATCCATGGGTTTTTCAGGGGGTTTCCCGGGTCGCTAGGCGAATGCTGGATATGTTAATTACATCACCTGAGTTTCCTGTCCCTCCATTTCATCTCCATTATCATTTAACACCATATCTCATCTGGTGGTCTCTTTCAGGGTGGAAGTGTCGGTGGGTGTCTCGGCGGTGCATGGCAGGATGATATGCTCTAAGAAAAACTACTTCCTCCTCCGGTAGGTCGGTTGTCGGTCTCGCTTCTCTGCTGGGACATTTTCGGGACTGCCAGCCAGGGACCTTTGTGTCTTGGACCACCTGCCTGGGACCTTCGGGGCTCGGTTGCTGGGCTCGTTGCCATCCCGCAGTAGGAGCGCGTGTCCGTTGTCCTGGAATGTCGGGGGAAGTCTCTATCCAAGTAAGCTGTAGGGACCCTGCCCTCTGTTCTGTCGTGGCTTCTTGGGTCGGACGCCCTCTGTCTCTGTCTCCGACTTGGTGATATAGGAACAATGGGCCCAGCATGGTGGCCTACGTACCGAATCCTTAGCTCCCAAAGAAATCATGGAAGAAATGGGCAGTACATTAAAAGACTCTATCCCTTCATATACAACGATTAAAAGGTGAGTTGCCGAGTTTAAAATTGGACGTACAAGCTCTAGTGATGGGCCAAGCTATGGACGTCCTGTGAAAGACACAACTTCAGAGATCATTGAAAAAAATCATCGTTTAGTACTGGGAGTCCAGAGATTAAAGCTTTTTGAGATAGCAGAGGCTGTAAACATATAAAAAAAACTTGCAGGCAATATGTTAAGTAATATTCTGAGCTTTCACAGGGTCTGTGCAAGATGGGTGCCGCGTTTGTTGACACCCGATCAAAATGTGCAAAGAAAAAACTGCTTCTGTTAAGAATTTGGAGCTCAAACGCAAAAATCCCACGAGGTGACTTATTACCATGGATAAAATTTGAATACATCACTACACTTCAGAAAGTAAATTACATTCAAAACAGTAGATTACGACATGTGAACCAACTCCATAAAAGGTATAGTCAGTTTTGTCAAGCTAATAAAGTTATGGCGAGTGTTTTCTGGAATGCACAGGGAATTATTTTTATTGCTTACTTGGAAAGGGGTAAAAGTATCACTGGTGACTACTATGCAAGCTTCGTTTGAGTGATGTAAGGAGAAAAAGACCTCATTTGGTAGAGAAAAAGTTCTCGTTTCTTCACGACAATGTTCCGGCCCATTGTTCAGTTATTGCAATTGGAAAAATGTGCGAATTAAAGTTGCAGTTGCTTGAACATCCACCCTGTTAGCCAGATCTAGCACCCAGTGACTACCACGTGTTCCTGAACCTCAAAAAGTTTCTTGGAGGGCGAAGATTTCACAGCAACGAGGAGGTCATTGATGCGGTAAACATCTATTTTGAGGACCATGATAAATGCACTACAGAGATGGTTTAATTAAATTTGAACACCGATAAGACAAATGTAGCCTTTCTGGAGATTGTGTTGAGAAATAAAGAAAATAATTTATTGTGACGCCTTGGACTTATCAGCCGACCCTCGTATATATTTTATTTCTTTTATTTGTTTGCATTTTCCAGTATTTACGCTTTTCTGAATTGAGACCTGCTTATTTATTCTTTTATGTCATTCCCTTTCATGTCTTTATTTTTATGCTTTAAACAATTTGACTATCGCTTAAGCTTAATACTAATTTTTATCATCACATTTTTAGAGGATTTGAACAGTATACAAGCACAGTTGTAAAAGGATGCAAGGTCCCATTTAGGGGAAGAAAAGGAGGGCCGGGGAGAGAGAAAATGTTCTATGAAAGGCGAGGAATTCATGGATGCATAAAAATTAATTATAAAGTGTTCTACAGAAATAAACTATTGAGAAGTTTATTGATTAATGTAATTTGAATAATTTTTAACTAGGATCTTAAAACCTTAAATTTAAGCTGTGAACAAATACAATTGTTTAATCACACGATCTGGCTTAAGTGGAACAGAAAATGTCTTTTGCATATTTACAGGCACCGATTTAACCTTCTATCACTTTCAGATTTAAACATTTAAAAAAAAAAAACGACTATTGAGTTTGCCATTATTATGGTTGTAAACAGAATTATCCATATAATAGACCAGAATATTGAAAATTTGTATCAGTATTCCTCATGCCATAAATGGAAGGGAAAGGTGAGGAGTATAAATGGAAGTAATAAGAAGAATATGTTAAAGCAATATTCACTACGTGTTCTGCATCCCACCCCCTCAGTATTGCCTTCCCTATCGCCTACTTCATCCCTCTAAAAGTGAAAATCAATGAAGGCCGTTAAAGGGAAAGGGTGGCGAGATTAGGGTGGAAGAGGGAAAGGAAGGGGAGTTTGCTGGGAGGATGAATTGATAATATCTGTTCCGCAATGATAAATCTATGCTTAATTATCATTTCCTTCCTAGTATATAGATAAATGTGATACTGGGGAAATGGACAGTTATTGTGGTTGCTTTTGTTTCTCCAAAATTACGTTATAAATATTTCATTTCATTTGCTGCACCAGGAAAAACTGAGCCTATGTTAAATATTTTATTCCTATAAAAGGCAGTGGTGACTCAATCGAGTGGTCAGAGTAATGTCTGGATTCCCTGCAGAGGTTGCGATTTTTTATTTAATTAGGATTATTACTGTATACCTATAGAATCTAGAAGCATTTATTTGAGAAAGAATATGTGTTTGAAGAGCTACATTGATCTAACCTAACAGTTCAGATTGCAAAACGCCATTAAATTTTCCATACAAAACCCCCAGTATGACCATAGTAGTTGAAGGAGCTATAGAAAAAAGAAAGTGTGGATTAGGCTTCGCCAGTTAAAGCTCAAAAATAAAAAAAGTTGAATAAGAGTATATACCTAATAGTAACCGAGCGGAATGTGCCAGCGTTCTCGTCTGTGGCCCACATTCGGGACGCCCGGGTTTGATACCCGTAGCTGACCTACCTGACCTATGGGCTTTTTCTGGAGTATTCCCGGGTCGCTAGGCGAATGCTGGGTGGATTAATTACATCCCAGAATTTCCTGTCCGTCCATTTCATCTCCGTTATCATTTCATATCATCTCTCATCTGATGGTTTCCTTTAGGGTGGAAGTGTCGGCGGGAGTCTCAGTGGTGCATGGCAGGACAATATGCTGTGAGTGAACCACTTGCTCCTCCGGTAGGTCGCTTGCCGGTCTCCGAACCGACTGCTGCGACCGTCTTCGAACCACAGTACGAGGGAATATTCCGTTGTCCTGGCCTGCCGGGGCAGGTTTCCATCTAAGTATAATGTAGGGACCCTGCCCTCGGGACTGTAGTGGCTCTATGGGACGACCGTCCTCTCACTCCTCTCGCCTCATCCTTCCTCCCGGGGATGGCCGACTTGGGGGCATAAGGCACAAAATGGTCGTAGTGCCGAATCCGCTCCGAAAAAGAAAACCTAATAGTAAGGTAGTATAGCAATCATGTCTTGCAATTCTTTCTGCCATAGATAAACGATAAAGGTATCCAAAATTGAGGTATGTATAAATAGTATATAGCTGTAATACAGCTAATTTAAATACAATGTTATGCGTTAAACAAATTCCTGGCTTATCTGGCCTCGTAGCTCAGTCGGTAGAGCACCTGCCTGATGCACGAGGGATCTCGGGTTCTATTCCCTGCTGGGGTTGGGAATTTTTTCCTCAGCCAAGATGATTCCCCTTCTTCCCCAGAGTCTGGAAGTATGAAAGTACGAATGTGTGCGTGATCTAATGATTAAAAGATAAAAATCACCTGCAACGCAACGTTTACGAGTTAACACCATCACCAATAGTTGATATGCTCCAAAGAATATGATCATTGCAGTTAAAGGTGGGGTATCCTGGCGTATTCTTCTCTTAAAATATACGTGTGGGACAAATAAAAACGAGGATATGATAAACCTTCATATGAGTGTTCAAAAGTATAGGTGTTGAAAAAAGAAATCACAGACTATCTTTCAGTCAACTCTACATGTTTCTGTTGTACATTTATTCGCTTAAAATATATCAAAGGATTATGTTTGAATCCAGGTCAATAAAGCTAATGAATTACCAAGCTAAAAAGTTACAAAAGTTTACATTTTAGGGGTTGGTTAAGATTAAACGATTAAATATGGCATTGACTTATGCATGAAGTGTCTGTCCATTAATATAGTTCTTAATAATTCCGTTCTCTCTCTCTATCTCTTTCTCTCTCTATCTATCTATCATAA
>CM060956.1:64625351-64710351 GCA_030765055.1 Mantis religiosa | reverse complement strand
ATGAAAAGTATGACTTATATCTTTAATTTTCAGCAAATTACTTATTTAGTCTCCTTTATTCTAGAAAAAAATGATATAGTGTGTAAAACTGATGAATATTAGTAATAAAATAAAACCTTAACTCACTGAAATTTACAATCCATGTTAAATAATTTGTTTCGGGATAATATTTTCCAAAACCGTGCTGTTACATCCAATAAGAATATATCGCCGAAATAGTTTGTCATTGTTAATTTATAAAATTATGTGCAGAGCAAGAAAAATGTTATATAAGAGAACAAGAAGACAGTTTTTCTTTTACCCTGGCAACCGACACTAATTTTAAACTTTAGATTGGTTTCCTGTTAGACAAAATGTGTGCATTAGCATTAATAGTTCACTGAGTTAATTAACTCAGATTATTTGCAAAATAATTCATTGACGAGATGTAGCAGAACAGGCAATTAGATGATACTGCGATCAGTGCACGCCACATAACTGGCAGGAACACTGGATCGATGTATGATGGAATTCTCGTTGATGGTTGACTCTATGATGGTGTCGGCGGTCCTGGTAAACCTATGTCTGAGGTCGAAATTTGGCACTTTCCATTCCATTCCTCTACGGTCATTGTGGGCTTTTGGTAAAAGCCTGGATCTTTTGTTGCCCCCTCTCTATTGTGGGCTTTGTATGCTGCGGTGCTAATTTATTGCTCATCGTCAGTTCCCTGATGAAGTTGGTGTCTGCTAATGCGTACACGAGTCTTTGTATGAACCATCCTTGGTAGCGTAGTGCTCTTCTTATGTATGTGGCTGTTCACAGCGCCCAGCCCTTGTAGATTCGCTTTGGTGGGCTAAGTCCATATTTTGGTGACTGCATAGCATGCTGTCGCTGTGATTTTGATACTGAAGTCTTGGGCGGTCTTTAGGGACAGTTTCTCGTGGTTCTGTATCTCGAACATGAACCCGATTGCTGCTGTGCGTCTTTTCCCTACCTTTATGGTAAACGTTTTCCCTGTTATTTGTATGGCTAATTCTAAGTACTTATATGAGTTTACTAGCTCTCGACAGTCGTCATATTGGAAGACGTCTATTCTTGATACATTTCTGCTCGCCTGAATTTCATAACCTTAGACTCGCTCATGTTTATTTCTAGTTCGTCTCTTTGTGACAATTTGTGGAGTCTGATAAGTCCTTGTTGAAGTGGAGCATCTTGATATAATTTTCATATTATATCATCGGCATATAACAACATTTCCGAGGCCACCTGTCTGATTAATCGTAGGTCAATAGGTTAAATATCGTTGAGCTGAGGGGGTCTCCTTGGATGATGCTATTCGTCTAGGTTATGAGTTCAGAGTAGTCATCTCTGTCACTCACCATTAGCCAGTTGGTGCTCAGTATATTTTGTATTAATTGCAATAGTGGGTTTCTTTATCCTATTGTGCTAGTTAGTTTCTTCATTAGTATTGTTTTGTTAATTCCATTTTAGGGATGCCTTAAAAATGCTAGCAGTACAATAAATTACTTTTGGGCGCCGAGTTAGCCCATGGTCTGTGTAGATTAATTTTTGTTGTCTGCTGCTTATATATGGTAAAGGAAATATTACATTCAACTAGAAAATGTAATCACATACCACAAAAGAATCCAACATGACGGAACTCACAAATCCCTCGCACTCACACCGTACACTGTACATTTAATATTTATTCTGGAATTACATAAGTGCCTTAGTGCAAGTATGGTGTAGGTGCATGTTAATCACATTGTAAGTGATGATGGGTGAACGAGAAGTGCGCCCAGTTCATGCAGCGCCATTCTTACCTCTTTTCTAAATACGATATTTTTGTGATTTTCTGTTTAATTTGTTGTATATTTTATCATTATAGGGGCAATATATTAATTATATAAATTACATTTTTCAAAATGATGCCGCTTCTGACAGTTATTCTGTGAATCTCACCATTACCTCACAGAAAAGTTGTCGCAACTCCTACACATTACCTAAGAGAAAGCTTAACTTTAGCCCTTCATTTATAGAAAGTTTTGCTCTAAGAACTACGGCAAAATTAAGACTTTGTACTTCTGCATGTACATAAATTGTAATTAAATATTATAGTACAGGAAAAGGTTCCTTTCTTCCTTAGGAAACAAAGTTATTGTATAAAAGTAAATTAGAGAACATAGGCTCTCTCAAAAACTACAAGTCTCGTATGCTAAATATTTATATAGATAATGAGTCATTAATTGATCAGATTTACCATTTCGAGAATAGGGTATCTATAATATCCCCCAAAATTTTATGATGCGGAAAATACATATAACACATAAAATCTCTTTGTCATACGATAAATTTAAAAATAAAATGAATAAGTAAATACATAATGAACAAATAAATAAATAAAGAGACATCTGCAGAAATGTATTTGTATTAAAGGCAGCACTCTAAAGAAGAGAGGAGATACCTTATCCCCAAGAAAAGGTATAATGTGTTTGTTTTTTTTTCTTTTGGTGGTGGGGATTCCATGACTTGAGCCGGTGGCTTATTGTGCGTCACATCTCAGGAGGAAGGATGACATAAAAGTACTCTACAGCCGCAGTTGGTTCCTAACAGAAACATATGTAATGTGGTTCATTTAAGAAACAAAATCGGCCACACAGATTCAGTAAAGATATATTATATATATGGTAGAAAATATAGGTTCTTTAATGAAGAGAAGTAAACAGCCTCCCACATAATCTTCGAATGTGACACTTTGAATAGGAAAAGGTTTAACTTATTGGGCTTAATAAACCCAGAAGATGATATTCTTAAAATTAATTTAATTAATAACCTACTGTCTCTCATTAGAGGTATGGGCTATTTAACTAAAAATGTAAAATGAGGAGATAATACAGTAAACCTTTAGGTTTCAGTGTTAAGGGCATAGAACCCTGCTCCTCCTTTATAATATATCAAGCCAAATCATGGGACGAAAAACGGAAAAAAATCTCACCCATCGATTCGTGTATGGTGCAAGAAATTCATGATGACGGCTCAGTTTCGGAGCAAAGAGTGGGCGAAAACGAGTACCAGAGGAATCTATTGCTCGATTAAGACAAGTCGATGAGCAATCTTCAACCAAATCGATTCGCACTACTGCCCTACAGCTACTATGTTCAACGGAGTACAAGGCACTTGTACATCGTAACTGCGACTGCATTCGCATTCACCATTCATTCATATGGTGTCCATAAGAAAAGCAAAAATAGGGAAATAAGTGTAGAAAGAGAATATTGCTTGCCAGTGTAGGTACACGCAGTGTTAAATTTTTGCCCAAAATTCGGATATGGAGTATATACCTAAAACAGACATTACAGAGCGCTCTCCTTTGTTAGGAGCGTTTTAGAAAAGAAAAAAGGAAGAAAGAAAATGAAAAATTCTAACACTTTCTTCTATGTGTGGATGGAGCAATTCAAATATTAGACTATATAACAAGTACTAAAGGAAACATTCTCACAAGACTTTCACCGCCCCCCCCCCCAAGCAACCCCATAAATAGGAAATATAGTTATGCGGTTTTCCTCAAAACGCATGATCAATACAATTTCTGTTAGATTTTCGTAAATAAATTTTGAAAATGCTTCCTTTTTGATCATTACATTAAATCAATGCTAATGAAGTCTCTGAAATGGCTGACAGCATAAAATAGTAAATAAATTGTGTATTTAAAAGAGATCTACGGGGTTTTGAGTAGGGCTTTTGTCTCTTTTGTGGTTTATCCAGTATGCAAAGCTTTTCTCTAATAAATTAGGCTATTTCCAGAAAATTATGAGTATAACGTTTATCATATAAATATTTTATATGTATTATCTTTTGATTAAAATTTATGTAGCCGATTTTCAAAAACATTAAAAGCATCGGAGATTTTTCGTGTAAAGTTAAAATCTTCAAACTTAATGTTTGAAATATCGTGAACTTAAAACCAAGCAATATATAGTTTTCGACATTTCGTGATTGGGCTATGTTATTTATACATATACTGATCTTGTTGTTGTTTTTTTTTTTTGATTCCGTGAACCTCAAAATTTCTATTTATAGTGAAAAATCCATTTTGAATATACCAAGTGGCCCATCTTCCACGTCCTTCCGGTAAGCACATATCACTTTGTGCATTAACACAGTTGCAGAACGCAACGGGACAGTTTCAGTTAAACGCGCGGTAGATGTTTGAGCGGACTACATAGGCTAGTTCAATCCTTGGTAACTGATGTTTTACGACCTCCAGAATTAAGTCATGGTGAATAAAATAGGTGAAATGATGCTAAAATGACCCTAGGATCCATAGAGTTTAGAGCTATCAGACATTCATCTTTCAGGATACGGAAACCCCACGCAAAACTTTATCTAGATAATTCTCCTGACCGAGATTCGAATTCGGGATTCTTGAACATGACGCAGACTCGCTACCATCTACGCTAGTGAGGCGGGTAACTCACGCCACTGCCGGGCATTTAACTGAAAAGGCCCCGTTTCTTTCTGCAGCTCTTATAATTTTATTTATTATTAATGATAATTATTAAGTTTATTAATAATTATGTTTCATAAAATTGTGCTTCGAGATGGAATTAATCATAATAACGCACGAAACGATATCTGCTTACGTGAAGGACGGAGCAGTTGAGTCGTCTGCTCTGGGTGGAACACAATACTCTACTTACTAAGGTAGAAATCTTATGAAATCTTATCTAGAGGATTACAGAGAGCAATAAATGAAATTACAAGTTACTACTTGGAATGGAGGATAAGAATCAATGTAAGTCAAAAATAGTAGTGATTAAGAAGGTTGATAAAAAAGATGAAATGTGGTATTTAATTGACCAAAAAGTCGAGATGGTAAAGGCGTTTGATTATTTAGGAATGGGACTGTATTATAATGGAGGTCGGGGAGCACATGGACGAAAGATAAGAGTGAAAGGGAAAGTAGCGATGTCTGGGGTGAGGAACTGTAAATGGAAATGATCAGATGTGTTAGTAAAGTTGATTGAAAGAATCTATGAAACAACAGTAGAATAGAAAATGACATTTGGTGCGGAATTATGAGGGACTAATAGGTTAGAAAGCATGCTGAGCACACTTACCAAAAGTTTTGTAATGAGGTGTTAGGTTTGAATAAATGGAGTAGCTAGGGTGGAACTAGGAATACCCTGTACAAGTGGGATAATTATAGAAATACGCTTAAAATAATGGTATAGCTCTATAAAAAGGGTGATATATTAAAGATATTTTTAAAACAACAAAAGAACTAAGCATGTAAGGATAGTTGGTGGTCGGAGCCTAGAGAACGATGAATAGAATAGGGATAGGAAATATCTGGCAGGACGGAGAAAGAAATGTAAAGGGTTTTTGAAAAATAGAGTACAGGACATTGGCAAATGACCTGGGGAAACTTGATAAGTAAGAAATCGCTAAATGCATACCTGAAAATAAAGAGAGAATGGAGAAGGGAAGTGACTTTGTGGATACATAGAATTAAAAGTCCGAGTTGCAGAAATTCAAAACGTTCTTTATTGGCGTAGAAATATACTTTGTACACTAGCAGAAATACATAACACACAAATATAATCTTCCAAGGTCGCTAACCACAACAAAGAGTTTACTTCCAAAACACACGCCAGTTCCAATTACCACTCTCTCATTACGACTCATTTTAAAACTACTCTCCGCTGTCGTGGCACGATCTCTTATACCTACATTGATAATTCTAGACTGTTCTGTAACAAACAAGAAATCGAATAATCTGTAAGAAGACACTAGACGAAACACGAACGTTCCAGACTATAACTTTATCTGTGTCGGCCAGCCTTTTACCTCTGCAGCTCTTTGTGTACACAATCTACGCTATCGTAAACAATGTGTTCGCGACAATACATAGACCTATGTTTAGCTTGGTTAAGGACAGGACCCATACTGAGAGCGGGTTTACCAAAGGAGTGTTTTTAAGAGGGGAAAAAATAAATATAGAACATTATGTAGCGGAATGCAAAGACACAGAAAACTGGAGGAAATCAATATGGGATAAGAACTGAGATAAGAACAATATGGTATAGTAAAGGGCCTTACGTAGTAACTATAAAAATGCTCACGTTGAAAGGAGAAAAAAGAATAAAGGAGGCACGGAATTAGCTGATAAAATAAAAGAGAAGTGGATGAAAAGAGTAAGAAAGTTGAGAGATAAGAAATGAAAGATACAATGGAATAACAGGTCACAACAAAGGAAACATAAGGGCTAGAATAGAGATAAACGGTCAGGGAGGCAATGCCTTTATCAGCCCGTAAATATCAGCAACTGACAAGTGTGTACTTAAAATAGAATTGGAAAGTTGTAACTGGAATTGTAAGGAAGTATTGTATGTTTTCAGCACAAATAAATTAACTAACTATATCTAGGGAAACACTTGACCATTAACGCAGCATTAACCAATCATTTCTTTGATACGTTTAGATAATTGCAGGACAAGGGAACCCAAGGTACACACTATTATATATAATTTACTAAATAACTTCCATTTTGCTTTTTGAACAAATTAATCCTCACGTTAGTGATTAGTGATGTAGAATTACGGTACTTAAAAGAACCTCAAATCTGATAGCCTATGTTGAGGGGCGCTATTCATAGCAGAGTTAACGTAACACCTCTTTTTACCTCTGTGCCTAAGCAACGACTGTAGTAGGCTTTACTTAGCACACAAGTCGCGTTTGGATGCAGCAGTTCATCCCTTTTTATTCTCTATGGCAAAATTGAAACACAAACAGAGCAATGTTCTTCATTAGAATGCGGAGCTACAGTGTGATCAACTACGCTGAGCAATCAATAATGCGTTACGACAAAAACAGTTGCGTAGCAAAGGTGAAACACGTTCAGTAACTATTAAAATAATGACGGTTGGGATCAGAGGTCAAGAAATTATAGGGGAAGGAGGAAGGGAGATAATTAACTGCCTTCTTCGTTTGGTGACCGCGATCACGACCTTGTGGGTCGTTACTACGAGGTTAATTCACTGACCAAGTGGAGAGGTATGAGAACATTTCACGTTCAGGATGGACGTGACAGAGATAATTGTCATGTTTGCTCCTTCTTACCCAATTGTGTCCACTTAGATGCAACTGACACGGTAGTCAAAAGGTCGTAGCGGAAATTCTGAGCCCTGTGTGAAAATATGGTCGAAGAAAACAGTAAGTTATCTTTTGTCATGGATGATACAATACTTTCCAATTATGAACAGTCTTTAAACCTACTCTTAGTAGATATGGCACCGGTTGGTGTGTGTCATTGGTTATTTTGATAATTGGGAAAGTAATTTTGGGAAGCAAATCGAGCGAGATGGGATAGGCATGTAATTCGCATATGGCAGGTCATGGATTAGATCCCAACGGCTGAACTTCCTTACCCATGGGATTTTTATACGTTTCCCCTGGCCACTAGACGACATCTGGGAAGGTTCTTTTCAACTCCCAAATTTTCTTTCCCTTCATTTCACCCCATTTCTCATTGCATTGTACTCTTCATATGCTAGGCTTTTCTAGAGTTGCTATACGTGAACAGGTCTTTCGGAGCTGCATGGCAGGGAAAAGGATTGCTCTTATTAACTCCGTCCTCCCAAAATAGGTAGTCTTTAGTCCATGTATGGTAGAATATAATGGGAGCTTCAATCTGTAAACTGGCCGTAACCCTGCTCTTTGCTCTGTTGTCCTCTGCTTTGTCGCACCCTCCCTCCCAGAGATGTTCCGCAAGGGGCCTAGGTATAAAATGTCTAAGATGGCTCCAACTTCTACCCATTGGGAAGGAAACTTAGATCTGGTACGTATCCGATATTTGTCAGGAAAACCTGTAAAGGACGTTAGAGTAGGACGATCTAGATGAGAATTGAACCGTTCACGATTTGGACCTTAAAGAATCCTGTTATCCAGGGGCGGCTTCTGAGGTAGTGCCGCTGTGCCATGGCACCATCTCTATGAAAACGAAAGAAAGAGAAGTGTATAGGAATTGCGCAAAAAAGATTGTTCCCTTGTGTGAATTGGTTGCTTTCTGTGGCTTGGTGCCGATTCCAGAACGGCACCGTCTACGCTCATAAGCACCTGTGTTAAGGGCTAGGAAGTCTGCTTATACACAGCTTCTTATGGGAGCAGGTAGTGCCGAGATTTCTCTGGTTCATAACTTACGCTTTATCCGCTAGAGTGAGGTAAGCACGGGACTTAAGATACCTGTCTCTGTGTCGCGAAATCGTACACGAACGCTTCGTATCACACTCTCCATGAATTGTATTATCAAACTTTTACTGTGCTCGTTAC
Organism: Mantis religiosa; assembly: GCA_030765055.1. NCBI lineage: Eukaryota > Metazoa > Arthropoda > Insecta > Mantodea > Mantidae > Mantis > Mantis religiosa. The sequence goes on along the minus strand of CM060956.1, from coordinate 64,702,041 downwards.
ACCTGTGCGTAACAAGAGTACGGATGTAATAACTGTCTGTTTCCGTTTCCCTGTACGTTCTGTTTGGTACAGTATATTGTAAAATAGAATGGATTATTGATAAAATTAACTAAATCGTTCGAAATTGGTACACATATTTATATTTTAACAACCCTTATTTATATATTATTTAATTATTCATTCATTCATTCCTTCATTTATTTCATTTATTTGTTTATTTATTTAATTTATGTATTTATGTATTTATTCATTCATTCGTTCGTTCATTCATTTATTTATGTCGCCACCAATACAATGCCTCAGCGGCCGCCCCTGCTGTTACGTGTCAAAATCACGCAATATTTATATATGTAGTTATATGTTTTAAATGTACCACCAAAAAGTAATTGGTGTTTCCTATCAAAGTCATCACCATCTCCTCCAGTCAATTTTTAAGGGAATGAGATTATTTTGCTTTCACGTGCTCGAGCTAACATTTTACACTCTTGGAGAACTTAATGTCATGCTGGCATGTTGCCGTGATAGCTCAATAGTTAAGAGAAACCGCACGGAGACCGTGAGATCCTTGGCTCAAATCCTGGTTATCTCGGCACTGAATTTTTCAGTCTGACTACCCATTTATCAGGATTAGGAAGTTTGGTACAGAACGGCTGGAAAACTCAGGATGATATAGAAATCTCTTATGTGGACAGACAACTTTATGTCACACAGCGAATTTCAGACAGCAAATGGTACCTCAATACACTGTTCAGAACGAGTAACTTAACATTACTTATGACTCATACATTGTGTAACTAATTGGTGGTGTTGCTCTACTTCTGTGTGTTACCTATGTATTTTTATTCTTGTTTTTCTTTGAAACAGATTTTATGTTATTTATGATATTCATGTTCCTCAGTTACATTCTGTAGCCAAACGTTAATTTGAATGAGTTTGTAAATTTAAGGCTCATATAGACGTATGATTAAGGTGTGTCTCGACGAATTTTTTTTTCTAATATTTTGTTATTCGGTAGTACATAAACGGAAGTTTGTACTTATGACTGAGTAAATAAACAGGGTTAATTGATCTAGCTTTATTAAAGACAATTTAGACGGACAATTTAAGGTCTTATCCCAAACTATTCAATAAAGCTTTTAGCATAATAAATTATAAATAAATGTTTGTGTTTAATTCTGTTATGTTTGTTCTCACAGCCTGGCTGGTCAGAGGAACATATATCTGGTGATGTACAAAATCAAATAAACGTAAGTAATTCGTCTTTTATTGCAACTTAATTAGGATTATCTGAAACGCTATGTTTCAAAATGTTATTTTCAGAAAGATTAGTGGTGCATTTTTCTTAGTTGTTGAATATTGCAAAATAAATTTAGTTTTAGATGAGACCAGTTTTAGCTTTTATGGAATAGTTCAGCCCCTTCGCCTCGTTTTATTATAATTGCCAGTGGGCTGAAAGTATACGTGGTAATTCGAATTTAAAGAGAAAGACCAAATATACGCATTGTATTGAATAGCGTGTGATAATGCAAAATAGTAAATAATATAAAAGGCGCTACGGATATTTTATGTGATATGAATATCACACATTTAAGTATTACGTAATTCAGAAACACCACAAGAAGTTAATATAATATTGGGTATACAGTATAAGATTTATAGCGAAAGTGGGCACCTCATGTACCCTCGACCTGCGAGAGATTTATTGCAGCTACCACCCCGCCCCCCACCAGGAAAAAGCGATGAAGTGAAGAAACCGCAAACGACTACAGGCTACAGGTGGACAGTTCCTAACAGTTTCAGGCTTGAAGACCCATTCAAGATGGGGACAATGAAAGACCCTTCTGGTATACACAGGAAGTACTTTTACCTTTGAGCAAGCATCCGCGCCATCTCTCTCCGCCGTCATTCATCACGAAACCCAGAAACATTCCTGAAGTATAAGAAGGAACGGAATGAAATTGAAATGAGAAAAGGGAAATTGTGGTAGACAAATCGCCCTAGGATTCACCTAACGCCCAAGAAAGAAAGTCACAAAAAACAAGAAATAAATATTTTGTTTTTTAACGACGATATCGATTGGCAGGATCATAACAGCATCGCCTGTGTGCCAGAATTTCGGCCCGCAGTTATTTTACATGCTAGTACATCTATAGAGATGGGGCTGTCGCTTCTAAGCACGCTTAAAAACCATCAGTCTGGGCCCTGTTCAAACAAATTAAAAGCAAATTTTAAAACAGTTTTAGGTTAATTATTTTTGCAATCTATCTGCAACGCGCAATACTTCACAGACAAAAATGAGTAGTAGTACCGAAAGGCTTGTGATAGTTTGAAACAGTGAAAATCTGTCAAGTGCAACGTAGTGCACCCGAAATGTGATGTGAGATATCTCCCAGTTTCCAAGCGCATCAAACATTGCTATTTGGAAAAATTGAACAACTTGAAAGCCGCAAAAAAAAGCAAAATAATATTGCATAGAAAATGTAGATCTTGTTAATGTGTAGAGCGTAACGTCATAGTGGGTGGTCATACAAATATTTCGTTCTCACGAAATATCCCTGTTATATTGCAATCGATTTTTCAATATGAAAAAACCATTGATATCGATTACATTACATTTTAGGATATTGTAATTTGGGGAAAGCGTTGTTTGCTTTAAGTGGCAGGCCGTTGTGTTCATCAAAAGCATTTGATAGGAGTAGAGTAACATAAACAAAGCATTATATAACCCCACTCAACAACACTCCTTGTTTCAAACTTCATTTAGGTTGTCTAGATCGTCCTTGTAGCTAAATGTAGTTTAATTGTTAAGGAAAATTGGTTGGTTACCAACACTCCCCACATGGCAAACTTGGCCTTCGAGGTAACCTCGCCCCACCACGTGATGACCGGACCCATCTCTCACGGGGAGGCACCCAGGGGGCGATGTCCATTACCTCCAATGATAGGGTGATAGTGAAGATGACGGTGAGGCGAGAGGACCTACAGATTAAACCGTAGACTTCGAACCACATTGGTCATAGGGGACACTTCACATGTGCTAGACAGAAGGCGTGAGGGTGAAGGCATGGATAGGGCCGACTTAAAATCGCCAAACCCAGAGACGGGAATCAAACTCGACACCCTTAGCACGGGAACTGCGAACGAAACCACTGCGTTACCTCGGCGCCCGTTTGTTAAAGGCGGTTGTTAGTAATATCTTGTAAGTTTAATACACTCAGTATGTATATTGCTAGATACCTTCTCTGAACGATATTTTTCTTATTACTAGTTATATTTTAATTCAAATATTTCCTATTATGTTGTTGATTATAGCTCTGTTCTCTACTATTTCCCCCATGTCAGCTCCAATTATCTGCCTCTCTTGAAAGTAACGATTTTACGAAGTAGAACTATCTATACACCTAACCATTATTACAATACAAAGATGGTGAGCAATAACGTTATTACTTAAATTCCAATAACAGTTAAGCTTTCTTTCCTTTATTTTGGCTTTAATGTACATTTTTACATTATTACTTATAATGTTAAGGAGATGTAACTGTTACATTAAAATGTGGATATCAAATTACATCTCTATGATATATAAGAATAAAGATAGAAAGTTATTTTGGGGATGGCGCAACATTTTTGGTGAATCAAAGCTTGAAATGTAACACTGATGATGTGCACTAATTTTAATTATATGCTTAATGCATTTATGAATAATTTTAATTGGACACACATGTGTATCCAGCGTTAATGAAATTTAGCAGATGCCTGGTAAGTATTGCATGCTGCATAGCCAGAGCTTGTTCCAGTTTCTTTATACAGTAATGCGGAGTCTTAAGGGGTTGGTATCTAAGGAATTTCACTTTAAACCTCCCTTCTGTAGTGGCGAGTAAAAAGGATTTCATAATGTTCTCTTAATGCAGAAAATAACCAAATACCAGACACTCAAATTAAAGCCATATTCTCTTGCGAATGTTTTCTACAAAACGCAGCATGGATACCAAGACATTTCAGACAGAAATTACAGCCTTACTTCTCTCCCCTTTCGTGAGATTCCTTTGGGTTCCCAGGTTCTTGAGAAACATATCTCCGAAGGTCTAAATGGACATATGCTGTAATTTAATACTTGTGACATTGTATAAAACATTGTATCCTGAGGCTAGAAATCAAGTGAAATAATAATCACAAAGAATTAGTCAAAAACTGTGGATAAAGAAGAAAAACAAAACGATGAGGTACCTAGGTGAAGCAACAAAACAACAGAAATCCTAACTATGAGAAACTGGTTGGTAAAGTAATATTTGGTGGGTAAAATCTGAAAATCGAGGGCCATTCAATAAAAAAGGATCACATTTTTTTTTTTTTTTTTTTTTTTTTGGACAACGTACCCTTACTCGTCCTCATAATTTTGATGGTCCTTCTCAAAACAGTCTCTCCTGAATGCGATGCACTTGTCCCAGCGTTTCTGCCAGTCTTCAAAGTCATGCTGGAAACCATTTTTGAGAAATACTTCAAAATCGCCTCCTCAGCCTTCACCACTGCTTCTGATGTTGGATAATGCCTCCCACGAAGGCGTCTCTTCAAGTTAGGGAATAGAAAAAAAGTCATATGGGGCTAAATCCGGACTATAGGGAGGGTGAGGGGTGCACTTTATGTTGATTTTTGCAAGATATTCAGCAACAACATTGGCAATATGCGGCCGCGCATTATCGTGGTGCAACATCCAGGCTGCTTCACGGAAATGTGGTCTTTTGCACCTAATATTGACTTGCAATGTTTTCAGGACATCCCTGTAGTATTGTACAGTTACTGATGTGTGTGCAGGTACAACATGCTGATAAACCATTCCATCAATATCAAAGACTGACATGACCGTAACTTTCCCAGCAGACGCAACCACTTTTGCTTTTTTGGGGATTGGTGATGAAGGACATTTCCACACTGAGCTTTGCTGTTTGCTCTCAGGATCAAAATGATGTAGCCAAGTTTCATCAGCATTGATTACGTTCGAAAGAAACTCCGGATCTTCCTCTAACATCAACTTTGACTGCATGTTACCTCCGTTGCAGCGGTAGGCGATACTGAACATGTCTGAACTTGCCTGGTTCTCACTGGCGAGTACCAAAAATAAAACTACTACGGCGTGTTTGTTTCACATTAAGCTAACAGAATATAATAAGATTAAATTTTTGTGCGAAAAATTATGACCATAAAATTATGATCATTCTTTATTGAACAGCCCTCGTAATATTTCTTTAAATGTTAAAATGTCCATAATTTTTCTAGGGTACAAGATATGCTACTGTAATTGAGATTGCTGTATGTTTACGACTGAGACACATTAGCAGTTATTACTATTAATAACAAATTGATCTAAACTAAAGGATTAATAAACAATCGTTAACTCAATAACGCGTTATGCCACAGAACTAAGTGTGATGGTATAACTAAGATTTGAGTATGTTTATGAAAGTAGTCGTCGCGAGTTTATTAATTTAATTTAAAATTAATATTTTTACGTTTTAATGTCCATTTGCATTAATTTTAACGTCCATTGTCCATTTCGCATTTTAATGTCCGTTAAATTCAAGTTACATAGGAATATTGTAAATATATAAATATCTGCATATCTAACAGCCCGGTTTCTGGAATCTATACCAGGCCTTATTATGAAAACTTTATTTTTAACTTTATTAACTTCTGAATCAGATTTCACAAATCAATTTACAAATTTTGCAGATATAATCTATTTTCTACCTTAACGAACTAACTAAACCTAAAGATTACTGTATTCCAGTAACCTTACAAATATAACCTATCTAAAACAGTCTTTTTTCTACTTTACTTCTACTTCAACAGTATACATCAAATCTACATTTCTACTACAGCTTTAATTCTTATAACAAGCTACGAAAGACTGTTTCCCACAGTTTTAAAATTTCCTCTTCTGCAACTGCTATCCAAAGCTTCCTCCTACTGGTATCCATCTCCTAAAGGGACTGGCGTCAGTAAATGGAGCTGCTTCGTCAGTTCCAGACATCCGGGTAGTCATCTCTCCGCTTCTGCATAATCAGTCCGCTCTGATACTCTCCATATATATATATATATATATATATATATATATATATATATATATATATTCTCCTGGTATTCTCTTTCTATCTATGGTCTATTTCTGTCTTCTTTCTGGTGTCCATAATTGGCGACTTAAATCAGGTCTTCAAGTCTGGTAATCTATATCTTCGGTTTCTCTTAGTCCTATTTCCCTCCGACGATCTCTTAAGTTATATTCTTTTCTCATAGACTAAAATGTTCTTACATTTCTTTCTTGAAATATTTTGTCGCGGGTTATATATTCCTCCAACGCCTTAACGGATATTATTTGAGACATATTTTATAAATGTACATAATCTTCTGCACCTCTTAAGATGTTCCATGAACATTTTCCTTGAAGTTTCCTTCGACCGTCTTCTACTAGTTCACTATATTTATTGCACTCAAAAATAACATGTTCAGGCGAATCTAAACATTTACATTGCATAAATATGAGTTCTTCCTCCCTATTCTCTTTAAATATAAATTGTATGGGCCATGTCCTGTAACAAAATCAAAAGAATCTGTTCTTGGTTTTATATGTTCCAATTTTAGCCTCTCTTTAATGTCAGGAAATAAATCTTCCTCCTACGTGTGCATTATCCCACTCTTCTTGCCATTCTTGTAATAAATAATTTTTCACAACTAATGTTGTGTACGACCTCACTATATTTCCAAACTTTGAATTTTTACCAACGTATCTTTCCTTGTTAATTTAGTATAATGATATCGGAATGCATGCCAGCATTTAGTTTTGAGTAATTGGTAGTAAGTTAATTTTGGTGTTGAACAGTGATTCCGCTAAGCGAACGATTAAAGCTCATTTAAGTTCGATTTCAGTACCTGCCACTCTACTGAAAATCAAACACAACACTCAGTGGATCCTTTTCCTGGGAATGGACTGGCATATTTCTGTTGATATCTTCTGTCGCGGCATCTATTTTCAAGAGAAAAAGTTTCCGGTGAATTTAGCCTTTTGAAGGCCATAACTCGCTAATTTCAGGATACATGGACTATTCCTATTGTCTATATATGCCAAATGGATACATCATGTATGTTTAGTATTTCTCTACTCTATTAACTGCACATAAACATTTATTATTGCTTCCTCAATTTTTGCATCAAAAGTGTGTAAATTTTTAAAGGCTGTGTTACAATTGCCGGCGGTGTTAGATTTTCTAAATCAGTGTTGTTTTCAAAGCTGCATCTACTATTTCTTGTATTTTGGCCACTGCTTGTAGGTAATAAAAGGTACTGCCGATAGAGTAAACGCACGCGCCGTTGAGTAAGATCCTAACCAGTCGCTGAAGTATTATGGATGTCTTAATATTTCATTACATGAAATTATACTGATCAACCAAAAAGAACTAATAGCCACTACCCAAGTATTGTATCAAGTATTGTGCATGGTTTTCAGAAAATGGAGGAGGATTTCGTCACTTTCCTTCTTACTGCCTCAGGTGAATTTGATCGACGGTGCCCGCTCGGTATTTAAACCAACTTCAATGTCGCGAGATGGGTAGAAAGTGCCAGCCTCCTACGTCCTGACATGTTAGCTTTGAGGGGAAAAAATATGCATAAAATTGTAATATTTTGAAGCTACATTAAAAGTGTAAAAATAACAGTTTACCACAATAATATGTTAACTAAACGATTCATATGATAGTAAATAAATGTACATGTTTAATTACAAGAACAATTAGTATTAATTTTGTTATTATGATTTGAAATTAAATACCACATATATCTTTTGAAATTACGGAAATGACAGTTGGCACTACAAAAATATGTTTAATTGCCTACAAATAAAATAACTATAAATACATCTTAATAACTATATCATGTTACATAAGGTATGCAAAATTTAACTCACGCTGGTGTTAGTGTGGTTTGCATTAATAATTTATATACTCTTCAGTTATGTCGTGGTTTTCCAACTAGTTTTAACACTACACCATGAATCTAAGAATTCTCTGTTTACATATATGCACATAAAAGTAATTATAATAATCACAGATGTGTTCAGAATTTAAGATATAAAACATTAACTGCGCAAAGGTAAGCACTTCTAGCCACTCTCGTCACTGTCACTTAGAGTATTTGCCTCAATAATCACACTCTCATAATATGCCTTAATTTTGTTCATAATCTCTCTCTGGCACAAAGACATTCCGAGAATATGTTGTCATGATCATTTTTGCGGGGTATAAGCACAACTGAACAGGAAGAATATGGTCAAACTATATTGTGAAGCAAATAGTGGTTATCGCAGGGTAAAGCAATGACATTTCTCTCTGGGTATGTTTGGATATGTATAAGTAAGGATGGTTATAATGACACTGGAATTCCCGTTTCAAACTGATTTATTAACTGCTTCTTTTTATCATTACATCAAACTTGAAGTTGCCGACCAAGGGTTACCAATATCACTGTTTAGAGTTACTGTATGTGAAATGCTTATTACTCGATAAAACTTAATTCGTTCTTCAGGTACATATGATCGCTTCTGGTCTGCCTTCGACCAAGAACCAGATAACTGCCTTAATCGGCCCCAAGCTGCCGACTGTCTGTCCTCACACTATGCACAGCTGTGCGTGGGTGTGTGTAACTTTCACTTCTGAAGCTCTCTTTTCACACAAAGATTCCCTTTGTGACTATTTAGTCCATTGTGATTATTAGTCTCGCTGATGCCATTATTAAGGGTCCGAAGAATACCTTTTCAAACAAACTCAAGTGCTTACCCTTTAGAATTCTGCTTCTCCCGTGTCTTTTGTTACACAACTCAACCATCTGCACCTGTTCGTGTCGTAACAAATATACAGTACTTCTTTGAAATCCATTACGATTCTTTACTCATTGCAATTCTTAATGTCGGTATCAATTGGTAAAGGTTGGAAATATCGCATGTCCTTCAAATAACACAGATCCCGTTATGATTAAGAAATATGCCGTTAGAAAGAAGAAAGTTTGCTCTTTTCAGTGACATTCCTAAAGGGTGTTTCAGAAACAGTTTTACAGCCTAACGAATATTGTTTCGATTACATCGACGCTGGCAGTCTTTGCTCGGTATAAAGAGTCGATTATATCGACAGAAACTCTATTAATAGACGCGGCAGCGAGAGGTTGTGGCTTATTGTAGGAATGGATGAAGTGAAATATACCAAGCGCAATTATATTCGGAGTGGCAGCCGGGAATTCTAACAGATATTACACCTTGATATTACTACGGAGTTGTTTCCTGCAGGGCCCGTTATAAACCGAACGCAGAGAACAAATTCTATCGCCTCGTTCCTCGCCCATATCCACTTGTCTGATCCTTCAACCCAGAAACATTATAAAGAAATGAAACGAGAGATTTTGCACCACTGTAGGGTAAAGGGAGTTATTTTAGTGACATAGGCAATTTCGTGATACTTTTTCGAAGGGATGTCACAGAGAAACCAGTTGGTGTTAACGCGCCTGCCGATAGCTCCTGAGCTCTAGGAACAAATATGTCAACTATCAACAGTGAAAGACAAGTTAACACCAACTGTGACATCCCTTCGAAAAGTAATCACGAAATTGCTTATGTTACGAAAATACCTCCCTTTACCGTATTGCCCAACCAGGCATTCACTCACCAACTAGAGTGAACCGCGAAAAATCCAAGCAGTAACTGGCTCAGCGAGAATCAATCGGAGCCTCCCAAGACCGGAAATGTAAGCCTAGCAGATACCGATGAGTCATGTTGCTCAGTTATCAAAATAACTTTATCATTTTCACTGCATTTATATCCTTATTATGCACTGTGTTCGATATAGTTAATGTATAAGGTATATCAGTGATAGGTTTCGTTTCTGAAGGAGCTAACAAATAAATATGGTGCACTTCACAGTATCTGTTCGAAGCTTGGGGGAAGATGTTAGGTGCTAGTAGTTGGACAGTAGAGTACACAGTGGGCCAGCCCTGTCACTGAAACCGGGGGAAACAGCCCCCAATGTTATTTTTCTCCTTCCCCCTTCATTTTCTGTATTATCTGGAACTGCTTACAAGGGGCCATTGTGACTTTTGTGTCGCAGATTGAATTGCCATTTCTTTTAAGGTGAAAATAACATTTAAACAAAAACTTCTTGGATAGGAGGATGGGTGAGGCGACAAAAGACAAAGGGTGACAGTGACAAGGAGCCAAGACAGTGCCATACATTTTACTTAGATGGCAACCTCCGCCGATAGGCCAGAGCAACGGACGTTCCCCCTACTGTGGTTCGGAGACCAGCAACGACCAACCGAAGGAGGAAGTGGTTCACTCAGAACATATCATCCTGGCATGCACCGTCGAGACTCTCGCCGACACTTCTACCCTGAAAGAGACCACCCGATAAGAGATGATGTGAAATGATGATAGAGATGAAATGGAGGTACAGGAGAATTCAGGGAATGTAATTAATTAATCTACCCAGCATTCGCCTGGTGACCCAGAAACCCCCCGAAAAAACCCATGGATCAGGTAGTTCAGCCACGGGAATCGAACCCGGACCTTCCCAATGTGGGCCACAGGTGAAACCGCCTGAGCCATCCCGCTCGGTAGGATCCATAGTTACTAGAGGAATGCGTAAATAAATACTATGGCTTTCTCTTGTCTCATTTCCATTCTATATTTCTATGGCCGGCTCCAGAAGTATTACCATCCTGCATGTTAATCACAGTTCAGCTAATTTCAGACCTCCGTGACTACTCACTCAGCCTGCAGTAAATCTATATATTCCATAAATTATTGAGAAATTATTTCATTGTCTCCTGTCACCCAGTTGCATAACAAACTGTTTGCAGAATGAGGCTAAATTTTAACCCTTATTTGTAATTATATCATGTTTTTACATATCTTCTCATGCTTTTAGATTTTGCTGCCCTTAAAGTCAGCCGCCTTGGGCGGTAGCACGATCCGGTCCTGCTATCTCCCAGTGTATCTTCGTCTCTCACTCCACCCTTCCCTTCTCATCCTGCTTTACACTCCCTTCGGTACTTTCGTTTATTCCTTTCTCGCTGTACAGCATACATGAATCCAATATTTTTAAACCCGGAAATTTTATATTTCTCGGTTGCTAATAAAGATTCTAGGAAGCATTTCGTGGCATAACTTGTATAAAAGTAATGTCAACCTCTCAGCATGCAAGGGCATCTCGGACGGACTACAGGAATGAGGTTACCAAGTAGCCCACATGACACCTCCCTGATCCCTTATACAGCCTGCGATGCAACTGCTGTTTTCCATCAACCGCCACTTACTTGTTTCCTCGAAAGACCTCACGAGGCTGAGTGTACTGTAAACTAAACTACTCAGCAGGGGAGACATCGCCATGCATACATAAGAATCGAAGCCGGGTCCTGTAAGGCAAACTGGAACGTAGTGCAGCCCTTTGGGGTGGCTTTAAAACATGAGTAAAACCTCAAGTTCAATGGTAGACAATTTATCCTTTTTCTTATGTTTGATTGCGATTGTCTCTTGGTAGCTTGTTTACCCAATTTTTCGGAAAACTGTGGGGCCTAATAGAAAAGGGGTACATATCTGTCTAGTGATTTTGGGCAGGCAGATGAACGATGCTAATTAGTATCATAACTAGTAACTTCTAGAATAATGGCATGTGCTTATTCTTTAAAACCGAACATTATACATTTGCTAATTTACACGACTGACACGTTTCCAGTGTGAAAGAGACCTACAGTTATGGTTTCTCTAGGTTTTGAGTCGATGCTTCTCATTGGTCAGCTTGTTTCAAACAAAGAGAAAGTGTTTCTCAAAATGTGTTTGTTTTCATGAAGTAGATGAGTTTGGCTCTGTATGAACTGCTGTGTAATATATGGGTAATACTCAGTTACACATAAAGGAGTTACAGGTTTAAGTAATATAAATTTACAAAATCTTTACACCTCTTGAATTTCCAATTTATTTGTCGTGATTGTATACTGACATGTAACCTACAGTGATGCAAACGTGGAATATTGTAAGTCTTTCCTTCTAATTACTTCAATTAATCTGGTATAAACGACACAATATTAACACAATATTGCATAATGTTTAACGGTATTTGCAAAATATGGTATAGTCTATGTAACAATTGTTATTATACCAGCAAAAGCTCAAATTTCTGTATTAAGTCAGGTTTTCCTTATTAACTTTTCCTTAAAAGAAAAAGAATACTTAAACTCACATCTCTCTTTCTTTGGTGCATGTGTTATTTTCACTGGACCCCTCAAATGATATATATATATATATATATATCAGAATACTGTAAACTACAGACTTAAGACCTAAATGCTCATTGAGTATAGTTTAAAAAGAGAGAGAGTGAGCTATATATTTATATAGATTAGATGCTCTTTATTGGAAGAATAATTAAAACACAGTTTGTCTTCCTAAGTCGAACCTAAGTTATGTTATATACCACGTTTCTTAATTATCGATTTGGCCATTCTTGCGTGTTAAGACAGTACATGAACATGCATATGTCCAACTTGTTTCTAAGAATTTATTTTGCAGTTTCTGGAACATCTAACCGTTATATATCGCGCATTCTTTACACCAAATATTTGAATGCGATTTATGGCGCACCAACTTGCCGCGGTAAGTGCTAGCGAAGTAAAACTGCTTACATTCTTAAAACTTGTAAAATCGCGAAAACAGTCTGTAAATCGCAAGAATCTTGTTTCACTAAATAACACGAGTGTATAAATTGCCTTAAATTATCACAATAAAATAAAAAGAAATAAAAACTTCGGAAAGAATCTGGATGGCCGTGCATTAGCGGAGAATTCTTGAACTTTTTCCTTTGGAAAATAAACCACTGAAAAGTAGTAGTGGTGTACTGTTCAAAGGTCTTTAAGTTAAACCATATATTTTAAAAATTGTCTTTTGATTTGTACAAATTTTAATATTGCGGTAAAAAATCTTATGTATGTACTCTTATGAGTTTCTGCATTCAATATTGTATAATCTATTGCTGAAACATTTCTTTTTATACCTAATTTATATTAATGGAGATAAACCTATGTAGAAATGATTTTATTATTTCTCCGATGAACATAAAGTGATAGAAAAATGAATACCGACTTCTTTTTCGAGAAAAATATGTATTGGAACATTTGAAAAAGAAGGATTAGCTCAAAAATGGTTATTTCCATAAAATCTTTATTTGTATTTAACAAGAACTACATTTCTTGTGCAGGAAGATTTGTCCACTTCTACGTTTTACCAGTTACGCTTAAGAAATCCATTATGAAGAGACTTCATATGATATTCCCAGAAAATTTAAGATATACATTTCATTTGGTTTGAAAATAGCTTAAACATGTATTTTAATCAAAATCGTTGTAGCTATTTTTGAGGAATACATCTTGGAAATCTAATCTCTGAAAGAGGTAGTTTGGTGTGAAAGGAGATTTGATAAAACCTCGTGTCTCATTAAACGATATTTCTTTTTTGAGAATTCTACTTGCAGAAAACGCACACCTGAATGCAGCTTTTTTTTCTTTCTAAAAATGGTTTCATTTATGTTTTGGATTTGGAGAAAATCTGAACGTTTATTTCCAATACAATCCTGGTATACAATTGTTGGGTTGAATTCAATACCTTTTCCACCTAATATGTATGGTTTGAAAAAGTAAAAAGTGAACGTAAAAGAATATAAATAATTTCATTACGTTTGCTTTGATGGAGCGAAATCTAAGAAAGAAAGGAACAGGGAGTTACATTTGATATAAATTTGCATTCTTTAGTTATTTTGCTCCGAATTAGCATAATGATAAGTTTGCAAGGCTGGTGGTTTCCCCAAGTTCCATATTTCACTACCGGCTGAGCTGTGTTTCACCCTAAGACACTGAGAAGAATTCCAGAGACTCCGGCATAAAAAAGAGCCAGATATTCCGTGCCAAGAATTATATTTTATAATACGCTTCAGTGAAAAATGAGTAAAATAAAGGGAAGGAGGAGGATTGTTCAACTTCTTTAACTGCGGTCTCTTCGCGATCATGTTGATCGTCGCTAAATTGCCATTTTAAAAACGTTTAATTTTATAATTTATTTTTCCCCGCGTCATTCCATTTTCCCTCTCTCTTCCGCTCCCCCTCCTATAATTTCACATCGCAAATCAAAATGTTGGAACGTTTCCATTCTACACACACACACATACAGTCGGAGGGATATAAAGGGGATGGAGAGACATTTGGCAATGAAAAGGAAAATTTTGGACCGCAATTCATGTAATAACCATCCGTCCCTTTGCTCTCTTCAACCCTTTGCTTTCTCGTGTAGGAATTTCTGTTGGATTAGATAATATTAGTGATGCTGTTTTAACTTGAGATTCTTCAATTGCTTCCTTCTTTATGGATCTAGATATTACTGTGGGGTGATATTACAGCTATCAACGTCTCTATCATCGGCTCATAAAGACGCTTTTAAATGTGGATTTTATCTCTTTCTATCCATTAAAGTGTTTCTCCGTCATTCCATTGGGCAGTGAATAATTTTCTACATTCGGTGGAAATGTAGACAGCATTTATGTAAATATTTGTGTACATGAACTTACTAATACGACATTGGAGGTATACGATGCAGCTATTTAAGTCTCCATGGTACTATTCTTCTGACAAATGAGAAGAAATTATCAGCTCAGTAACTAACAAAATTATCAATCCAAATGCGGGATAGACCATTGCACTCTTGTTCTATTTAACTTGCAGTTGACGATTATGTCCTAGAAAATAGTTGAACCACTGGTTCCATGTTACATATGAGGTATGTAAGTATATAGCTGTATATGTAGTGCTGTAGTACATGGACACACGAGCTTTGCTCGATAATGTTAAAGGTTCTTTCGTCGCTGTTTAGAAGTTCCTTTAGGGTTATGGCCTCAAAAGATTATGGCAACCACCACAATTTTAAGCACTGTAGATTTATTTTGAACCCCTCTCTATCTCTCTCTAAATATGATTAGTTGATATGGTTTATGATTTATTAAGTACTAAAGCAAATAATACATCTTCTGCTACCCCTGAGTTTGGCCCTGGCCCCTTTGCTAACAGTACAGCCCTTCAATACAATTACATACTTGGTATGTGTTTGTCCCTTACTATTTACATTTACTATATTACTATATTAGCTTATTTATTTTATATGTATATATATAGAATATACATGGTTTTCTGTAAGTTGAATACTTCTTACTCTTTATTAAATCGATATCATTAATAGTTGTCAAGAAGTTAAGTTCGACACTTTTACTATTACAAGCATAAGTATCAAGATTTGATATAACGTCCATTGTGTGCGTGTGTTGTGTACATGTATGTGTTTGTAATTATTTGTAGATATTTCTACTACTTCCAGGATCCCAGTGTGCAAAATATGTTGGCAAATGGAATCAAAGTATTTAGAGTACACGTCTACTGAAGTAGATTTATACACTTTAATAGGGAGACATTTTAAAATATGTGAAAGTTGATTTTGTATTCCTCTTTGAAATAACAACTAGTAATCATAAACGTTTTGAAGTATTTTGATTTTTGATGAAACAGAAACTTTGACTGTTTTCTCTCTTCATTCACATAAAGCCTGTTTTTGCTAGGCACAACCAGAACAAAAAGTATTAAACATAATCCTTAAACATTCACTGCTTAAGTTCCTCCACATTTTATTTACAATGAACTGATAGTAGAGGTTCCAGTCCTCCTAAATAAAATATGTATTTGTCTTGTATGACCTAAGAGAACGATATCAGAAGAATATATATTAAAAGCCGTTTCCCAGAAAAAGCACAAAAAGGTATCACATTTTTACTTGCTTAAAATAGCAGACTTACTAATCTTATTGATATAAAATTTATAAGACTTATTGTACGAGTACACTAGATATTAAAAAAGAACGAGTACACTCCAGCACAGTTTGTGGGCTTGGTCATCTGTTGGAAATATGATGTTGGAAGGTTCCAAAAAGTCTATCTTAAGGGTCAAGAATGTCAACATTATGTTTAGAATATTTAACCATTTTCAATTATCTAGAGTGTTATGGCAAAAATGTTATTTTTCAAGTAGAAGTGTTTTAACATATATTTCACTAAAAAGAAACTAAATATTCATAACCAACTATTTTAAGGTGTTAATAATTGCGTGTGTATATATTGTGTGATTAAAAGCTGACATAGAAACATAATAGAAGCAACAGTTAAATAGTAAGTTTCAAAATTAACATAGCTAAGATAGAGCAGATTCCGGCTGCTCTTAACAGAAGTATTGAACTTTTCGAATGAATAATTTACAGAATTGCTACGAAAATAAATTATACGGTGTAAAAGAAAGTAGTTAGAAATCATATTTTTGTGGTCTCAAAGAGTTTTTTTTGTTTGTTTTTTTTGTTCAAATAAGAACATCATATTCGGGCTTTGGGCAGAACATTTCCTCGTATGTTTAAATTAGCAAGGGAGATTTCACGGACCAA
The DNA here is from genome assembly GCA_030765055.1 of Mantis religiosa. Lineage (NCBI taxonomy): Eukaryota > Metazoa > Arthropoda > Insecta > Mantodea > Mantidae > Mantis > Mantis religiosa. The sequence goes on along the minus strand of CM060956.1, from coordinate 64,685,492 downwards.
GGCGACAAAACTGGCGTCAAGTATACAAAATTCTCTTTCAAGAGGTGGTATGCAACTTTAAAACAAAAGGACGAAACAGTTCTTATGAAAACAAATGCAACAGTTGCTGAAGAATAGCCGTTTAAGAAGGGAGAAGGACCATAAAACATTTACCCTTGCCAGCAGAAAGAGGACGATTAGTAATGTCCTTAATTTATTCCTTGCTTGGACGCATGCAGTGTCACGTTTTCACTAGGAAATTCTTGCAAAGGAGGAAGACAGCATCGTATGTTGCTGTGGCCGAGTTCGTGTAGCAACGACTTAACATCCGTTCAGAAGAAAGGGGGGAGGGGGGGTTAAATGTGGGGATCTGATGTGTCCCACGACTTTTATCTATTTAATGCAATTTTATGACTTACATAAAGGATTAATATTAGCTTTTCACTTTTTTTTTGTTTCTTTCTCATTTTCTTTCCTAGTTTCTCTCTCTTGCTTCCTTTATTTCTTCCTTACCTCCTTTCCTTCTTTCTTTTTCTTTCTTGTTTTCTTTCGTTCCTTTTTTCTTTCTTTCTTTCTTTCTTTCTACCTTACTTTCTTTGCTTCCTTCATTCTCCTTTTTTCTTTCTTACCTTCTTACCTTCTTTCCTTCTTTCCTTCTATCTTTCTATACATGTATTTTCTCTCTCATTCTTTTTACTTTCTTTCCTTCTTTACCTCTTACTTTTTACAGTTAGACCACATGCTATGCCACCCAAATATTCAAATGGACTGATGCAAGCGCCACGCCTTTGGTGACAAGATAATGAACCAGCAGCGCCACTCAACATCGAGGGGCAGGATGCCTGGAATGATTCGCTGAAACAATTCACTGTCGATTTGAGACTTTCGCATTATCAGTTCCATTAATGCAGCACATTGATGCTGAGGAATGACGATAAATGAGGTATGAAGCAACGGGTCAACTGCTGCTACTGTTCGGAACATTCTAATTATCATTTTGAAAACACGATGTCATTCTCACATTGATGTTACAGATCGAACTGGAATTTTTTTCAGTAAAAGTAGATAAAATCATCTCTCCTAAAATACAAGTTTGAAAAGAAAGCAATTATATATAAATTGGAAAGATTTATTAATAATATCTATTCATATATCGGTGTTTAATAATCATTAAACGGAAAAGTTGCAAAAGTGTACAATGTTTATAAAATATTGTGCAATTTTATCTTCGCTACCTATAATCCTCGTTGTAGGGTGGTACCTACTGTTTTGCGCTTAGATATTGTAACGTTCTACACTCACATTTACTTGCCAGATACTTGCCATGCGACTGGAGCGATGGTTAGAATAGATACTTGGGGATTACCAAGGAGGATTTAGGAAACAACGCTCTACATTATACCAGATTTTTATATTACGACAAATACTGGAAAAGTTTTATGAATATGACAGATAGCTTCATCAGCTGTATGTATGTAGATTTTAAACAAACGTATGATAGCCGGGATAGAGCTAAAATTTATCAGATAATGGGAGAGTTCGGAATACCACGGAAACTGGTGAGATTGACAAGAATGTCTATGGAATTGACAAGATATAGGGTTAGAATGGAACAAGATTTATTAGGTATGTTTACCATGGAGAGGGGTTTAGACAAGAAGATGTGCTATCCACACTGCTGTTTAATGTAGTACTGGAAAAAGTAATCTGACAATTACCCATAAACCCTGGAGGAACCATACTTTCCAGATCAGTACAAATAGTGGCATATGCTGACGATGTCGCAATTCTCAAGGAATATAAAAGCTCTTGAGAAAAGTTATATAGTGTTGGAAGAGAAAGCACAGGATCTAGGATTGGTAGCGAACGTTAGTAAAACCAAATATATGAAGATGGGAGGTGATGGGGATGCAAGAAGAAGAGAACCTACAGTTAAATTACATGAGAAAGAATACCAAAGAGTGGAACAATTTAAATACCTAGGATCTATAGTAACAGTAGACAATAAAACATCAGTAGAAATTCAAGAAAGAATAGCAAGTGGTAACAGATGTTTCTATGCCTTGCAGAATATGTTTAAATCAAGGAACGTCAGTAGGAACACTAAAATTAAAATATATACAACTGTACTGAGACCAATAATACTATATGGTTCAGAAATCTGGGTGCTGACAATCAGAGAAGAACAATGGTAATTACGGTGGGAAAGGAAGATCCTGAGAAATATATTTGGAGTGATAAGGTACTTGGACGGATGGAGAATGCGGACTAACTTGGAGTTACAGTGCCTATTTGGACAACCAAATATAGTAGTGAAAATTAAACAAGGAAGAATAAGGTGGATTGGCCATGTGCAGAGAATTCCGGAAACCAGTGTAGTTAAGAAGATATTTATAGGAAAGCTGGATGGCAGAAGGAGAAGAGGAAGATCCAGGAAAAGATGTGTAGATGATGTAAAAGACGACTTGAGAAAGTTGGGGGTTAAAGGTTGGAGAAGAAAAGCAGAGGACCGAGTAGAATGGAAGAGGGTGGTTAGGGATGCCAAGGGCTTGTAGTGTCAACTATCATCATCATACTCATATTTTGGGAATAATTGTAAAAGATTAAACAATTTACTAAATTAAATCCTGAGGGACCCCGTGCGACAGGAATCCGGGGCTTTGGTGCACAACATATTTGAAAGAAAAATTCACTGCTTACTCACACACATGTATAATCCTTTATTACGACACAGCGTGTAATCCATTTTTTTTAAAACTTTCACTTCAAATTACAAAACAAATCACTTTAAGAATACACTGCTATGATTCCGATTTTGCACCACGAGAGCACCGCCTTACATGCACCCGTCTTCTATGCTTGCATATTGCAGAATGACTCGCTTTCCCGCTCTGCTAATAGAGGCCAAATCAGTTATCTTTTTCGAATGTTCTATACGCGGTTTTCAATGTTCCAAGCACGACATAATTCCGGTATTACGTAATTCATTGTTAATTTCGAAAGTAATTATTAAAATATAATTATTAAAATTATATTTATATATAATAAAATATTATTGAAGTTATATGTATGTATATATATACACACATTATAAGGGGTCGTTGAATAAGGGTGTCCCATATTTAACATGTGATAGCTGTCGTTATTGAGTTACAGCAGTCCTTTTTTCATATGGTTACAGTTGCTATTGACAAATAGCCATGGAACATTACAGCACTCAGCAACGCATAGAAATTGTGAAAATGTATTATCAAAATGGATCGTATTTTCTCCAAACCTTCCCTGTATTGCGTGATGCCGGGCTCTTATAAGGGAATATTTTTGGCCTCAATTAGCTGGTATGGATCTCAGAAACATTTGGTTCCAGCAAGATGGTGCCACATGTCTTGCTGCTCTCGAAACAATCGATCTTTTGATGGAGAAGCCTAGAGGTTTCATCGTTTCCCGTGATGGTGATGTTGTCTCCCTAGATCATGTGATTTAACGCCTTTGGATTACTTCTTGTGGGTTATGTTAAATCTCGAATTAATGCCAACAAGTCAGAAACAATAAATGATCTTATGAATAACATCACGCGGATTATTCGTGAAGTTGGACCTAATTTGTGTTCTTGTCATTGAAAATTGGGTCAACCATATACGCGCAGCCCAACGAAGTCGCGGCGGTTGTTTAACTGACTTCTCTTCCACACATAATGGCAATTGTGTTTCAAAATAAAAGAAGAAATAACCCTCTATCATTTATAGTATGTGTTTTATTTAAATTCAAAGATAGGACAGTCTTATTGAAATATCCTTTATGTGTACATGACAATATGCAGCCTCGTTGTGGGACAGTTTAATACGCCATCCCAGGAAGGATGGAAGACGACGTAACTCAGCCACTACAGTCTCAAACTTAATAAACTAATATTCTCTATTCGAACAAACATCCTATCGAAGAGAAATTATGTTTTCGATATATTTTCACTATAAAAAGTTGCAGTTCACACCAAACTATTCTTTACAATAAACATTATTTGTTACAAATGCCTCGAAAAATTTTGATAAAATGACATATATTTATAAATCTGCAATATAAATAAAAGGTCCTCAACATTCAGCGAAGAACCTCTAAAGTGTTTATTTGCAATGAATTTTGTGTACTCATGAATAATTAGTAAACTATAAGAGATAGATCATAGTCACAGAACAGTGCATATCTAGTTAAAATACACAAATTATTTCAAATAAAGTGTTTTGTAACATCTGTGAAAAATCTAAAATCTATAATTTTGCTGCGATTGACTTGAAACTTTAACACAACTATTGTAGTATTAACAATAGTTAATAACAGTAACACCAACAACAAAATAACACAAATTTTCAGACCTTTGTGCAAAATAGTTATAGTGTTTTATTGCCGTTTAATTAAACTGTTCCACACGAAGCAATTTTAGTTTGAGGAAAATAATACTTTGCAGTTATACTCATAAACACATTATTAGTAAATTTATGAGATGAAATTAAAAAAAAATATTAAATTCTCATTTTATTAATTTTTAATATTTGCTTGTGAAATGTGTGCTTTGTTATTTAAGTGCACAAACACTGGTGACACTATAAAAAATCATCTCATAAATTTCCTTTGGTACTGTTTTTATCCAAGTGCAAAAACTTTTAAGCTTTAAGTTTGAAAACTGCATCGTGTGGAGCAATTTATATTCTGAAAATCGCTGAAAATTAAAAACACGAGGTAATATAAAGCACTGTGCCCCCTTACAGCGAAACACTTAAATAGTCATGTGCCACAGTTTTTAAATGGTTGCATGGCATGAAAATAATAGGAAATTCAAGTACAAGGATTACTCTATTTAACTAGGCAAAAATGGTTTTTGTCAATTTTTGCACTTTTTGACCAATTTTCACAGATGGGTATCCTTAAAGAGCACTTTTCGTTACTTTTGTTATTCTGAACTATGGTTCTAATGATTTTGAATAAAATTGACATGTTTACGGTATTTGCACAAGAAATTAAGTATGTAGGGTATGTACTCATGGCTGAGTGGTTAGACCGCTTGGCTCTCACCTAGGGTTCGATCCCAGGCGACCGAAAAGTGTGATTTGTGGTGCACAACATGGCGCTGGGGTGGGTTTCCTCCGGGTAATCCGGTTTCCCCCACGATCATTCCACCAAGTGCTCCATCATTCACTCATCCCAGGCGTTTGGCCTATACAAACCTGATCTCATCTATCAGGCCAAATATGCTTCGATTCCCTCGCTCTGAGGGAACCCAGGCCACTCCTAACAACAGCATTGGCGAGAAAGGGAGACATAAAAAATAAAGTATGTAGGAGGTAGCTAAAACCTTACACTAAAAATACGCAGATTTGGCTAAATTTGCCCCCCACTCCCCGCTTCTGTGTTAATCATCTGTGAGGTGTGTTTTGTTATTGGTTTGGATTTTCAAATATTTATACTTTTCTTAAGAGGGAATCGCTAATCGTTTCTCTTCTTTCCATAGCCTTGATACAAAGGAACGGAATTACTAAGTGACCGCTCTTACAAGTTTTAGACTATCGTTTAATGAAAGTTGCTTATCTTGCCTTTCTTTTTTTTCTTTCTTTTTTAAGGCCACCTCTGTGGTTTGGGGTAGAGGTTAAAGAGGTACGCGCGCGCGCACATACATACATACATACATACATACATACATACATACATACATACATACATACATACATACATACATACATACATACATACATACATACACACACACACACACACACACACACACACACACACACACACAAATCTATGTATAAACATTATTAAGCCTTGTATACTATTACTAAATTTTAATTGGAGAGTTTGAATTGAAATATGAGAATCTACAATTATATGGGTTTTTGGGTATATAACTTTTTAATTGGCTTAATTATTTACTGAATTTTTTTTATATTAAGTAGTATTTTATTAAGCAAATTTAGTAATATTTAGCCTTCACATATTCAGCGTAATTTCGGTTAGAGACTGTTTTAGAGACCCCGGGCCGTTCTATATGACCTTCCCGGTAAAGGACGTCAAAAGGACTAATTAATCAAAGCAAGCAAGAAATATGACATTGTCATGGCCAATAAGTCCTTGGTCCTTGACGGCCGAAGACCAAAGGAAGGTAGAAAGAAAGAAGGACAGAAAGAAAGAAGGAGGGAAAGAAGGAAAGAAAGAAGGAAGTAAGGAAATAAAGAAAGAAGAAAGAAAGAAAGAAAGAAAGAAAGAAAGAAAGAAAGAAAAGAAGAAAGAAAAACAGGATTAATAATGAGCAGATGAAATAATCTTTTGTAAGTGTTGTAGAAGAGTGAGTAGAGTTATCCAAGAGAAAGATGTAACACAATAGCTTTTTTATTCTATTGGTGGCTAGAAACCCCGTGTTTTTAATTATTATTGTAATATTTGGACATTTACCATTGGTTGCATATTAAATTTTGATATGTGAAATAATACATTTCTGAAATGTACTTGCTTTAACCTTTATGTTGAATTGCAAAGCTTATTTACTTTAATAATAATTGAAATGTTGAAAAGAGTACTCATGTATTCACACTATAAATTTGTATCTTGTACCTTCAATCATATGATGTCACATAGATTGTGTGCTATTATTCACTGTAAATTTGAGGTAGCAGTGCCTTGATATTCTCCTCATCTATAGAGAGTGGAAAGTGAACAACAAAAGTTATTTTAAATATCTGGTCCTCTCGGAGTAAAATATATAAAGATCAGTAAATTTGTTAGCTAATAAATATACGAATATATCCTACTGTAGCAAGAATTATATTATAATAGTCCATTGTCTGCAGGAAGGATACCCTCATAAACGACAACCATGTAAGAGCTCTGCGTACGACAGTGTCACTTAGGTCGGCTGGTGCTAGAGACGCACCTGCGACATCCGGTGTCAATGAGGAGGCTATTTTGAATGCCATCTTGAGTGATCCGCATAGTAATACACGGGTAGTTGCACACGAGGTACGACTTATGTGCTGCGAATACTGATTGCCAGAGGCTTAAAAGATGTGGTGAGACGAGATAGCAGTCAGATGACGCGGATTATTCCTCGAAAGGAGTATTCTCCGTAGACACTTAAGAGTTGATGGGTTGTTCATCGACCTTTCTGGGCAACTCCAGCAATGGGGCAGATCTTGAGCTAGGAACTCTTAGGGACTTCAGGGCCTGTCTGCCTACGTGATGAGTATCCTGTAGTTCCTTCATTTCATCCCTTCCTCCTGAGTAGCGTAAGTGCAATATGTCTGCTGTAGGTCATAATATGCAAAGAATCCCCCTTCGTTTCATATCCTATCTACATTCAAACCAATACAAATAATGTAAATATAGTATCCAAGGGGTCAATGACGTCAGCCAAACTTGGTCTCTTGTATATTGTTCGCAAGCACCAAAGACTTCGCGCATTATAAAGGTGCTTTGTTACCTGCGGCGTTACTAGTGTAGTCCCATAACAGTTCAGCTTTATTTCTTTTAGTCTTATTTCTGTCCCCTTCAGCTGTCGTGGTGCGGGCGCTGTGGACCCCTAGCACTCGTGGTACCTCTGACGTTACTAGAGGAACCTCGGGCCGAACATTCGAGCCCCTCCCTGATAGGGAGTTGTTCGGATTGGGTTGGACTCGAGGGGGCAGTGGTTCCCGATACCCGTGGGAGATCGGGTACGTCTCCGGACGGGGTTGAGGGAAGCCATTAATATTCCCGCGTACTGGCCAGCATAGCTAGTAGAAGGTGTGCTAGAACACCAGGCGGCCCCACCGAGGTCATATCGGTAGCCTTCCCCTTTGGGGTTGGCGCGTCTAAGTGGCGTATCCACTTCCATCCCGTCTTGAGTCCACAGGGAGGGGGGCTTGTTAGTCTCTAGGTCTTGCCCTATGGAAAGCCCCACGGAGGCGCCGGGTTCCCTTTCGGGACAGCTCGGTAACTCCCTGGCCGACGGAGGCCCGGTTCCTTCGTCCTACGCGTCCAGGACTAATGGGAGTAGAACCATTGACATTAACTTTTCGTCTTATTTCTATGCCCACGGATAGATAATACCTTCTTGTAAGTTTTGTCTCCGTCATTTACATAACAAGAACTTCACGCGAGAAGTCCGGGTGAACTTCTGCAAGAACGTGCAGAGCCAAATGGATAATGAGACTATTTTGTGACGAAATTTCACACCGTTATTTTCTTTATCACTGTTGAATAAAGGAGATACATTTTAAAGCGCAGTAGGGAGAGAAAGTGATGTGAAATCAGACGATGTGATGTTATTGGACCATATTACTTCAAGAACCATTTAGCTGGAGCATGTCCCCATTACTTACTCTACACTGAGTTCCCACTGGATCGATTAGGTATCTGTGTGGTTTCATAATGGTAGATCGATGGTGATCTGCAGCCCTCTAAATACTGCTCATTTTGGTTACTGGGCAGGAGGAGAAGGGCTAATCTCATAGTCATACCACCTTATCTGATACCTCTAAATTTCTTCCTCTGGGGATTTTTAAAACACTATATATAGAGTAGCAGAAGAACCATTTATATAATCTGCACCAATGATCCACTATGATTGCAGTAGTCATGCTGTGAGTCAGAATTTATATTCAACAGATTGCTCAGGTACACTTTAATTAAGCAGTAAGTTTTCGTCAACAGATCTTTAATCCTGAACTCTGTTAAACGAAAGAGTCCTTCAGGGCACAATATCATCCAAATATTCTAAGCAAGTACATGTGAAGTAATTAATTTTATAAGTTATTTGAAATCAATTACTATACCTAGGTACTAAAATTGAGCCGTATTGTTAAAACCTTCATATTTAAGTGTTTTTGTAATGTTCTAATATTACATGCCAAACTGCAGATGATCTTTATTACATCTCCATCAGTTACGCGTATATAACGTTCAGACTTTTTCTACTTATGTTTATAGGTAATATAGAAATATCAAACAATAACATATTAAATAAAAATAATTTAAATTAACTTATGCTCACCACACGTCCGGAGGCCGCAGTTTCAAATTTCATCTGCTGGCCAATTTAACTGGCTACTTTCTATGATTTCTTTCAGTTACGAGGTAAATACTAGACTTAATATCCATCTCTTCACTTACAAAATAAAATAAGTGAAATAAAACTAATCATGTACGAAAGGGGCTGCCCAGTTAAGGTCATCTCGCAACAAGTAATGCAAGTATTTGCTACTGAAATGGATTGAGCAAATAAGGCTTCCTGTTTCAGTTAACCAATGAACCTACATCCTATTTTATGAATAAATTGAGAGAAAAAGATGTGTTTTATGTATAGTAGTTTCAAAGTTATATAGAAATAAACACATAACCATCTGAGTTTATGTTGCAGTTGCCTCGCCTGGTTGTAGGTAAAATTCCCGCTGTACCTTCTCCATTACATTATCTACCCTTAGGGTAAGGGCACCATATTTCGGATAGGTGCCTAATTTCGGATGGTAGATTTTCTGCTCCGTGAGCTAATGCACTCCCTCGGAAAGCATGTGAACAAGTAGGAAAAAATACCAGGTGAACACAGTGAACCTTTAGCCATAATGCGTTAGTTGCGGTGAAGTAGCATTCGTAAGATGTTTTATTCACGATCAGTGTTAGAAGACCACTTTTCAAAGCGATTTCTTGAGCTTAAGGTAAGGTCATAAAAATGTAATTACTGCCTGTAATATGTTAGTATATGATAGTTTTCTTATATGCATTAACATTTGACATTACTTATATCTTGTTTAAGCCAAGCTGTTATGTATCCAATATGGCGGAATTCTTAATTTCGGGCCCGTCTCGGTAGCGTAGATGGTAGCATGTCTGCCTCACGTTCAAGAGGTCTCGAGTTCGAATCTCGGTCAGGGTGACTTATCTGAATAAGGTTTTTCCGGGGTTTTCCCTTATCCTTCAAGACGAATGTCGGGTAACTCTAAGCTCCATGGACCCTGGAATCATTTGAGCATCATTTCTTCCAATTCATTCACCGTCCGATATGACTTAATGTTCGAGGACCTAAATTACAACAACAACAACAAAAATCGGATACCACAGGTCATCGAATTTCCGGATATACGAAATTAGGAATAAACAATATTTTACCGATCTAAAAGACTTTTTGTTCATCAGATGGCACCAGGGCGCAGAAAGAGGGGGTCAGAAGAAGCAATGAGAGATGCAGTAAAGGCCGTCAAGGAGAAGAAAATGGGATTTTTGAAAGCTTCCAAATGGTATGGCGTACCTCGCTCCACACTAGAGAATTATGTAAACCACAAACAGAAAGATATAGACCTTTTATTGACTACAGAAATTGGAAAAGAGTGCGCACTTGGTGAAAAGCTGGAAACCGAACTGCCTGCACAATGTACGGTTATGGATGATTGCTATTTTGGAATTAGAAAGAAAGATATTGGACGAATGGCATTCCAGCTAGCTTTGATCAATGTAAAGCTTCCATTTGATTCGAGTAGCGATGTGGCTGGAAAAAAATGTCTCAGGGATTTTATGAAAACGCACTCTCAACTGGCTTATCGCACTCCACAAAAGTATCCGAAATTAGGCACCATTTTTTTTAACCTAATCCAAATGCTCTTTAATGGTTTTCATTATGTTTTTGTGAACTCACTTAATAAGACATCTTTTTATTAAGGGACTGTAACCTAATATGAATAAATAACGTTGTCACAGAATTTCGTGACTATTGATGTACTATAACATGTAGAATACCCAAAAAATAAAAATGGTATTCGAAATATGGCGCCCTTACCCTAACTGTAGGGTAGCCAGGTAGCCGAGGCTGCCCGCATAGCTGCTATCAGAAGCTGTGCATTGGCAAGTGCAACTGCAAATGTATGGCGCTGAACTCTGGTGCAATAGTGAATTTTTTCTTTGCTTAGCTGCTTATGCCTTTAATTTTATTCTCAGAACATACACGCCACAAAGTTTCTGTCATCAGTTTGTCTTGGCATGAGATATCGGATAGATAGTTCCCGAATTTGTAGACATACAATAATATACGAGTACATACATTGGTCAAATTTTCCATATATTTGACGATTTTACAATAGCAGTTGTTTCATACTTAATGTGAAAAGCTTCACCGACTCTATTTATAGAGTAACACATGAGTATCAAGTGAGTATATATGCCTATAAAGTTTATTGTTAACACAAGAAATTGTGATCTTAAGGATCCTTCGGAAACAAGTTATATGTTCCTTCCTTTAATGCGATACTCTATGGATGAAGGGGCCTTGACATCGAGATACGAGGTGGAGTGTTGCAGAACAAGATGAAACAAGAGACTATCACATACGCCACTGTTGCCGGATCCGTGTTCACGTGGACAGACAGAATCAAACACTGTATGTGGGAGAGAAAGAGGAGGAAAAGTTTTGTTTTGAAACAAATGGCTAACGTCCATGTTACTGTCCGTCGTGACAAATATCGGTTGCCTCTTACACGGGCCGACCAAAGCGCGGTCTACGTAAATCACAACACTGCATGGGGGTTTTTCATGCTCCTCGCCTCGTTTATTCTTTTTCCTTCTTACAAGGGTTAATCACAATTAGAAGTGACTATTGTAAGCACGACTAGTGTTTCGGACAAAATGAATGAGATGTTTCTATTGACCTGGTGGGCGTGAAAATATCGGTAGCGTGGCTATTCTCTGTTTTATCATTCTAATGCACAAGACAGTGAAAAATGAGGACATTATGTTCTCTATATTAACTTGTCTTTCTGTTATGCCTTTGTGTACGCGATAGTCAGTGTCTTAAATGTTTGTTCTTGAAAACAAAAATCAAGAGCAGGATTTCAACAGTTTTTAGTTTCCAAAACATTGTTAATAGCATCATTTCTCAAGTTATAACAGTAGTGATAAATACTTAAAGAAGAGTCTCATTAGTGAGACTAATACTCAACCAAAGCGTTCCTGAGTCATCAATTGAATCGTTTATTTCAGAAACCATCTAAGTGTGCTTTTTCAACTTTCGGGAGACCAAAAAAGACTGTTATAGTCTTAAGTATAGATCTAGTCTCCTTCAAATATTTTTTTTATCAAATCAAAAACATGCTATTTAAATAATATATTTTTTTAAATTTATTTTTCCTTTAAGATTTTGAGCCATAAATTTTGGAAAAAATTGCACTTAGGTGGTTTCTGCAATAAATGATTTTATCCAAAGTAATTTTTTTAAAATTATTATTGAAATTAAGTCAAACCATTATTTTTTACCTGTTTTGCTATCAAAGGTAAGTAACAGACACACTTACTATAAAAAAGAGTGTTTTTAATAGGCCTAAATCGAAAAGTACAAGTAGACCACACGCTACAGTATGTCTATATACAAAGATCTGCCTTATTCACTTATTCAGCTTCTGGCAAGTCTTCTCAACTCCTTGTCAGTTGGTGGCCATTGGATGATAGTGTCATAGAAGGCTTCATATCCAACAGTGTATTCCATCAACTTTTTTATATCGTCTATTTTTTATTTTTTTATTTTATTTTATTTATTTATTTATTTTTTTGATTGGGACCTAAAACCAAAAGTCGTACTGTGCAAAACCCGATAAATTTTAAAATTTGGTTTAGCCTACAAAAATGTTTAGCTAAAGGTAAAATATAAACGTTTAAAATAACCTTGGTAAAATAAAAGTAAACATACCTTCCACAAAGGATAAGCTTTCTCCGTTGGTAATTCCGGAGGGCTGACAGTTTTTAGCAATATGAAGGTAGATGTTATTCCTCCAATGAATTCACTTGCGACCACTTTTCCCGGATTATCCTTGTATCCTTGTTGTACAGAAACTGCTTGTACTTGGACACTTTGAATGGCTGCTTATTTTCTTTGGGTACTTTCCTGCCTGATGTTGCGTCCGAATTTACCATTTTTTTATATGATTTGGGCTACCACTTTTTGAAATGAGAACATCGTCTGATGTAAGGTGATACACAGTAAAGCGGCCAGACTTACTAGCTTTTAGCATGAGCTCTGCATATTCATCAGGAGTATAAATCCTGTCCATCTTTCTCGAGAGACGCTTTATGCTTCCAAAATCTCTGTCACATGGGGAAAATGAGTGCCCACGTACAGGGTAGTTGTGAGTTATTGTCACAGCGAGTCACAGAGGTTTAGTAAAAAATCGCACAACTGTGTGGTTCTTATTCTTTATAACCGTCGAGTGATATTTAGCGCAGAAATAATTTTCTGGGTTCTTTCTGAAATAAGTGGATTATTTTCAAGGCTGAAAATAGCATTGCTGATATGAAACCTAGGATATTACTGCACTAAAATATGTATTTAACTTTAAATTTCACAGTACCACCAAAAACACATTTTTTGATATTTTGTCCCTTAGGTGGTTTCTGAAATAAACGATTCAATTATAAGCCAGATTATGTTATTACAACTGATTATGCTATTTTGAAGAACAATATTTAAATAATTAAAACGATGACCTGTTTTAAACGCAGAGTACGGAAAATTGTGCAATATATTTATGTTAAAAAGTTCAAAATATACGTATTTTATAACTGTAAAAGTTAAATATTTAGTTTTTTATTAATGAAATAATTTTTTACAGTCATTACATTAATTTATATTTTGAGAAATAATCTGCATACCTAACTTCAATTGAGAATTTTAATTTTAATTCTTTTATTGCTCCAGTTTTCATCTATTGCTTTATTATAATTTTGGATGATATTATATCTTTAATTCATATAATTCAATTTACATAGCGCACTCGGATCTTTCGAGAACATTTTCACTGGGGAAGTAATATTAAAGAAATACTCGCGTGCATAATGGGCTACAATTAAGCCAAAAATTACATTTTTAAAATGTTGCTGTGTGTGCGTGTTCATGGGTGGAAGCGTGTACACATTACCTTTTCACGAAAAGTAGTCAAACTAATTGTCATTGAATTTGGTAGATGTGTTACACAATTTAGATCCCCATAGAAAATAGATGCTAGAGCACTTAAAATTACTTTTCCTAAAGTAATTATAATTATCTGTAAATTAAAAAAATTCCGAATAACTACTTTATTATTCAGATTTTATAAAAACGTTCACGAGTAATGTTTTGATAAGATATATTTGCAAACTGTTTACTGGGTGAATATTTAAGTTGTATCAACCGTGTTCGGAAGTCACTTACCACTTGAAAGAGTATATCCACAAAACAAGTAGACCCGAGTTGAATCTTTTACATAAGTTTTAATTTTTATTAATCATCAGCAGCTTTATTATCGGTTTTCAAAGCATTGCATCTCAGTTGGAAAAAACGGAGAGTCAGAGCTAGTGAGGGTAATAAGGGGGAGAGATGGAAGACAAAGGGAGAGACTTAGTGTCAGAAAGAGAGTGAGAGTGGAAAGCAGAAACAACAGACAGAAATGAGTGAAAGAGCGTGTGAAAGAGGGCGGACTAGAAGAGACACACAGAGGACAGGAGGAAAATATCTGAACACAATGCAAGCTGCGCGTTCTGCTTGTTAAAAAAAAAAACCAAAAGTGTCACTATGCTACTGACCTGATATATTCATTTGACTTTCTATATCCAAGAACCAATTCACCTGTAATCATCGTTTGTTATGTATTACAATATTCATGGCATACTTTGGGCCCTAACTTAGAATAAGGACTCAAGGAAAAGTTGGGATTAATTCTTGCTGCCTTCTAATACTAAAAAGATTAATGTAAGAGTTGAGATACATATCCAATAGATTAATTAAACACATTAATAAAATACCCAATACGGGCTAATATCCAAGTTTACTCAGAGAAATATGTCTGCATGGTGTTGGTGCAGTCAGGAAAGCAGGCTTTACTCTAAAAGTCTGTAAGAGATACTGGCAGTATTTTGTGGGGAAATCTGGTATATTGCCATAGTATCAAGATACATAGCCGACAGAGCTTGCCAGACCTCCAAGGAGAGAAGTGCTTATTTACATTTGCTTGTAAGGTACACTGGCGCCCCAACACTTGCTGACGTACTCTTCTCCTTGCAGGGTCATGCCCCTTGGTTGCTTTCAAACACTGACATTTTTGTACAACCCTTTTCTTCTGTTAAGTGTTTCCGTAATGTGATTCCACGGTGTTGCTTTTAGTTTATGTACACTGGAAATCTAACTCTTATTCTTTCTCTACTATTTACATATTGAAAGCAGAGGAAGTATTGCATTTCATCAAAAAATTGGTGCCCGTCTCGGTAGCGTAGATGGTAGCGTGTCAGCCTCACGTTCAAGAGGTCCCGAGTTCGAATCTCGGCCAGGGTGAGCTACCTGGATAAGGTTTTTCCGGGATTTTCCCTTATCCTTAAAGACGAATGTTGGGTAGCTCTAAGCTCCATGGACCCTGGACACATTTGAGCATCATTTCACCGTCCGATATGACTTAACGTTGGAGGACGTAAAATTAAAAAAAAAATGGTACCAAGATTTCACCAGAAATGCACGTTTTCAAATTCACTGAATATGTGTATGTGTGTGTGAACAGCATAACATTTAAAGTCGTTGAATACTTAACTTTGTATGTATTTAAGTTTAGTGCTTTTCAGGGATGCATTATGAAGATTGTTTTTTAATATTACCTTCCAAAACTACCCTTTAAAGAAATGTGTTGCAAAAGTTCGGTCTTCCTGCAAATTTACTCTTTGAGATTAAAATACAATATATACAATATATTTTCATGACAGATGAAATGCTTATCTTGAATTTCCTGGGAATGTCCTTTGAAGTTCCCTTCATTTTAAGTACTTTTGTATCTAAATGGTAAACAATGCCACTGTGAGAAGTTGAAGTTTTCTGTATTTTAATTAATTTTGTAATTACATGCTAAATAGATTGGATTACGGTACGGAGAGGACTTGGCAAGGAGTTCCAGTTGTACCTATGCCCCAAATTGGCATCGCCGGGAGGAAGCATGAGGCAGAGGAGACATAGGGCGGCCGTCCCGCCGAGACACCCCAAGACACTGCTTCACTGAAAGAGCCCACCAAAAGAGAGACGAAATGATAATGGAGATGAAATGAAGGGATAGGAAGTTTGGGGGATGTAATTAACCTACCCAGCATTCGTCTGAAAACCCGAGAAAATCCCTGAAATCAGCTAGTTTGGCCACAGGAATCGAACCCGGACCTTCCGAATGGAAGGAATACACCGAATGCGGATCACAAACGAAATCGCCGCCATCCTGCTCAGTAATAGTAGAAGATACATACAATCTTCTGGAAGAAATTATAGATTTCGTCAATGTTTACGAACTCACAAGCATCTTTTCTTTGAGTTAACCATTCCGGAAAGTTTTCTTGTTATTGGCTTTAATTTTCAAGTGTTTATACTTTTCTTAAATTGTCTGGATATGCAAAGAAAAGTGAATTTCACACCCATCATCTGGCAACCAGTTCTTAAAAGCTTTAATTATCCCTTTAGTCTACTGTATTTCCCTATTCCCAATGTACCTTATGTTATAACTCTTTTGTATAAACACTTCTCTCAGTTAACATCATCTATATAGAAAAGAAACTTTTCTAAGAATAGCTGTTGAAGAATGGGTACAGAAAGTTGTGTAAATATAGCACTTCAGGTATTAGTTTTTAAATGACGATCAATTGTTGCCTTAAGGTAATGTGAACTTAGTATTCATTACAGAGTTGTAATGTCAACAGTAATGTTAACTACTGTTCATAACAGTAATGAGCTTAGAAGCGGAGTCCCTCAGATCATTGACATTTCAATCTCTCACCATGTGGGACATGGCCGGATACTGATATGACTTAAATATAGATTTTGAACTTAATGGTAAGCAGATATTTTATTTGTGAAGAGTTATCTTTGATGTATAATACCGATTTCTTTTATAAAACACATTTAAGACATTAAATATGAATAAAATTTAATATATACTATGACTTTTGGTTTTCGTTTTATAGAAGTTTATTTAGTAAAACAATTTTAATACATTTGGTATTGTAGTGTGTTCTTTTCTGTAAAGAAGACATAAATTACACACTGATTAAAAAACAAATCCATTACCGGGCATTTAATTACTAGTATATTTGCCTTCACGTAACACGATGTTATTTTTAAGTAATAAAATCACAACTTGCACACTACACAAGTTAAAATAAGAGAATAGGTATATGAACTTAGTATTTGAAAGTAAACCACTGGCTTTTTAGCGCAACATACACATGGAGAAGCTATTAGCTCTAATTTTGATTTCTAATTCCGATGCCAAAATTACGAGTACTATCCAAATTTGAAGGTACTTCGTTCTCCGCCTGTAGTTAGCGATCTTCCAACGGTGCAAGCTTTAGGAGCTCGTAGCTAGATTCTTGCGGAAAGACTAGACTTCAAGCACTAGTATTACTTAAACTATTATAAATTCTCAAAACTTACGAACGGTATAAGCCTAAGCACTGCTTAGCGACTAAACAATGATTGGAATGTCCAAGTAACCGCTAGATAAATTGGTTAAAACGTATGGTAAATGTAAACGGCGAGCAAAATAATTTTCTAGGTTGATGATTAAAATGCTGGCTGAGAAAAATCTGATAGACGCTGAAACATTTTCATCTCTTTATACAGCAATACTTTCCTGATACGTAACCCATGGCATAACAGCCCGCAAGCGAGCCAGAACCTACCAATCCGACTACGGCCTCTCGCTCACATTCGCAAAGGCGATCGTCGAAGTGATACCGGGAGGAGATATGGTCGCATCAGGGTACCGCCAGGCGGAACGTTCGCTTTCTAGACCAGAATTCGCTACCTCACGATGCTGAGTGGGCACCGGTCCTATACCTGGGTGCATAACATTTCAGGGAACCAAAGCACAACGCTCTAGTCCACTACGTCACGGCGCAGAACACTTTCCCACGTAAAGGTTACTAAATGGTGTTGCATTCAGCGTTGTATATCTAGCTTACTGCTTCACCGATTGTATTTTGGTTTGCTGTATCTACAATTTCTCAGTTTCTGAAAAATTGACAACAATTTTAGTTTATATCATTTTGCATATAAGCTTTTATTAATAACTAGCTATAATACTAGGCGAGTATAAAATGTAAAGGATTCAAACTACTCTCTCCTCTTTACCAATTGATAGTGGTAGCTGAGCCACTCCAACACACACCTGAGAGTGAGATATTTACAACATCAATACCATCCTATTTAGGATGTAATGTCTGGTACCAAAGGAAGCTGACATAATAGAGAAAATAAATAAATTTAACTATATAACAGGCACAATAAAAAGAACATTCAAAAATAAAGCAAGAAAGGACAATATAATAAAACTATACAAAACAATGGCAATACCAATTCTGATCTATGGATCAGAAACATGGATACTAACAAAAAGAAATAGTACGAGAACACAGTCATCAGAAATGAAATTCATAAGAGCAATAGCTGGATATACCAAAATTGATAAAAGAAAACGTAGTCAGGATATTAGGACAGAATTAAAAGTAGAAGAAATAAACCATACTATTGAAAGAAATAGAAATCAATGGATAGAACATGTTCAGAGGATGAATAATAACAAAATACAAAAAATAGCCTTAAACTATAAACCTATAGGAAGAAGAAACCAGAGAAGACCTAAGAAAAGATGGGCAGACCAATTTGGAGCCGGAATGGGTTAAACAATCCAAAGCCGTGAGGTAGAAGAAGAAGAAGAAGAAGAAGAAGAAGAAGAAGAAGAAGAAGAAGAAGAAGAAGAAGAAGAAGAAGAAGAAGAAGAAGAAGAAGAAGAAGAAGAAGAAGAAGAAGAAGAAGAAGAAGAAGAAGAAGAAGAAGAAGAAGAAGAAGAAGAAGAAGAAGAAGAAGAAGAAGAAGAAGAAGAAGAAGAATACCAGACTTTGATACTGGAACAGTTATTTAAAGGTTGGAGCAGTGAAGCTTTTATTTAAAGTAAGTCCAACCTAAGTCATGTCGGACGATAAAAGAAATGAATTAAAGGATTCTCAGATAGGCCAAGGGTCTACAGGGCTTAGAGATATCAGACATTCATCTTTCAGAATAAGGAAAACCCCCGAAAAAGACTCTGTCCAGATAACACACTCTAACAGAGATTCGAAATCAGGATTTCTTAAACGTGAGGCAGACACACTACCACTTATGCTACAGATGTGGGCATTTAAAGTTTTGTAGGACAACATATTTACTTATAAAAAATGTCAACTATAATCGCACTGAGTAAAGACAATTTTGAGATTGTTAGCCCATTTAGCTTTATTTTCTGCTAGTAAGTACTATTTCATTTCGAAAATATGTAACTTAATATTTGATTTATATAACTTCTGCTGATTGCTACAATTTTTATACTTTTAGCTATAAACTCTTATCTAAAATTAACTCTTTGGACATTATGGTGTTAGCATCGTTGCTTGTTAACACCATCAAAATGTACAGGGCAATTTGAAGGTACAATAGTGTCGATATAATAGGTTCTGTCTTCAGAGAGACACGCGATAGCACATTGTTATCGCTAGCTGGTTCATTCACTTCGAAGTCTTAACGTAGACAAGAAAGCATTCGACGAGTCCAGCCGTTGTACTCGAAAGCGACGCTCAGCGTCGTCTGACTGCGGGCGTCGCGGTGGCGGCCTGTCCCCCTTTCCAAAAGACGCCACACTGCGCAGGCCTTATACCTTCCTGACTGGAGATGAGAGATGCTGGAGGAGGTGAGTGGGTGGGTTAGACGCTGCGATACCGCCCCATGCGTCGCACCCCAAAATTTCAAGAAACCTTCCTTTGTCTCTCGATCTTGACGATATCTACTATTTCTTTGACACATTGAAGGTTACGTATTAAATATATTTTGTTTCTCTTTATTTTGTTCTCTCTTCATAGCACAAAGTATAAAAAGAAAACATCTGTGTTGAATTCACGTGACATTTTCCACTCAACCTTCTACAAATTGTCCTTGCAAAACCTTATTCTCTTATCCATTTCATGTTAATCCAGATAAACCTACACTGTACATTTACAGATTTCGTTATAAAAAGCATTTTGTTTATTAACAAAGCTGTCAATTAGAATTACAACTGCGCCGCTGTTAGTCGGAATTTCATCCCGCAGAAGTCCTTTTACATGAAATAAATCTATTGACATGGGTCTTCTGATTTTAAGCTCAGTTCAAACTCGGAGCAGATAAATGACTTTGAATCAATAGATTATCGCCTATCTAGGCCACCCAGATCGACGCACAGTTTGTTGTGGGTATAAGGATAATGCAAAAATGGTACATTTTTAAGCAGATTGCATTTGAAATTACAAGCTCTATTCAAACCGCAAGAAAAAAAGAATTAAACTCACAACATCTAAACAAACTACAGTTCATTTATATGAGCGAGTTATCAAAAAGTCGTGAGATAAAATAGGTAGAAAGCAACGATTTGGTTCATAATGAAATCAAAGTGTATGCATATGCTACCAATCCTGACTTTCTATGCTGAAATAATTCTATAATCTAATCGAAATACTCGTGCTACTTAAGTTAAAATGAATAAAACTACAGGTTGCAATAAATGTTTTAATTCTTGGGGATAACACTTCATTTATTCGCGGAGTCGGATTTAACTTCGATATTTGTGCCGAAACTCCATCAATAAGCAGCTTTAGGCTACATACAACCAGTCGACAAAGACTTATCAAAATATTTATTTACTTAAAACATTTTTGATGCATAATTTTGCGGCTATAATTTCTTTTTGAGATGAAACAATATGTGTAGTATATTCTACGTTTGCTGTTAATAAATAAACATTTACGTAATGATATGTTTCAGACTAGCATTTATGTGTACATTGAATTTGCTGTAAGTGAACCTGTGAAAAATTTCGTAACCATAAGAGAGATAAAGGTTGCTAAATAGGCACATATAGATATAATTAAAATGTGAATTTGTATCACATAATTTTGTGGCGTAGGTTTTTGGACATATTGTAGTATCCCAGGTTGGGAGACAACTCCAAGTATCAGGGTGAGGCAACATTTGGGATTTTGTTGTTGTTGCAATTTACATCCAACGTTAAGTCATATCGTGACGATGAATGACATGAGTGAAATGATGCTCAAATGATTCCGGGGTCCATGGAGCTTAGAGTTACCCGACATTCGTCTATCAGGATAAGGAAAAAACCCGGGAAAAACCTTATCCAGGTAACTCACACTGACCGAAATTCAAACTCGGGACCTCTTGAACGTAAGTCAGACACGCTACCATCTACGATACCGAGGCGGGCAACATTTGGGAAAGTGCTCGAATTAGAGAACGTGGTGAATATTAACAGAACGCTGCTGGCTCACAGCTGTTCGAGTTGAAGTCACATGAACAACTACCAAGACACCCGAAAGAGAACATCTTCACGACGGTCGTGGTTACAAGTATTTTTGTAGCCAGTATGACATATAACAAGTTACTTACGTACTGGGCAGTAGTCCTTTGGAATGAAATATGGGACTCAAGGCATGGGCAGTAACTTTAAAATGAGGTGCTCATTATCACTGAAACCTGCTTCCCTTCCCCAGCTCTAGTCCCATAGATGATTTCTCTCCCTCCAAGATACATCCAGCGTGTAGCAATATTTCGCAGATCCAAGCATCATTGTGCCTTTAAATGTTTTTAATATTTTAAATAGTACACTTTGAAATTATAAGAATTCTATATTTTGTTTCCAATTGGCTCATTTTATTTATTTATTTATTTATTTATTTATTTATTTATTTATTTATTTATTTATTTATTTATTTATTTATTTATTTATTTATTTATTTATTTATTTATTGTAATTTACGTCCTCCAACGTTAAGTCATATCGGACGATGAATGGAATGGGTGAAATGATGCTCAAATGAACCCAGGGTCCATAGATCTTAGAGTTATCCGACATTCGTCCCGGAAAAAACCTTATCCAAGTAACTCACCCTGACCGAGATTCGAACTCGGGACCTCTTGAACGTGAGGCAGACATGCTACCACCAACGCTACCGAGGCAGGCCCCATTGGCTCATATAAATCATATCGATTAATATACTTTGTGCAGTTGACTGTCACTTTAGTCTCAGATATTTTAGTCTCAGATATTTTGAAAAACATTTGTGATTAAAGAGGTACACACAGACATGCATCTTTTAATGAATAATTCAATTAGGTAATAGCTATTTTCAAAAACGTATATTTGTGTAATTCATTACCGGAAAGTATTATGGCTGTCAGTATTACACGTTTATAATAATCAAATGTATTAAACTGAATTTTTAAAATGTTTCACCCTCAATGAAGTGAACTTCTTTTGTAGCAAAGCCTGCAATTTCTTTTAGGTCCGATCCCTTAAGAACTGACCCTGTTAAACTCATATCACCACATCAATGTAGAAACATACCCATTAATCAGGGCCATACTTTTTCGTGAATCAGATATAAGATAAACATAAGTGATTAAAAATTAATTAACCGAAACCGTTCAATGGAAGAGGAATCGGTCACTTCTTTTTTTTCATTCAGAAAAAAAAGTTCTCTAGGGACATCAAGTGGCATTTAGGGCGAGGTTATCAGCCGAAGTACTGAGTCACATTCCCATGGTTCAGCCAGCACAATTACTGCTTGTTGTATAGACAGACACTGCAAGATGATTTATCGCTTTTATTCGCTCTTTACAGCAGTGAGCGTTGTTCGAACCAGTAACACTTGTCATTCGGTCAAGCGTTAAACTGTTATGTCTCTCTTCCTTTCTCAGCATGTGATTAATCTTTATAAACATCAACAAGAAGGCATTAAACCGTTTCATGGTTACGATGAAATGCTAGTATTCGCAGAATAATTGAAATGATTACTCAGAGTTACAGTAAAAGCGATCGACAGGTGTGCACTTGTTGAGGTTAATGTGAATACGTTTCCTTTGTGCCTAGTGTTTTCAAATTCCTCTTCAAGACGAAGAAGAGTAGTCTTGTATTTAAGTTTTACAAGAATCAGTTTAGTCGCGTTATTGCACTATAATCTATCTCAAACTACTTTTAGAGCGATCTTACCGAGCGGGATGGCTCTGTGGCCTGCATTCGGGAGGTCCGGTTTCAATTCCCATGGCCGATCTACCTGACCGGTTTCCCTGGTCACCAGGCGAATGCTGGATAGGTCAGTCACAACTCCCAAATTTCCTGTCTCTCCATTTCATCTCCGTTATCATTTCACATCATCTCTCATCTGGTGGTCTCTTTCAGTGTAGGAGTGTCAGTGGGAGTCTCGGCGGTGCATGGCAGGATGATATGCTCTGGGCATAGGACGGTTGTCGGTCTCCAAATCCAATGTTATGACGAGGCTCTTTCAGAACCACAGAAGGTGAGATGTCCGTTTTGCTGGCCTGCCGTAGAGTTTTACTCTAGTAAAATGTAGGGACCCTGCTCCTTGCATTGGCAGGCCACCGTCTGTCTCCTCTCCCCTCATCCTTGCTCCTAGGAGGTATACTTGGGGGTATACATAGGTAAAATAGACCGAGTTTGGGGTCTCCATCTAGTCCAGTTCTTAGAGCGATCTTACTGCAAACATATGGCAGGCGAAAAGAGAGAAACAGAGTTAAAACGTTAATAATATTAGCTTATATGAAACGAAATAAAGTGGCAGAGGGTAATGAGTCGTGACTTCAGTGTAGATAAATTATATAAGTCGCATAGGATACCGTTTTATAGTAACGAAGCATTCAAATTGAACTATTTAACCTACATTTCTGTATATTCGCTAGTATTGTTTAGGAATATACCATAAGGTTTTAGGTTTATTCTAAGGTAAATGGCTCTGGTAGCTTTTAACAAGCAGCTCGGAACTATCGTAATAGACAACTCGTCTCACGCACTGCTTCTCTCATTTTTATAATACCTGACTAGAATACCCATTTTGCCAGTTACTGAAACAATGATAGCGTAACATATGCCATGTCAAAATACAGCAATATGTGCGCTTTATTTGAACGGCTCAATACAAGGAGCTAAGGATCTCTGTAATAAGAATGTAAATATTGTCATTGGCCTTTAGCTACTGTTTTAAATATATTCTGTTCCAAGTTTCCGTATTGACACTGGTAACTAGACTAGACCATGTCAGCGTTGATGGTGTAACGAATTTTGACCCTCAGGAAACTGAGGCTGTCCCATTTAAGCACACTTAAATATTCAATCCTCAAGCTCGGGCGCAAAATGGCTGCGGCTAATGTTTTGCTCTTACTTGTCAGATTCTATTTTTTGAGGGAGAGTGAGTCATTTTAATCTTTTAAGAGTCATCGAGGCCAAAATGTTGTATTATCATACTACTCAACTCCTACAGCCTCATCAGATGCGGTGTGGAATACACTACGATAACCTGATTTGAGGTTTTGCTCTATACATCTACTAGCCTGGCAAGTCATTATTACTAGATGCAAGGTCAAATACCAGATCATATAATTCATTGATAACATTACGTATTCACGTAATTCCCTCAAAATAGGATAATTTTTATCTACTAGTTGGCCACCTTTCACTGTATAACGTGTTGAGGATGACCATAGTATAAAATGACTGGAGAGTAGACTACCCGCACAACTGTATTCTTCTGTCTCGGTATGTTTATTGAGAAAACGAGAGAAGAATATTAAGGAGAAGCATCTATGGGATAATATTTGTGTTTCACATTGACCAACTTTAGGTTAAATGTGATAAGTTGATGATATACTATTTGCGAGAATTTGTCAATACGTTTTTAAAGTTATGCCGGCCGTCACATATGGTATTCAATTAATATGGCTCTATCTAACGGAGGCCGCGCCATGGCTCAGTGGTTAGACCGCTTGGCTCGATCCCAGGCGACCACAAAGTGAGATTTGTGATGGACAACACGGCGCTGGGGTGGGTTTTCTCCGGGACCTCCGGTTTCCCCCGCCATCTCATTCCACTGCTGCTCCATCTTCATCTCATGTATCATCAGTATCACCGCCTGCGGTGCCGTATGTAGTAAAAGCGCGCGTTAAACACTACACATTCATTCATTCTATCTAACGGTGAACAATCTAAGAAGATATAGAACGTCAAATCGAGGTTCTTAAAAAGAGTTTTCTCAGTCTCAAAATTCACGAGAAACAGCTATGCCTATAAAATGGTGCGAGAGACCTTCCTCATCGAGGAGATAAGAGACACCTTCGAATTACTAGGAACATAAGTACACAAAATCGTACTCGAAGAGAGACAGAAAAAAAGCTGGCGATATAGCGGAAGAAATAATACAGACCGAAGCTACATATAAAAGCAGAAATTTTGAAGGAACCAAATCTTCGAGCATTGTCACCTGTCTACTCGATTCGCTACCCATGGGTTTCACTCAAAACTATTCATACCAGGAACCCACGCAGGACTGCATCTGCAGGGATCGCTACAAATCATGTACCAAGTACCATCTGATGAAGTGTGAAAATAGATTTCAATCACTAACAACGACATTAAAAGACTGGCGAGAATTTATATAAACACACATTGTTTTCAGAAAAATGAATGAATAAATAAATAAGAAAATAAATAAATAGATAAATAAATACATAAATAAATAAATACATAAATGATGAATGAATGAATGAATGAATGAATGAATGAATGAATGAATGAATGAATGAATGAATGAATGAATGAATGAATGAATGAATGAATGAATGAAGGAAGGAAGGAAGGAAGGAAGGAAGGAAGGAAGGCAGGAAGGAAGGAAAGAAAGAAGGAAGGAAGGAAAGAAAGAAAGAAGGAAAGAAGGAAAGAAAGAAGGAAAGAAGGAAAGAAGGAAAAAAGGAAAGAATGAAAAAAGGAAAGAAAGAAAGAAAGAAGGAAGGAAAGAAGGAAAGAAAGACAAATACATACATAAAATAAATAAATAAAAGAAATTAAAGAAATTAAAGATAAATAATAAGTAAATAAATACGTAAACAAACACAATAAATAATAAATAAATAAACAAGTAAATAAAATGCACATTTAAAATGAAATTGAATCATTTCTTGTAAATATATCTTAACAAAAGCGTAATGCGACTTTCCAAAATATCCTATACTTCTTACACTGTACATAAAAATGACGTGCTGTTACATCCCTCCTCGCTACGCAACTTTTTGACTATTAATGATTCGTTTTGGGCAGACACGATTGATATTTATAACTGATTCTTATTAATGCTTAATCAAATGTCCTTAGAACAGCAATGAACAATTTTGCACGTTTCCTTCTAAAGTTGAAAGAAATGCAGCTTTCCCTACGTAGTGTGACATTACTAGGCATTGTAACAATTATCTTTTCCTTTGTTGATTACCTAGAGCATATAATTCACGTGACTTTGTACCATTGGTTATTAAAGGGCATATTAAAGTGCTACAGAGAGAACTGCACTCAAGATCCGAATTGGTATATTTTGGATTCCTGGCTGACAAATATGGTTTAGCCACTTCTAACTGAAGGAGTGAGGGTAAAGGAGTCCAGCACTTTTGTTTTTGCAGAGGAGTTGTATTTAGTGGAAGGAATATCCGATCTCTCTTCTTCTGTTTATAGTAGAACATGGCCGTTATGTTAGAATCTTTTGAATAAAACTTATTGAGGTATGCATATGCATATACTTAGCATTACTAGAGGAACGTGTCCTGCACGAAATGCAGAACTCAGTTCATGTCTCAAGGTGTAAAAGAGAGATGAAGGAGTAAAACAAATCTGAAAGAAAATCTTGAAAACTACAAACTTTTAAGTTTTGAGTAATAGCTTTATATCATTTTGTTTTACTGTATGCATTAAATACAAATAAGCAGCTTACTCCTTCGACTAACATTATTTTATAATTTTTAAGTCGCGTAATAAAAGTAGCTAGTCATTTCCTACTTCCATTCAGGTGAATTTCTTTCATACTGCACAGGTACTGACCAATTAGCGATTTCTCGGAAGATGCGTCTTGAGTCTTTTTCACTGTCAAGAAATGAATAATACACA
Organism: Mantis religiosa; assembly: GCA_030765055.1. Classification (NCBI taxonomy): domain Eukaryota; kingdom Metazoa; phylum Arthropoda; class Insecta; order Mantodea; family Mantidae; genus Mantis; species Mantis religiosa. The sequence goes on along the minus strand of CM060956.1, from coordinate 64,658,496 downwards.
TTTCATCTTTTTATTCTTTCTTGTCGTCTTCCTGTGTACTTAAGGTTGCTCCGCGGATATCTTGTGGGCTGTGGAAAAAGCCAGCTAGAGTCTAATGACCACGACAGTGGGGAAGGTACGCAGCTTTATGTCGACAGTTTTCAATTACAGGCAGGACGATAATGACGGAGCAGATTGAAGTTTGCAGCGGAGAATCAACATCTTCCAGGAAGAGCAAAGTGCCGGATACATGGAGGAGGCTGCTCTAGCAGTATGACTACTGTAAAAATCCCGTCTCAAGTGCGCCTTACTATCTTGTACTTCTATTTATTACTTCATCATTATTATTTACAATTCGGATTAGGCATTATTTGTCTGTTCTGAATCCAGGCAATTCACAGCTAATTCTTCCACCTCTTTCCAGGTCCCCCGATATTTCTTCTCCCTTGGGGTTTGTATTCATAACCTTCCTTCTTCATCCATGTTCATGTTCATGTTTTTGCCATTCCTATACTGACCTTTCTTCTGCAGAATTCCTTAAATACCTAATTGTTCTCGGACTTCCTAGTTCTTTTTGTGAATCGGAAACCTACCATTGGTCTTAACAATCTCAATACTGCTGCTTCAATCCTTTTTGATGAACTATTTGTTAATATCATTGATTCTGCACCCTAAAGTGACATAGACACGGCCAACACTTTATAAAATTTAAGTATCCTCTCTTACTTTACTTTTTAATCAGCGTTCTTTTTATTGTCCTCGCCATGTATTGGAACCTACATATTTTTATCTCGGGGTCCTTAGAGTACAAGTAAGAAATGTCACAACCAAGAAAATTAAAAAAAGGGGACTTGATCTAAAATTTCCTTCCCAATTATGAATTTAGCTCTAAGATGTTCTTGTGCAAAAAATGCCATGACTTTAGTCTTCTTTACAGAGATGTTTAAATTATAGGAATTTTGCCACTACATGCGACATCCAGACATCCCTTTGTAAGTTACCCTCGGTTTCTATAAACATAACATGAGCGTCTGCAAAAAGGAGTATATTTAAGACAATCTTGTTAAGCCTAAAATTATAAATCAGCTTGTTCTTTCCAAACTTCAGCTACGTTATGTATATACATATTAAACAATGCAGGTGATAAAGGGCTCCTTTGTCTTGCTCCTTGTGGAATACACCTTAATTTTGATCCAGTTGTTGCATTGCAACTTATTTCTACATTTTTGTTGATATATAAACTTTGTATTGCTCTTAGTAAATACTGAGGCAAAACATATCTCTTCATTATATTCCACAATTTTTATCGAAAGACCCTGTCAAACGCCTTTCCATAGTTTATAAAGGCCATAAATGTAGGAAAATTGTATTCGTATTTTTCAATAATCTGGTTCAATGAAAAGATGTTATCTATGCAGGATCTGCTTGGTCTAAAGCCATTCCGTTATTCTGCAGTAAATATTACTGATATTGTACCTAACCGTTTGGTTATTATCTTAGTATATATTTTATATCCGCAATTTAAAAGGCTAATGCCTTTGTAATTAATGCAGTGATTACGATTTACCTTTGTGAATACTGTAATTACCATTGCATTTTGGCAGGTTTCTGGAACATGTTCTTCTCCAACAGAGATTAATAAAATTTCGGAGACGGAGTTTAAAATTTTGAGATGCGATTTAAGTTAATTGATGGTAATTAATCATTTCTTCTCACTAGCCGTATATAGGCTAAGGTTTTAGATAGATAGATCAACGTGAAAAATTCAATACCAAGACCGGGATTTGAAAACCTTAGCCTATATATGGCTAGTGAGAAGAAATGATAAATTTCCACCAATTAACTTAAATAATAAGAGTTTAATGATGAAGCCTGGGATTTAAGTACTTACGTTAGTAAGTCGCCATAAATGGTGTATCTCGGATACGAGAGCTCCTAGTGGTTTACCGGGAAAATATATGAGTCAATTGGAGAATTTAATGTCAGGACAGCACGTCAGCCATGGTGGCTCAATGGGTAGGAGCGACTGGACGGAAACAAGGAGATCTGTGGTTCAAATCCCGGCCATCATGTTGACTATCTATTTGAGATGCGAGTTTAAGATTAAGTTATGTTTATTACTTACCATAATGAATTAAGTGGAGATATTACAAATTACGCAGGATGGGAAATGCACAGCATTATCAAGCTTTGGAAGCTTCTTTGTATCACTCCCTTCCCCCATAAATCTAAGTGTTTTAACTGCATCTTAATATTCCTTTATCAAAGGTTAACATTAATTTAATGCTTTTAATCCCTGCATAGTTTTAATTTTAGTATAGGTATTAAAGTTTCTTTTGTGTGATTGGTTCTGTAGTCACAAACATTTTCAGTTTGTTCTTGAAGTCCCAGTTCTGATGATTCCAGCATCCGGCGTCCGATCATAAGTTTTCATTTCTGTAAATTCGAGTTTTCGGTTCTTCTTTGTAACACCTAAGTTTTATTCAATAGTGGAAGAGTAGGGGAGCTACTGTAATCTTAACAATTGTTCACGTCTTTCCCTTCTCATTTGAAAGAGAGCTCCAATTATAACATTCCGATTAGGTACTAAAGTTGGTGGATGTAATTGATTTTCACTCATCCAAAAAATTATCATAGCTTCATTCCTATTCATAACGTGTATGCCGCAAAGTTCGGTCGAATTCCAAGCTTATTAAACGGTACAGTTAATAGTGGGATCAGCTGCTTATGATCTTTGGTTATCTTTGGGTTTTTAATCATACTTTAATTTTTGCCCCTTTTTTGCATTAATAGTTCAGATCAATAATAAGACATAGACTACAAATAATATTATTTTGCATTCATTAACAATAGTAGCAGCAATATGTTATCTCACCGAGTCTAGGGCTTAATGAAATGTGGGCAATTAAAGAATTTAAGAGGACCCAACCGTCAAAGAAGCAAATATTTATGCTGTTTTAGTCCCAGTGTCGTTCACGAAATAATCAAATTAAGAGTTAGGAATCTAATAACATTTTTAAACTTGAGAGGATCAAATTTATGCTACATCATACTACGGCTTAAATGGCATCACAGCCATGTTGATCTTAAAAGGAGAATTTTCCAAAGAAATATTCAGTATTAAATATAGATTTAATTGTTAAGGATTTCAGATGCTGTCTTATGTATTGAATTCAGAGATATCGGTTATCGATTAATCTTTAAATATTTTTATTTGATTTAGGTTGATTTATTTGAAACAAATACTAACTGCTTCGAATTTTCTTTTCTGCAAATTCTTGCAACAGCTCATCCTTTACGTTTCACAAAGAATTACACACACAATTGTAATCCATTCTTAGGCGTTTTATTACCGTGTTGGATTCATTTCCAGAGCTGGCTTTGGAAATTTGTCAGCTCCTGTTATTTGTTATGTTGCCCTTCTAAGTTAAACCATTTTGGATACATTGTCTTTATAAGACTTTGTGCCAGCATCTCTTTCACTTTTCCATATCTCTGTCACTGCGTAGTTCAACATTTTTTGTGGGAGGAAGAAGATCAAAAAGGGAACATAGCTTCGTTTTCTTTTTCTGATCATGCAGTCAAATTAATTATTTCGAATTTGGTAACTAAAGAGAATATACGTTATAAATGTAAGTAGTACTAACAGATTATTTTTAAAAGACATGGTGACACGCCTCATTTATACTGACCATGAGCTCCACATAAGTTCAACATAAGGACATATACCTATCAGGTCGAGTCATTTAATACAACGAAGTTGCAGTTAAGATGGTGGTTAAATTATATTCTATAACGTTTTAATATCTTATACTGATATCGTAGTTCATACCGAAGAGCTGAATACAGCAATTTAGGAGTTTTAAAGTTATTTTGGATTTTACATCAGTTTCTTCATACCACATCGAACTTAACTTTTGGGATAATTTTTAGAACCGGCTATTCTTCTGAAGCAGTTGTTTGCCGTTAAATTTACTCAAGATTCTTCCAACTTTTGGTTAGGTTGAACATATGGTATGTAGGTTCCTATGCATCGCAAGTTACCTCATACGTTAACTTGGACTTCTTCGGAGATTTTCTTTCTAGTACTGAATTCACCGACAACGTGTTTCAGTGCCGTATGTGATAAATGCTTCGGGTTTGGACGATTCCAGGATTTTCTTGAACGTGGCGGTTTTGGAAGCATGATATGGAGGGGAGAGTGAACGAAGGCAGCCGGCGGGAAAGGCGGGGGAGGAGCGGAATACAGAGAGGGGAAACAGAAGATGCTCCATCCCTTGACTTTCTCCCGCACATAACAAACTGGTACATACAGCAAAACGTTCGCAAGGGGCGGCAAATACACGTGGTGGTCGTTCGGCATCCATCATCCGCAAAGTTGAACGAGTGTTATCAAGTGCTTGTGTAGTCAATTGTTACTTTACGAGTGCAAACTGACAAGTGCGCCTCACGAGGTTCGTGAATAGTTCCAGCACTCTCCAAGGTTGGCACCACTGCATTTGATCAGTAAGAGGTGCATTCTGGATGTGTTTTGTTTCTTTTTTTTTTGTGCAATTTAGCCCCCTTCCCACATGTCTACATAAACGTGAACGTGTTCATTCTTTCATTCTTTTTTCCCCCTTGAAAAATAATTTTAGTTTCCCTTCTCTGTTACTTCATTTGTTTACATCCCTATTTCCTTTTGATTTATGCCCTATGCATCTTTTTTTACTGTTGAGGGAATTAAGTGTTGGAAAAATGATAGAAAATACTGTGTCCTTTTTCTTTCTTTTCCAGTTTTGCGTAAATGCGCTACTGGTCAAATAGGTTTTAGGAAATTGGCACTAAATTCTGAACTAAAAAATAAAGGAAATATAAAAATTAGTATTTATTGCCGAAATGAAACTAATATTAAAATAAAGTTTTAATTATAGTTCTAAATTTAACAATAATGGTTATAGTTATCTTTTATAGAGAATTTAAAGACCCTTAGAAGGCCTCTGGAATAACTTTGAAAATACTGTAATATAGTAATATCCAAAACAGTAGGTATTAGAAATAGTTGATCGATTTATGTCAAACTATGATCAAAGCTACTGAAAGAATTGTTATTGAAGAACATTTGTTTACATTTGTAAGAAATGTTTTAATTTCTCCTTTGCATCTAAAATAAATTTAATATAAATATTATATTATTAAGTTTATAAATATTTAACTTCAAATTATATTACGTTAATTAATACAGAGGGTTTAAATAATGGACACATTTCAATAATTTATTCGTCACCTTATAGATAGATGTATTATTTTTCTTTGCGGCATGCTTATAAGCTGGTATCTTGTGTCGTAGAAGAGTGAAGCGCATGTTTGCACCTTTGTTTGGAATATATTAGATAAATATTGTTAAATTCAACTCAAATTATTTTTTACGTTGTAGAGCAAACTTCAGAAGTACTTTATTTATCCATAAATGAAATGTACATATGTTCAAACCATTAAGCAGCAATGATAAACGTGTGTGATCATAAAGGAGTAACACTTATCAACTTTACTTGATAGCTTAACTAGTTATGACGTAAAAAGGTTCAACTGTTAATTAATTGTGAGTAAACTGTTCTATAAACTGCAAATTTCACCAACGTGATTCCTAGGCGCATAGTGAGTTGCCCGACTACTAGTATCCTTACGGGATTTCCATTGTAACCAAAATTTTAAGGTAACTCTCAGGTCTTTAAACTTTAAACCAGTTTTTCTTTTCTTCGATCATTTCATTCATAATGGTTGTAGGTATAAGAAGTTTCAACAGGCTTGAACCTGCACATAAAAGTAATTAAAATTGCAATATTGAACGACTGGAGCACATAAAAAATAAATGTTTCAGGCATTTGGCGCTTTTTAACAATCTCAATCCATTTTTAATATTCCAGACTAGTAAAATAAATCGAAATCTATAGACGCTCGTTGATGTTATTTGCTGGATACATTAGGAGTAACATCATGATACAACATAACGACAAAATATTACGTTTGACTTCTAAAAGCTATATATTATAATTAAATTATAAACCAGCAGAGAGAAGAAATGTGGGCAGATTGCAGAGGAGATGAAGATGGAGAGACTTACTGTGAAAAATGGAACAGATTGTGTGTCTAATCCATGGAGAGAAGATGTTGAAAATGTTATTCATTCTAAGATAAAAACCGTTTGCATTTTTGTCTCTTCAGAAAGTATTCATTGTTTATTGAGTTTGTATCCTGTGAGATAATACTAGAATAATAAACCCTCATGGTACTTCCGTTACAATGTCTGGATTCTAAAAACCCAAGAAACGGGTTTTATGTAGGGAATAACGAATATCATCGATATGATATGCCCATGGACAAGTCCTTCACTACACACCGTATGTACCTGTTCCGCTTTCCTCTGTCTCCAAATGTGAACTTACCTTAATACCTTGTGCAGTTTGGTTTCTTCTTACCTTTTCTATTACGTACAGTAAGTAGGAGAAGTTTTGTGTTCCATCGAAAAATTCGATATCGATATTTTAACAAAAATAAACGTTTTGAGACTTCCTGTGCGTGTTTATGAACAACGTAAATCAAAATCGAAAAATCGATACTTATGTTCTGAACTTTTTTTAACTGTTCCATTTATACTACAGTGGCCATATCGGCGGTTGTTCTCCTTTGGAACATATTGCAGGTGTTAACTCGTAGTCGTTGGGTTTTAATCATTATATCACACACACATTCGCACTCGCATTCATACTTCCAGACTCTGGGGAAGTTGAGGAATTATCTTGGTCGGAAGAAAATCCCCATTCCCAGCCGGGAATCGAACCCGGGATCCCTAGCATGGCAGGCGGGTGCTCTACCGACTGAGCTACGGGGCCAGCCTCTACTCTTTTAAAGGATGCAATATGAAGAGGTTCCAAAATCTTCTAGCCCAGGCTGCTCTTTACATGGTATCTTTTCGTAAAATTTTATTTTCTCAAAATACCTCTACCAATTTTGATTAAAGTTACTGTGTTTAAGGTATTTTAAGAACAAATAAAATGTCTATCTTGAATTATCTGGGAATGTGTTCAAAGGTCCTCGTCATTGCGTGACTAATAAACCGTTAACAGATAGACACAATCTGCACAAACAATGCAGTCTCAAAATAGACAATTTTTGTCAAATAGGGTGAGCCATTTCCAAGATATTCCTTGTTATTCGTTTGAATTTTCCAATACTCTTCTCAGATGGGAAGTCGTTCTTTTTTCCTTCCTAGACATGCAAGGAAAATCAATGTCCATGCTAACATATAGCGACGGATTCTTAAATGATTTGACTATTGCTTAAGCCTACTATATTCCCAGTAGATAGGAAATACCGCTTTAAAATCCCTCAAAGGAGCCGCCTCTAATTAGATAACAATAGCGCTAATTGGATTACAATGTAATCCTATTATCACACCTCTTTGTCCTTAAAAGTGCCGCCCACCTCATAGCACGAATGACGTCACAGACACACCTCTAAATGGCATACGTCATGAATGGCGTCATAAAACACGCCCACCTGGCACGCGACCAACAGTGACGTCACAGAATCGACCTAATATTTTAAAATCCCTCAAAGAGATGCCGACATCTGATAAGCAAATATCACCTCCCCTTTGAGTTTACAAAATCCCGAAATTAATGACGTCACAGAATCGACCTAATATTTTAAAATCCCTCAAAGAGATGCCGACATCTGATAAGCAAATATCACCTCCCCTTTGAGTTTACAAAATCCCGAAATTAATGACGTCACAGAATCGACCTAATATTTTAAAATCCCTCAAAGAGATGCCGACATCTGATAAGCAAATATCACCTCCCCTTTGAGTTTACAAAATCCCGAAATTAATGACGTCACAGAATCGACCTAATATTTTAAAATCCCTCAAAGAGATGCCGACATCTGATAAGCAATTATCTCCACCCCTTTGAGTTTACAAAATCCCGAAATTAATGACGTCACAGAATCGACCTAATATTTTAAAATCTCTCAAAAGAGCCGCCACTAATTAGGTAACAAATAAAGAAATAATTAAATGAATCAATAAACAAATGAATATATAATTATTATATAATAAAGAAATGATCAATTACTTAATTAAATAATCGGCGCGGCGGGAGGCGTATAACGTGATTTCTCACATGCGACCAACTTTTGCCGGGTTACATCAAAGCACCTTTGGTTGCGTGACGTAGCTTGATAAATTAAAATAAGGAAATATATAGTGTATCAGATATCGATAAATGTATTCTCTGAATGTAAAAAGGTGATATGTTGACAAAATTCTGAATCTACTTTCCATCCAGAACGGAAAGCCCAAGTTGCCTACCGGGAAAATACAGATCATTTGTGACAATGCAAAGAAGTTAAATCTTGCAAAAAGCAGGTTCCCTCATGCTTAAGAATAATGACGTCGGAATATAATAGCGAAGCGTTCAGAGTATTTCTTCCTAATTGTATTTTTCACATAATAGCCCAAGCCTGTGGTGGACTATGCTTCATTGCACCGCACATAGTCAGGTAAAATGGAGATCTTTATCTGCGGTCACAATGTGAAGCAGGACAATGTTCTTAGACTCTTTCTGTGTTGCAAGATGATTAACACATGAAAATATGTATTATTTTATTTGAAATATCTTTCTCAAGAAATAAATGCATAATTCGATTTATATCTGAAATAGTTTCGGAAAGGGCATTATGTTTAGGCATTCATAAGAAGAGGTATAACTTTAGGAATTCCCGTCCTTTTAAAAGTAAAGAATACTTCGATTTATACGAGTAAACAAAAAGACCATAAAAATAATAACACTTTATATATAAATCCTGTAGACAAAAATTAAAAAAAATGAGTTTAATATTTTTGGTAAATATAGCTGCTATGGTTCTCAGCGTTTCGTACTGCATTGAGCGTAAAAGACGGATTAATTTTACTCAGAGATTCCTTTATTAACCTCGGGTATTTAGGGGTCGAATATTCCTCATCAAGGGAAACCATACTAACGATTTTTTTATACTTCTAAGGAAATGAGAATATTCAATGATAAGATTTTTATATATAATTAAAGAACAAATAAATTTGTAAAATATTCAAATAATAAGAATGTAAAACACTTCAAAGTTTACTTCGCACAGTTAGCAAAAATACATATGTACTTAGATAATTATGAAGTGTCTAAGAAACATCGCATCTATTCAAAATATATAATAAACCTTTATACGAAATGTCAATCTATATCAGAACCTTTCTCAGAAAGATGGTTCTTTTGGCTGATGCGGTGCAGGTAGAAGTTTCCATTTTTAGCATTTTTCAACGTCATTTAGTCACTTCTAAATCGACTAACTTATATTAAAATGGTATATATGGAGTTCTGTATTATCTGCATCGGACTGTAGTTTAATATTTTTATTCACTTGTTTTTTCAACCATAATATTCTCAACCTTGGAAATTTACACATATATGTGAGAGCTTTTTAACAATTTTACCTCATGTATGTCAATCTATATCAGAACCTTATATTTTTAAAGGTCGAATTGCTTTGTCAAGACATTTTCCAATTCTTATACCATATTAACCCAAGTAGAGAGAAGCTACATCAACCATTTTATTAATTGCACACCTAAACTTTAAAAGCAACATTTATAAGAAATATTCATGAGAAAATGTAAACACCCCTTCCTTGAAAACCTTTAACAAATAACAAAAGCCTTTTATCTAACCAATGTGCTGGAAAGTCCATTCCTTGTGAAGCAAGTGTTTACGAAAACAATACTTTGAATACATTTAGAAGAAATACTTGTTCTATCTCTCATCTTTGAAAAGTAAGCGTCTATTGTTCTATAAGATACCAAAAAACATATTTGTAGGGAATTCCAATTCTTTCAAAAACATCCTTTCTTTAAAATCTTTTAACAAGTAACAAAAGCCTTTTATGTAACCAATGTACAGGAAAACCTTAGGAAGCAAGTGTTTTACGAAAACAACACTTTGAATACATTTAGAAGAAATACTTGTTCTATCTCTCATCTTTGAAAAGTAAACGTCTATTGTACTATAAGATTCCAAATCTAATTTGTAGGGAAAAACCAAGAAAAAGCCTCCAATATGTGTACGTGACAAAATTCACGTCTGTACATCTTCCCTTCATAAATTAAGGACACGCCCTCCGTGTTGATATACTGAAAAACAATAATTCCTTTCAGCCAATGAAAAATATTATATTTAAAGGAACCAATCATAAGATACCTGAAAATATAAAAAATAACCAATAACACAACTTCATTTAAAAAAGAGAAAGGGATCGTACCATTATGGGCGTTTATCATGAGTCTTACATTCGGTATAAATAAGCTAAATTAGCCTAATGACTGCACTGCAAGAGATTTATCTAGCGCATAAACACCTCGAGCTCAATAAATAACAGTGATTTGACAACAATAGATTTCATCGATTTGCGAATCAAGAATAATCGCCACATCTGGAAATGTCTGGTAAGTTATTAAGCATTTACTTTTATATAAAATATATTCCATTTACATGCCAAGTGTTTTAAAAACTATATTGGAAAAATATAGGATCTTTTTACAATGAAATATCAGATATTTCTGAGATTCTAAATCGTTTTATAACATGATATTTTTAATCATTCTGTATATGACATGAATGTAAGGGTGGTTGTAGCTGTGTAACATATCGGAGGCCTTTCACAGAATTAAAATATAAGAAAGTTTAGGAAGGGATGTTTTAGTTAAAGCCATTTAAAGAACGTAATAGTTTCAATAATTCTAGGAAGCCGAACAGGGGAAAAAACAGCAGTTTTTAAAATGTAGAATCTTTTAACTCTTTATCATTAAAAAAGGCATATTTAAGAAAATGCAATTAAAGGTTAAACATACTAAGATTTCCAGCATACTCTTATCATGAATCAATGAGGGATTCTTATTAATTTTAATTATTTTTTCACCATTTATAGACAGAACACCAGAGCTCATAAATCTCGTTTCTCCCTCTTCGGAGAGGACGATCCGAAGAATCGATTTAATATCGCCAGGGACGCAGAGGCAAGGTAAAGTATTACAATTGTGAAATATTATATTGAACTAGTACAAACGCTATTTAAAAATCATCACCAATAATTGCAAAAAATGATTTTCAAAAAGGATTTAAATTTCTTTTCAAGTCATCAAAGCCTTTCCATTTTCTAAATGTTTTTCGCTTTACTTGCAATTTCTATATAATTCGCCCATCTGATGTGAACATAAAATTGTTCTAGGAATTTTACGATTCTCTTTAATAAATTTCAGTAATTTACATTTCTCTTGAAAATTATCGTTTCTGTTTCATAGACTCACTACGATTTAACTACATTCCCATAGTCTTAATTTTGTATATTTGGATATTAATTTTTATATAGAATTTAACCTAGTAGTTTAAATAATTCTAGGAAGCCGAACAGGGGAAAAAACAGCAGTTTTTAAAATGTAGAATCTTTTAACTCTTTATCATTAAAAAAGGCATATTTAAGAAAATGCAATTAAAGGTTAAACATACTAAGATTTCCAGCATACTCTTATCATGAATCAATGAGGGATTCTTATTAATTTTAATTATTTTTTCACCATTTATAGACAGAACACCAGAGCTCATAAATCTCGTTTCTCCCTCTTCGGAGAGGACGATCCGAAGAATCGATTTAATATCGCCAGGGACGCAGAGGCAAGGTAAAGTATTACAATTGTGAAATATTATATTGAACTAGTACAAACGCTATTTAAAAATCATCACCAATAATTGCAAAAAATGATTTTCAAAAAGGATTTAAATTTCTTTTCAAGTCATCAAAGCCTTTCCATTTTCTAAATGTTTTTCGCTTTACTTGCAATTTCTATATAATTCGCCCATCTGATGTGAACATAAAATTGTTCTAGGAATTTTACGATTCTCTTTAATAAATTTCAGTAATTTACATTTCTCTTGAAAATTATCGTTTCTGTTTCATAGACTCACTACGATTTAACTACATTCCCATAGTCTTAATTTTGTATATTTGGATATTTGGCTATTTATCATCATCATCATGATCATCATCATCATCATCATCATCATCATCATCATCATCATCATCATCATCATCATCATTATTATTATTACTATTATTATTATTATTATTATTATTATTATTATTATTATTATTATTATTATTATTATTATTATTATTATTATTATTATTATTATTATTATTATTATTATTATTATTATTATTATTATTATTATTATTATTATTATTATTATTATTATTATTATTATTATTATTATTATTATTATTATTATTATTATTATTATTATTATTATTATTATTATTATTATTATTATTATTATTATTATTATTATTATTATTATTATTATTATTATTGTTGTTATTATTATTATTATTATTATTATTATTATTATTATTATTATTATTATTATTATTATTATTATTATTATTATTATTATTATTATTATTATTATTATTATTATTATTATTATTATTATTATTATTATTATTATTATTATTATTATTATTATTATTATTATTATTATTATTATTATTATTATTATTATTATTATTATTATTATTATTATTATTATTATTATTATTATTATTATTATTATTATTATTATTATTATTATTATTATTATTATTATTATTATTATTATTATTATTATTATTATTATTATTATTATTATTATTATTATTATTATTATTATTATTATTATTATTATTATTATTATTATTATTATTATTATTATTATTATTATTATTATTATTATTATTATTATTATTATTATTATTATTATTATTATTATTATTATTATTATTATTATTATTATTATTATTATTATTTCAGGAATGGAGCAACAGATGCTGCATCTCGCAGCCCAATTCAATGCAGCGGCAAAGCAGATGAAGCGGGCTGCGGACAAATATAAGGAGCTGGCTGGTGAATACGCAAGGAGATCGGAAATTATGGAACATCGTCGTATTTATGCCCTGCACGCAAGGCGAAGGCTTCAATTCGAATCGCCGAACATCCCACAAATGCCAGAACATTTAGAAATAAGAAATAATGTAATTAGACACAAACGTAAATATTGTGGGTTAAAATGATATCTCTGCGCATTATACATGATAAAAAAAAGAAATAAACAATATTTATGTTTCTGCATCAAAGAGTTCTTTTTATTTATTTTTACCTTAACATTTCCATCACATTCCAAAACCTCCAGAGTTACTATTACTGCTAAATATTTCAAATAATCTAATTAGGTATGAACCTAATCGGCAGATCAGCACATATGATTCCAACAGAGGTTAATTTACATGAAATCTTTATAATGCACTATTTTATGTTACAATACAATCCAATACATTCCTTAGTTCAAATATTGAAAATCACACCCTCTCCCTTCTCCAATCATATAATCTGAAACAATGAAAGCGCACGATACCGCTTATGAGAAGATTTCAGATAAATTCACGCAATCACACCTGCAGACTTCAATTCTTTAATAATTGTTCGAATTTCATCTTCATGATTATCAGATCTCCCACTTTCCTGTGAGGCCATTAACAGTCTTAGACGATTTACAAGTCTATTTGGATCACATCGCGACCTTTGCAAATGGCATACATCCTCTATGTACATCGAGACTTGGTTATTTTCAGCTTGCTTAACCAAATGCTGATCACTTGAAGGAGTATCTTCAGGGAAATACTGCATATTTACTTGAACACCAACATTTTTATATTTTTCCATTGACTCTGCGATGACCATCGGTTTTTCATCCTCATGTAACATTAATCTTCTGTCTTCACAATTCGGTGTTACAGCAACTCTGTCACCATTGTGATGTAGGGATGTTTCAGGATCTGCATACTTAGATGGCACAAAAGATTTTGAAATCTCACCATCCTGCAATGAAGCCCCGGCCGCAGAATTTCTTCTATCACTAGTGCACATCGCTCGGTGAGTTTTAAGACGATCAAGGGATCTGTTCCGTAGAATTCGCCGGCATATACAGCACTGGAGGCAACGATCCTTTCCATTATTGATATATGAAAAATTAAGCATATTATAATTTGATTGAAAAGTTCTTCTGGAACAGAGACTCATAGCGAGGCCGAACACACAGACGATGACACAATACTGAAAGAATTATTAATATAAATATCTTTAAATACTTATTTAGGGTACATTTATAAAATTAATAAGTTTATCGGTTTAATCGAAGCATATGTAACCACACATGTAACCAAATGTAACCAAATGTAACCACACATGTAACCAAATGTAACCAAATGTAACCACACATGTAACCAAATGTAACCAAATGTAACCAAATGTAACCACACATGTAACCAAATGTAACCAAATGTAACCACAAATGTAACCATATGTAACCAAATGTAACCACACATGTAACCAAATGTAACCAAATGTAACCACACATGTAACCAAATGTAACCAAATGTAACCACACATGTAACCAAATGTAACCAAATGTAACCAAATGTAACCACAAATGTAACCAAATGTAACCACACATGTAACCAAATGTAACCAAATGTAACCACACATGTAACCAAATATAACCAAATGTAACCAAATGTAACCACACATGTAACCAAATGTAACCAAATGTAACCAAATGTAACCAAATGTAACCAAATGTAACCACACATGTAACCAAATGTAACCAAATGTAACCAAATGTAACCACAAATGTAACCAAATGTAACCACATATGTAACCAAATGTAACCAAATGTAACCACACATGTAACCAAATGTAACCAAATGTAACCACACATGTAACCAAATGTAACCAAATGTAACCACACATGTAACCAAATGTAACCAAATGTAACCAAATGTAACCACACATGTAACCAAATGTAACCAAATGTAACCACAAATGTAACCATATGTAACCAAATGTAACCACACATGTAACCAAATGTAACCAAATGTAACCACACATGTAACCAAATGTAACCAAATGTAACCACACATGTAACCAAATGTAACCAAATGTAACCAAATGTAACCACAAATGTAACCAAATGTAACCACACATGTAACCAAATGTAACCAAATGTAACCACACATGTAACCAAATGTAACCAAATGTAACCAAATGTAACCACACATGTAACCAAATGTAACCAAATGTAACCAAATGTAACCAAATGTAACCAAATGTAACCACACATGTAACCAAATGTAACCAAATGTAACCAAATGTAACCACAAATGTAACCAAATGTAACCACATATGTAACCAAATGTAACCAAATGTAACCACACATGTAACCAAATGTAACCAAATGTAACCACACATGTAACCAAATGTAACCAAATGTAACCACACATGTAACCAAATGTAACCAAATGTAACCAAATGTAACCACAAATGTAACCAAATGTAACCACACATGTAACCAAATGTAACCAAATGTAACCACACATGTAACCAAATGTAACCAAATGTAACCAAATGTAACCACACATGTAACCAAATGTAACCAAATGTAACCAAATGTAACCACAAATGGTAACCACTTAACAACTATTATACCATATTATAAGCCAAACTAACCTAAGCTCTTAACAACTCTAACTGAAACTAACCTAAGCCATCCAGGCACAAAAGCAAGCTAACCCTCCTTATCAGTACCATTATTGCGCTATTTTCAAATTTTAACCCCTCCTAAGATCCCGGTGATTGCTTTACTTTTCTACCGTATTATAAGCTAACCTAACCTAGACTAACCACTTAACAATCTTAAGCAAACCTAACATCAGCTACCCGACCCAAACCATGCTAACCATCCTTAAAAATGCTCTTCCAGCGATCGTTTCAAGCATTTAAACTATCCAAGGTCTTATTCACAGGCATCCTCATCTTTAGAACTAAAGAGTTTTGTCAATTCTTGAATATCATCGTGAGTGGCTCAGATGCTTGTGAATAAGACCTTGGATAGTTTAAATGCTTGAAATGATCGCTGGAAGAGCATTTTTAAGGATGGTTAGCATGGTTTGGGTCGGGTAGCTGATGTTAGGTTTGCTTAAGATTGTTAAGTGGTTAGTCTAGGTTAGGTTAGCTTATAATACGGTAGAAAAGTAAAGCAATCACCGGGATCTTAGGAGGGGTTAAAATTTGAAAATAGCGCAATAATGGTACTGATAAGGAGGGTTAGCTTGCTTTTGTGCCTGGATGGCTTAGGTTAGTTTCAGTTAGAGTTGTTAAGAGCTTAGGTTAGTTTGGCTTATAATATGGTATAATAGTTGTTAAGTGGTTACCATTTGTGGTTACATTTGGTTACATTTGGTTACATTTGGTTACATGTGTGGTTACATTTGGTTACATTTGGTTACATTTGGTTACATGTGTGGTTACATTTGGTTACATTTGGTTACATGTGTGGTTACATTTGGTTACATTTGTGGTTACATTTGGTTACATTTGGTTACATTTGGTTACATGTGTGGTTACATTTGGTTACATTTGGTTACATGTGTGGTTACATTTGGTTACATTTGGTTACATGTGTGGTTACATTTGGTTACATTTGGTTACATATGTGGTTACATTTGGTTACATTTGTGGTTACATTTGGTTACATTTGGTTACATTTGGTTACATGTGTGGTTACATTTGGTTACATTTGGTTACATTTGGTTACATTTGGTTACATTTGGTTACATGTGTGGTTACATTTGGTTACATTTGGTTACATTTGGTTACATGTGTGGTTACATTTGGTTACATTTGGTTACATGTGTGGTTACATTTGGTTACATTTGTGGTTACATTTGGTTACATTTGGTTACATTTGGTTACATGTGTGGTTACATTTGGTTACATTTGGTTACATGTGTGGTTACATTTGGTTACATTTGGTTACATGTGTGGTTACATTTGGTTACATATGGTTACATTTGTGGTTACATTTGGTTACATTTGGTTACATGTGTGGTTACATTTGGTTACATTTGGTTACATTTGGTTACATGTGTGGTTACATTTGGTTACATTTGGTTACATGTGTGGTTACATTTGGTTACATTTGGTTACATGTGTGGTTACATTTGGTTACATTTGGTTACATATGTGGTTACATTTGGTTACATTTGTGGTTACATTTGGTTACATTTGGTTACATTTGGTTACATGTGTGGTTACATTTGGTTACATTTGGTTACATTTGGTTACATTTGGTTACATTTGGTTACATGTGTGGTTACATTTGGTTACATTTGGTTATATTTGGTTACATGTGTGGTTACATTTGGTTACATTTGGTTACATGTGTGGTTACATTTGGTTACATTTGTGGTTACATTTGGTTACATTTGGTTACATTTGGTTACATGTGTGGTTACATTTGGTTACATTTGGTTACATGTGTGGTTACATTTGGTTACATTTGGTTACATGTGTGGTTACATTTGGTTACATATGGTTACATTTGTGGTTACATTTGGTTACATTTGGTTACATGTGTGGTTACATTTGGTTACATTTGGTTACATTTGGTTACATGTGTGGTTACATTTGGTTACATTTGGTTACATGTGTGGTTACATTTGGTTACATTTGGTTACATGTGTGGTTACATATGCTTCGATTAAACCGATAAACTTATTAATTTTATAAATGTACCCTAAATAAGTATTTAAAGATATTTATATTAATAATTCTTTCAGTATTGTGTCATCGTCTGTGTGTTCGGCCTCGCTATGAGTCTCTGTTCCAGAAGAACTTTTCAATCAAATTATAATATGCTTAATTTTTCATATATCAATAATGGAAAGGATCGTTGCCTCCAGTGCTGTATATGCCGGCGAATTCTACGGAACAGATCCCTTGATCGTCTTAAAACTCACCGAGCGATGTGCACTAGTGATAGAAGAAATTCTGCGGCCGGGGCTTCATTGCAGGATGGTGAGATTTCAAAATCTTTTGTGCCATCTAAGTATGCAGATCCTGAAACATCCCTACATCACAATGGTGACAGAGTTGCTGTAACACCGAATTGTGAAGACAGAAGATTAATGTTACATGAGGATGAAAAACCGATGGTCATCGCAGAGTCAATGGAAAAATATAAAAATGTTGGTGTTCAAGTAAATATGCAGTATTTCCCTGAAGATACTCCTTCAAGTGATCAGCATTTGGTTAAGCAAGCTGAAAATAACCAAGTCTCGATGTACATAGAGGATGTATGCCATTTGCAAAGGTCGCGATGTGATCCAAATAGACTTGTAAATCGTCTAAGACTGTTAATGGCCTCACAGGAAAGTGGGAGATCTGATAATCATGAAGATGAAATTCGAACAATTATTAAAGAATTGAAGTCTGCAGGTGTGATTGCGTGAATTTATCTGAAATCTTCTCATAAGCGGTATCGTGCGCTTTCATTGTTTCAGATTATATGATTGGAGAAGGGAGAGGGTGTGATTTTCAATATTTGAACTAAGGAATGTATTGGATTGTATTGTAACATAAAATAGTGCATTATAAAGATTTCATGTAAATTAACCTCTGTTGGAATCATATGTGCTGATCTGCCGATTAGGTTCATACCTAATTAGATTATTTGAAATATTTAGCAGTAATAGTAACTCTGGAGGTTTTGGAATGTGATGGAAATGTTAAGGTAAAAATAAATAAAAAGAACTCTTTGATGCAGAAACATAAATATTGTTTATTTCTTTTTTTTATCATGTATAATGCGCAGAGATATCATTTTAACCCACAATATTTACGTTTGTGTCTAATTACATTATTTCTTATTTCTAAATGTTCTGGCATTTGTGGGATGTTCGGCGATTCGAATTGAAGCCTTCGCCTTGCGTGCAGGGCATAAATACGACGATGTTCCATAATTTCCGATCTCCTTGCGTATTCACCAGCCAGCTCCTTATATTTGTCCGCAGCCCGCTTCATCTGCTTTGCCGCTGCATTGAATTGGGCTGCGAGATGCAGCATCTGTTGCTCCATTCCTGAAATAATAATAATAATAATAATAATAATAATAATAATAATAATAATAATAATAATAATAATAATAATAATAATAATAATAATAATAATAATAATAATAATAATAATATTAATAATAATAATAATAATAATAATAATAATAATAATAATAATAATAATAATAATAATAATAATAATAATAATAATAATAATAATAATAATAATAATAATAATAATAATAATAATAATAATAATAATAATAATAATAATAATAATAATAATAATAATAATAATAATAATAATAATAATAATAATAATAATAATAATAATAATAATAATAATAATAATAATAATAATAATAATAATAATAATAATAATAATAATAATAATAATAATAATAATAATAATAATAATAATAATAATAATAATAATAATAACAACAACAACAACAATAATAATAATAATAATAATAATAATAATAATAATAATAATAATAATAATAATAATAATAATAATAATAATAATAATAATAATAATAATAATAATAATAATAATAATAATAATAATAATAATAATAATAATAATAATAATAATAATAATAATAATAATAATAATAATAATAATAATAATAATAATAATAATAATAATAATAATAATAATAATAATAATAATAATAATAATAATAATAATAATAATAATAATAATAATAATAATAATAATAATAATAGTAATAATAATAATGATGATGATGATGATGATGATGATGATGATGATGATGATGATGATGATGATCATGATGATGATGATAAATAGCCAAATATCCAAATATACAAAATTAAGACTATGGGAATGTAGTTAAATCGTAGTGAGTCTATGAAACAGAAACGATAATTTTCAAGAGAAATGTAAATTACTGAAATTTATTAAAGAGAATCGTAAAATTCCTAGAACAATTTTATGTTCACATCAGATGGGCGAATTATATAGAAATTGCAAGTAAAGCGAAAAACATTTAGAAAATGGAAAGGCTTTGATGACTTGAAAAGAAATTTAAATCCTTTTTGAAAATCATTTTTTGCAATTATTGGTGATGATTTTTAAATAGCGTTTGTACTAGTTCAATATAATATTTCACAATTGTAATACTTTACCTTGCCTCTGCGTCCCTGGCGATATTAAATCGATTCTTCGGATCGTCCTCTCCGAAGAGGGAGAAACGAGATTTATGAGCTCTGGTGTTCTGTCTATAAATGGTGAAAAAATAATTAAAATTAATAAGAATCCCTCATTGATTCATGATAAGAGTATGCTGGAAATCTTAGTATGTTTAACCTTTAATTGCATTTTCTTAAATATGCCTTTTTTAATGATAAAGAGTTAAAAGATTCTACATTTTAAAAACTGCTGTTTTTTCCCCTGTTCGGCTTCCTAGAATTATTTAAACTACTAGGTTAAATTCTATATAAAAATTAATATCCAAATATACAAAATTAAGACTATGGGAATGTAGTTAAATCGTAGTGAGTCTATGAAACAGAAACGATAATTTTCAAGAGAAATGTAAATTACTGAAATTTATTAAAGAGAATCGTAAAATTCCTAGAACAATTTTATGTTCACATCAGATGGGCGAATTATATAGAAATTGCAAGTAAAGCGAAAAACATTTAGAAAATGGAAAGGCTTTGATGACTTGAAAAGAAATTTAAATCCTTTTTGAAAATCATTTTTTGCAATTATTGGTGATGATTTTTAAATAGCGTTTGTACTAGTTCAATATAATATTTCACAATTGTAATACTTTACCTTGCCTCTGCGTCCCTGGCGATATTAAATCGATTCTTCGGATCGTCCTCTCCGAAGAGGGAGAAACGAGATTTATGAGCTCTGGTGTTCTGTCTATAAATGGTGAAAAAATAATTAAAATTAATAAGAATCCCTCATTGATTCATGATAAGAGTATGCTGGAAATCTTAGTATGTTTAACCTTTAATTGCATTTTCTTAAATATGCCTTTTTTAATGATAAAGAGTTAAAAGATTCTACATTTTAAAAACTGCTGTTTTTTCCCCTGTTCGGCTTCCTAGAATTATTGAAACTATTACGTTCTTTAAATGGCTTTAACTAAAACATCCCTTCCTAAACTTTCTTATATTTTAATTCTGTGAAAGGCCTCCGATATGTTACACAGCTACAACCACCCTTACATTCATGTCATATACAGAATGATTAAAAATATCATGTTATAAAACGATTTAGAATCTCAGAAATATCTGATATTTCATTGTAAAAAGATCCTATATTTTTCCAATATAGTTTTTAAAACACTTGGCATGTAAATGGAATATATTTTATATAAAAGTAAATGCTTAATAACTTACCAGACATTTCCAGATGTGGCGATTATTCTTGATTCGCAAATCGATGAAATCTATTGTTGTCAAATCACTGTTATTTATTGAGCTCGAGGTGTTTATGCGCTAGATAAATCTCTTGCAGTGCAGTCATTAGGCTAATTTAGCTTATTTATACCGAATGTAAGACTCATGATAAACGCCCATAATGGTACGATCCCTTTCTCTTTTTTAAATGAAGTTGTGTTATTGGTTATTTTTTATATTTTCAGGTATCTTATGATTGGTTCCTTTAAATATAATATTTTTCATTGGCTGTGGCTGAAAGGAATTATTGTTTTTCAGTATATCAACACGGAGGGCGTGTCCTTAATTTATGAAGGGAAGATGTACAGACGTGAATTTTGTCACGTACACATATTGGAGGCTTTTTCTTGGTTTTTCCCTACAAATTAGATTTGGAATCTTATAGTACAATAGACGTTTACTTTTCAAAGATGAGAGATAGAACAAGTATTTCTTCTAAATGTATTCAAAGTGTTGTTTTCGTAAAACACTTGCTTCCTAAGGTTTTCCTGTACATTGGTTACATAAAAGGCTTTTGTTACTTGTTAAAAGATTTTAAAGAAAGGATGTTTTTGAAAGAATTGGAATTCCCTACAAATATGTTTTTTGGTATCTTATAGAACAATAGACGCTTACTTTTCAAAGATGAGAGATAGAACAAGTATTTCTTCTAAATGTATTCAAAGTATTGTTTTCGTAAACACTTGCTTCACAAGGAATGGACTTTCCAGCACATTGGTTAGATAAAAGGCTTTTGTTATTTGTTAAAGGTTTTCAAGGAAGGGGTGTTTACATTTTCTCATGAATATTTCTTATAAATGTTGCTTTTAAAGTTTAGGTGTGCAATTAATAAAATGGTTGATGTAGCTTCTCTCTACTTGGGTTAATATGGTATAAGAATTGGAAAATGTCTTGACAAAGCAATTCGACCTTTAAAAATATAAGGTTCTGATATAGATTGACATACATGAGGTAAAATTGTTAAAAAGCTCTCCACATATATGTGTAAATTTCCAAGGTTGAGAATATTATGGTTGAAAAAACAAGTGAATAAAAATATTAAACTACAGTCCGATGCAGATAATACAGAACTCCATATATACCATTTTAATATAAGTTAGTCGATTTAGAAGTGACTAAATGACGTTGAAAAATGCTAAAAATGGAAACTTCTACCTGCACCGCATCAGCCAAAAGAACCATCTTTCTGAGAAAGGTTCTGATATAGATTGACATTTCGTATAAAGGTTTATTATATATTTTGAATAGATGCGATGTTTCTTAGACACTTCATAATTATCTAAGTACATATGTATTTTTGCTAACTGTGCGAAGTAAACTTTGAAGTGTTTTACATTCTTATTATTTGAATATTTTACAAATTTATTTGTTCTTTAATTATATATAAAAATCTTATCATTGAATATTCTCATTTCCTTAGAAGTATAAAAAAATCGTTAGTATGGTTTCCCTTGATGAGGAATATTCGACCCCTAAATACCCGAGGTTAATAAAGGAATCTCTGAGTAAAATTAATCCGTCTTTTACGCTCAATGCAGTACGAAACGCTGAGAACCATAGCAGCTATATTTACCAAAAATATTAAACTCATTTTTTTTAATTTTTGTCTACAGGATTTATATATAAAGTGTTATTATTTTTATGGTCTTTTTGTTTACTCGTATAAATCGAAGTATTCTTTACTTTTAAAAGGACGGGAATTCCTAAAGTTATACCTCTTCTTATGAATGCCTAAACATAATGCCCTTTCCGAAACTATTTCAGATATAAATCGAATTATGCATTTATTTCTTGAGAAAGATATTTCAAATAAAATAATACATATTTTCATGTGTTAATCATCTTGCAACACAGAAAGAGTCTAAGAACATTGTCCTGCTTCACATTGTGACCGCAGATAAAGATCTCCATTTTACCTGACTATGTGCGGTGCAATGAAGCATAGTCCACCACAGGCTTGGGCTATTATGTGAAAAATACAATTAGGAAGAAATACTCTGAACGCTTCGCTATTATATTCCGACGTCATTATTCTTAAGCATGAGGGAACCTGCTTTTTGCAAGATTTAACTTCTTTGCATTGTCACAAATGATCTGTATTTTCCCGGTAGGCAACTTGGGCTTTCCGTTCTGGATGGAAAGTAGATTCAGAATTTTGTCAACATATCACCTTTTTACATTCAGAGAATACATTTATCGATATCTGATACACTATATATTTCCTTATTTTAATTTATCAAGCTACGTCACGCAACCAAAGGTGCTTTGATGTAACCCGGCAAAAGTTGGTCGCATGTGAGAAATCACGTTATACGCCTCCCGCCGCGCCGATTATTTAATTAAGTAATTGATCATTTCTTTATTATATAATAATTATATATTCATTTGTTTATTGATTCATTTAATTATTTCTTTATTTGTTACCTAATTAGTGGCGGCTCTTTTGAGAGATTTTAAAATATTAGGTCGATTCTGTGACGTCATTAATTTCGGGATTTTGTAAACTCAAAGGGGTGGAGATAATTGCTTATCAGATGTCGGCATCTCTTTGAGGGATTTTAAAATATTAGGTCGATTCTGTGACGTCATTAATTTCGGGATTTTGTAAACTCAAAGGGGAGGTGATATTTGCTTATCAGATGTCGGCATCTCTTTGAGGGATTTTAAAATATTAGGTCGATTCTGTGACGTCATTAATTTCGGGATTTTGTAAACTCAAAGGGGAGGTGATATTTGCTTATCAGATGTCGGCATCTCTTTGAGGGATTTTAAAATATTAGGTCGATTCTGTGACGTCATTAATTTCGGGATTTTGTAAACTCAAAGGGGAGGTGATATTTGCTTATCAGATGTCGGCATCTCTTTGAGGGATTTTAAAATATTAGGTCGATTCTGTGACGTCACTGTTGGTCGCGTGCCAGGTGGGCGTGTTTTATGACGCCATTCATGACGTATGCCATTTAGAGGTGTGTCTGTGACGTCATTCGTGCTATGAGGTGGGCGGCACTTTTAAGGACAAAGAGGTGTGATAATAGGATTACATTGTAATCCAATTAGCGCTATTGTTATCTAATTAGAGGCGGCTCCTTTGAGGGATTTTAAAGCGGTATTTCCTATCTACTATTCCCCTATCCTCTTTGTAGCTGAAAGGAAATACGCAATAAGATAATTTGCGCAAACGTTTATCTCAGTTAATTGGAACTAGACGAAACAGTAAGCTTGTAAGAAAAGCTTATACAAGAATAAAGAAAGTCATACGAATGCTGAAAATCAGAACTCTCCTTCCAGGGCCTTCTTAAGACGCCGCGACCGCTTGGCTCTCACCAAGGCGGCCCGGGTTCGATCCCAGGCGACCGCAAAGTGATATTTGTGGTGGACAACACGGCGCTGGGGCGGGTTTTCTCCGGGATCTCCGGTTTCCCCCGCCATCTCATTCCACCGGTGCTCCATCTTCATCTCATGTATCATCAGTGTCATCGCCTGCGGTGCCGTATGTAGTAAAAGCGGGCGTTAAACACCACACATTTCATTAGGACGCTGCTTTTTCGCAGTCAGTGTCCCAGCAGATCCGAATATTTCTAGTGTTTCCCATTCCCAAAGTTGTGAATCACTTATATTTTCTGTCCAATTCGGATTTTCTCTTCTATACAGCCACGTCAGATAGGTACTTCAGTTTGTGTTTCTTACTTTGCTGCAACATAGAGGTTTCCGCACTGTACAGAGCAATTCATTTAGGTGCTCCCTAGTTCGTTGTTAAAAAGTCCACAGAAAATATTTATTTCTCTTTAAATATTTTTTGGCATTCTTTCATGTTTCTTCCCTTCTAAAGACCACGCACAGCATATGGCCAGTATCTTCCTACCTTAACTTGTATTATATCGTCGTTATGAGAGTGTATCTTCGTTGTTTTCTTTCATTAAACCACAGCTTACCTTTAGCCTCTTTACTTTCATACCACTTATCTACGGCACCCATTTCACCCTATCGAGATGAAAATACAGGTTGCCATTAAAACCAAAAAGAAGCAGTTTTGGAAGAATAAAAACCCTTTTTGGCTGCATTCACAGGGGAAAGGAGAAAGGCAGAGAAAGAAAAATCATACCCTAGAATAAAAAATCTGTTAAATATTACATCTGATGTTAAAGTTCAGGAAATTCCATAACTATGGCGTTAATATTTTTAAGTCCACACTACCTCCTTATAGGTATGGAAAGGTTGTCTCTGTTTTTGACTTTCTCAAAAAAGGCTCGTAACAAATTTGTTTTAAACATCCTTTGTTGACGTACTGACATGAAAAATAAAAGTGTATGAGTTTTCTTGAGAACAACGTGGGAATCCTTTGCTCTTAATTAAATTAGTACGAAAAGTATGAAACCACAAGTAAAAGCCCTAAATATGTTTGAGAAGAAATTAATTTTATTATAGTTTCAGTATAATAAATGCTCGCAATCTGGAGCCGCATTTAAAAACAAAAAGGATTCCAAGGCAGTGACAATTAGCATATACATAAAAAGCCATTTTAGTAACAACATACAATATTGTAAAATATTGAGATATCGCAGCCGTACCTGTTATAAAGAGCTTCTATTATTTACTTTCAATGTGTGTGCGTTCATAAGGCGAAGATGCATTCATGCAAAAAAGTGGATGACGTTATACAACATCCGATAAGTCTCATGCGGTGCATCTATATGACATTCTCTACCCTTTATCCCTTCACATATAAATTCTAAATAGTTTATATAAATAGTCAATTCTTCTGTCCACTTAATAATTAGATGCATGGCCTCATTTGTGTTGTGACATTTATAAAGCAGTTCCAGTCTGATTCATATGGATAAAGAAAATAATATATATATACATCGCACAAATACCACCATAATAATATCGAGAAAACTGAATAGTAATGGCTGATGAAACAAGAAAACTTAGTTGTCTAACTTCGCGGCGCAAGGGCACGATGGCGTGCCACGGCCTACTGCTCGTCCACCGCTGCTCACAATGGGTATCATGAATGGGGAGCAGTAGTGGAGGGTAGGACAAGGTTAGCGCCACGAGTCCATCCGTGTCAGTTAATGCGAATGCGGTCTTCGCAACCGGAGAGAGTATTTTTCACAAATTTCATATTTGTATAGCTCGCAAAGTTTTCGGTAATAATACTTTATCTTTTGTGTTGTTTTCTTTCTTTCTTTTCTTTTATATTCTCATTCTAACATTTATGACCATATCGAAGATCTTCACTTGTAAGAAGTTAATTTTGTGTGTGTATGTGTGTAATGATTAATGCCCATTTTTACTGCAATGCACTGGTGCAATGAGATGGCAGGGGAAACCGAAGATTCCGAAGAAAACCCTCTCCAGCGCCGTGTTGTCCACCACAATTTTAACTTTGTGGTCGAGTGGGATCCAGGTGAGAGTCGAGCGTCTAACCACTCAGCCACGTCGGTGCCGTAGGAGCTGATTGTGATTTACTCTTTGAACTGAGGACTTTGCTCATGTGAAGTTCTATTAGTTTTTAACATTAAACGCACTGGTATACTCTCACAATCTCAGCTTATTTGGAGGATAAGGAATAATTATTGTTAAACATAACTCCCCTTTGAAGCATTTTTTGTTGTAATTTTACGTCCTCCGACGTGAAGTCATATCGGACGGTGAATGAAATGGACGAAATGATGCTCAAATGTGTCCAGAGTCCATGGAGCTTAGAGCTACCCGACATTCATCTTTAAGGATAAGGGAAAACCCCGGAAAAACCTTATCCAGGTAACTCACCACGACCGAGATTCGAACTCGCGACCTCTTGAACGTGAGGCAGACATGCTATCATCTATGCTACCGAGGCGGGCGCTTTGAAGCATGGACAGCCTTAATAAGGCTTTCTCCTTCTCCCTCTTCTTCTTCTTCTCCTTCTTCTTCTTCTTCTTCTTCTTCTCCTCTCATATATATATATATATATATATATATATATATATATATTTCATGTATGATATGCATTCTATTTTGAAGAAAGGAATGCAGAATATTTCAAATCTGAATAACAATTTTTGGGTGAGATTTGCTTAAACATTTTTGGCTAGTCTAACTCAGATAAGAAACATAATATTTATTTCTTCAACTTTTTACTTCTAATTTATATTATGCGCACGCATAACTTTTCCCAAATCTTGGGAGGCAACAAATTTATATTTTAGCTGAAATCTTAATATTTAATTTTTGAGTGTAATACGACTGACACTTCCTGTACACTACATAAACGTTAGGGAAAGTATTAATTAATAGCTAGCACATGTTTTAACATATATTTCATATCAAAACTTATTTTTAAAACTGTGATGTACAATAATGAATGAGCATTAAAATGTCTTCTCTAAACACATTACACCATTCACGCTGAATTTCTGTCTGCAAATGATTTACAATTAACAATAAATTGCTTATTTCTTCACGTGTTATGTTACTATATTCAAATGTCTGTCATAATGAAAAGATTTATAGTAACGAGATCCATAAAAGAAAAAGAGAAAAAGTGAATGTCTACTTTACAAGCTTCTTCTGTGAGAGTAAACGAAATCACAAGAGCATCATAAACGGCTTCGAGACGAACAAAATGTTATAAACGATAGAATTTAAAAATATTTACCAGTTTGCTTTCTCAGTTATACAAAAGTATACAAAATTCAATCAGAAATAAGAGGATTTCACAGGCTGGTCGTAGAAACCTCTAGACGCACGATGTTCAACTAGTCATGCAAACATCTTTAACATGGGATAGATGTTATGTTTAGAAAACATTCGTTAGCGTCAGTTTTGAGAAATTAAGAAATTAACGAAAATTTTCCATGCAAAGTTTTTTTTTTTTTTTTAATTTACATCTTCCAACGTTAAGTAATATCGGACGATGAGTGTAATGTGTGAAATGATGCCCAAATCAGCCCGGGGTTAATAGAGCTTAGAATTATATAGCATTCATATTTCAGAATAAGGGAAAACTCCAGGAAAAATCTTATCCAGATAACTCGTCCTGACCGAGATTCGAACTTGGTAGCTCTTGAAGGTGAAGTAGACACGCTACCACCTAAACTACAGAGGTGGGCAAGCAAAGAGTTGCAAGGTTTTCTTGAAAATGTCCCTGCCATATTCTTGGAAGAAGGTGAATTTAAATACCAAGTTAATACGTACTTATTGGGTTTTCGAGATACAATTATGTCCGTCTCCCTGTCCCTACTAGTGTTTTTCTTATAAAGTGCATGTTTCGATCTCTGCGAACTTCAAAATAATTTTTTGGATAACATTTCGATACGAATTTTGAGTGAAGTACAATTCTTCTATATACTATAGGTACTATATGCGCAAGATTTCTTGAGCGTTCGGGTCCCAAGTCCTTATTCGGTAAGTTTCGCATATTTCCTTTAACACAGATGACAACTTTGAAATAGGAAATGCGCTACACACTGTGACATCTAGTGGCTAATATGGTAAGCTTTCACACGTACGCCATTTCATTTTTAGCATTTTTGAGGTTAATTGTTAGCTAATCAGTTTACAACAAATCTAAGAGCAAGACTATGTTGTCAATGTTTTGGCTCTCAAAAGGGGACACACTATTATTCGTGTACTTCCGTATAAAATAAAAAAATGTTTTCAAAGTACGCAAAGTTAAAGAGAGACACGAATGTGCAGAAACTTGCTATAGAAGCGACGGATTGGGAAGGATACTGCAAAAAGTTCCAGGAGCTGGAAATGCAATATTGGAGAAATGAAGGTGAAATAGAAAATGCAATTGATGAAATTATTAACACATCAGAGGATGTCAGCGATGAAAGTGACGCAGTGGACTTGGAAATCGAAGAATCACAAAGCGAGTGAGTCATTATAGGTGTCATAATGTTTGTTTTCTACTTTTATGTGTTTCATAACGGTAAATATATAAGCATACAGAATATCGGATGGAGTTCAATTGATTGTTGACACATCTCATACCTCCTGCGCATATCTTCACTTATCTTACCGCAATTTGGCTGAATTGTGTTTTTCTAGGTTGACCACACTGCAGAAACAAAAGCGTGTTAGCTCTGTTTTCTTCCCCTCTGCCCGCACTACACCGTAAATCCAGCGCTCAAGAAATCTTGCGCATATAGTAAGCGATAGAGGCTACTTATGTATAAGGTAATAGGTACGTTTGAAACTCACAACCTCATCCTTTTACTTCTGTATATACCTTTAAATAATATAAAAAAGAAACGAGGGGCACGATAGTCTAGAAGATAAGCATGGAACCATAACATTTGAGTTGAAATGTTTAAAGAAAAAAGGATACATAAAGCACTTACAGATGTTTAAGAATCAATTTCAATGCTAATGGTGAACTGGTGCCTACCAAATTTCAGTCCTGCACCTTTCAGACCAGGCTGACCAAACACAAAGAGTTTTAATCACGAAGGATATTTTAAACAGAACTTGCGCGCGTCTGCAGGTTTTCTCGATGGGTCTTTGGAACATAAAATACAAATATAAACGGTGTTCAACACCAGTAGCTGTTTGCCTTAATGCAGCGCGTGTATTTTGATTTACGACTCCCCTCCCAGAGTTAATATTCGCTGGACAGTATTAGCATATCACCTTTTGCAAAGGCTTTTATCCTTCTCCAACCAATCCGTTATTTCTTCCTGTCCTGGCAACATGCATATGAAGTTGCTTGTAATCTATTGGTTGTTTCCTAGCAGCATGATGACGTAAGTTCCGGTTCGGATGTTGCCAGTTGAATGTTGCTGCTCTAGCCCCGCCTGCAACATATCCTGTCGCGGTGCTTTCATCTTAAGGTTGCTTTTTATGCTGTCATAAGTTTCTTTTGCTTCAACTATGCATGTGTTCCCTTGAGGTATGTATGTAATCTATTGCTAGACAGAAGCACCATAACCATTAAAAATCAGATATATGTTAGGTTTGCATGATTACATCCACGAAGCAACGCTTTTATTATTAAAGGGTAGAGCCAGACTGAAAAATTCAATGCCATAGCCGGGATTTGAACCACGGATCTTCTGGTCTCCGTCCAGCCGCTCTAACCATTTGAGCTACTATGGCCAACGTGCCAACACGACACTAAATTCTCCAACTGACTCGTGTTTCTCCCGGTAAACCACTAGGAGTTCTCATAAACACATGAGACAACTACCTTAATGGCGACTTACTATGCTGTAAGTACTTTGGGGCCCGGGCTTTATGGTTCGGACCACTAATAGGTACACTTAATGGAAATTAATTGTTCTTTCACACTAGCCGTGTGTATGACGCACTATGAAAGGGTAGAGCCAGACTGAAAAATTCAAATGGTTCAAATCCCGGCTATGGCATTGAATTTTTCAGTCTGGCTCTACCCTTTCATAATGCGTCCTACACACGGCTAGTGTAAACAATTAATTTCCACTTTTATTATTATTATTATTATTATTATTATTATTATTATTATTATTATTATTATTATTATTATTATTATTATTATTATTATTATTATTATTATTATTATTATTATTATTATTATTATTATTATTATTATTATTATTATTATTATTATTATTATTATTATTATTATTATTATTATTATTATTATTATTATTATTATTTGACTGCTGTCAAATTAAAAAAAAACTATTTTGTTTATTAAGGACTTTTCAGTTGCCGGTGTGCCTGGATTTTGCACTATTCATCTGAATCAGGTTTGAACCCGCGACCTTGGAATATCAATAGGTCAGAAACAAATGAGCTACCCAGACTCTGTCAATATGAGCATTTCGGCTCCTTCCAGCAGAAACGAGAGATGCGCCGTTGAACGAGTTCTCCAAGAATTCCATTTCTAAATTCTGCGAGAACTTTGCATACTGTGGGAAGATATGATTTAATAAAGTACCCAAATATAGAAAGTTTAAAATCAGATGTAGATTCTTGAAGAAGGAAGCTAGGAGCATATAGTTTTTCAACTAGAAGCGATAGAGTCAACATCTTAGTTTTAATTATGATGATAGTCATATGTTTTAGCTATCTTCTTCGTCATTACTTCACGATTTAAGCGTGACTCTTGTTCCGTATTTACAGCATCTCTTTTCATTATTTATTAGATCTTCCTTTGTCTTGTGTCGTGATGGCCTGCAATGATATACTGATTTTGTAAGTTTTGTTTGTTCCATACAACCTAAGGGATGCTTCCAATTATTTTCATATTAATTTTATTGATATAAAATGTCCTGTAATTTATTTCGTATGCCTTAATTCTAAATGTGTTATTGTCTCTACAGTTATTAGTCTTAAATAAAGTTAATTCTAAACATTGAATGTTACCATTAATTTTCTTGTTAATCACCGAAATTTCAACCGCAAAGAATTAAAGGAATAACTATGTTCTTGTACAACTTATTTCTGTCACATATGTTGTAACGTTGACAACTTTGTAAAATACGTTTTTTCAGATGCGTAGTAAGTTCGTAATCTTGATACATATACCTCAAAATTTGCTGCCAGAAGTATTTCGATCTTACTGTCGAACTAAACCGTTTCTCTGCGCCCTCCAACGAGCCACCTTGTTTATTTTGGGGGTGCTAAGTTCTGGTTGGTTTTATGCTTTGTTTATTTGACTAATTTATGCTGTGGATACTTGACGATGAGTAATGATCAATACTATGGCGCCACCCTTACAGAAATGTGGGTCGCAACTCCCCTAGCAGCCACACTAACCTACCCTCTCACATTGGGGTGCTTCTGATAGGGGAAGCACAAGGTTTCTGTGTATACTACCACTTTGCTAAAGTGATCAATTTATTGAAGACAACGATAAGTTTCCCTTCCTTAGCAGCGCCCTGTCATCATGGGGGTTGTGTGACAACGGGGTGAAGAAAGATATCAGTTCACATTGTTTCTGTTAGAAGACACTAGGCCAATGCCACGACATCACCTCCTTAATTCTTTCGCTCCACAGCGTAGGTATTATTAGCACCGCACCGTTAAAAAATTATGTTTTGGTGCAGTCTCATGACTTTCTTTACTCGTTCTTCTATAAACTATTCTTGCGTGTAATTCTGCCTTAATCGAGATAAACTTTCATAAAAACTTTCGTTGTGCATATAAAAAGGGCACAATAGACTAAATGACTTATAAAAGTGAATCGCTATTTGATAGCTTTGAAATTATATGCCCTATAGTATGAGCTCGGGAAAAAACGAATAGCGACATTTAATTTTTCAAAAAGCACTTGTATTTTAAATTAAAACTAATAACAAGGAATTGTTTGTAAGATACACTTTAACGAGATGTACATTATGTATCGGAGAACTAGTCTATCAATTGTACCAGTCATTCAGGATGAGTATGAGGAGCGCTTCCCAGGTTATCCCAGAAATATTGTTGAATATATGGCAAATTAGTAAAAATCATTTTTTATTTAAATAGTAGTTTGGGAAAGCAAAATTAATTTCCTTGAAAATCTTATCGGTAGGGCAGTCAACTTCAAGTTTGGTGTTTAATCGAATTCTCAGTTTTTCACAAGACACCTTTTATGATTCAGGCAGTCTCAAAATCTGTATTTTTGGTGAAATCTAAATATCGAGCTTTCTGAGTGTATCTACTTAGTAAGTGGCATGGAAAATAAAAATTGTGTAATTCATAATTTGTTTAATGT
>CM060956.1:64405351-64620351 GCA_030765055.1 Mantis religiosa | reverse complement strand
CAACATGGAGCTGCGGCATTTTTCTCCGGGTTCTCCGGTTTCACGCGCCAGAATTACACCAATTGCTACATCATCTTTCCTATCACTCATTTCGCCGTCATACAATCATCCACTTCCTTCAACCTCACACCAGGCATCGTGCTGATCACTCATCCTGGTTCTCTGTCGAAAGATCCATAGCTTCAGTTCCTCGGCGCACCTAAAGGGATAGAGGAAGAAGAATCTCGTAACACCTCTGTAAAGTGGAGAGGATTAAGAAGAAAAATATGCTCAAGCTGTAATGTGAACTTCATCATTTACTCAAGTAGAATGAATTTACAAGTACGAACACTCGCACTATTTTGTCTAATAATGAGCCGCGCCGTGGCTGAGTGGTTGGACCACCCGACTCTCACTAAGGCTGACTGGGTTTGATCCCAGCCGACTGCGAAGTCAGATTAATGAAGGACACTGGGTCGGGTTTTCTCCGGGATTTCCGGTTTTACCCGCCACCTCATTCCGCCGATGCCGCATCATTCCTGTATAATTAGTGTCACCACCTACGCTGCCGTATGTAGTAAAAGCGGGCGTTAAACACTTTCTAAAATATAATTATCATCAGTTATATCTATATGTAGCTACCACGTAGAGGTGGTATTGCATTCCACTCAAAATTTGGTACCAAATTTTCATGGAAATACACGTCTTGAGGATTGAATTTAAAACAAAAATTCGTTTAGGTGCAAAGGTCTCTGTGTGTATGTGTATGTGTGTCTGTGTGTGTGTGTGTGTGTGTGTGTGTGTGTGTGTGTGTGTGTGTGTGTGTGTGTGCAACATAAACTTAAAACAGATGTGGGATAAAGATGTGAAACGAAGAGTTTTTAGAAAGTGCTACACCTCAAACTAACCCCAATAGAATTTTTTTCATATTATTTGTTTTCTAAAAGATGAGTATTGCTTTTAATTAAAATTAAATTAGTTTAAGATATTTACACGACAAACAGAAGATGCATCTTAAAGTTTCAGGTAATGGACTGTGAAGTTCATTTTCTTTTTTCGAAAGAATGTTGTATAATTTCGCATAATGGGTAAACCATATTCCATAGACAATTTTTTTTTTTGTTTGTAATTTACGTCCTCCAACGTTGTCATATAGGACGATGAATGGAATAGGTAAAATGATGCTCTATGGCCCAGGGTCCATAAAGCTTAGAGTTACCCAACATTCGTCTTTCAGGCTAAGGGAAAACCCCGGGTAAAACCTTATCCATGTAACTCACCCTGACCAAGATTCGAACTCGGGACCTCTTGAACATGAGGCAGACACGCTACCACCACGCTACCGAGGCGGGCATTCGATAGACAAAGCTTACTACGAAAGAGACGTAGATGTTACGTGATCACAACGATGTAACTTTACAATTAATTTATATATTTTCTGTAATGTCAGTTAATATTTATTTAAACTGTTCAATAATTTGTCATTTATATGCAGCGCTGCGGTATTCATTTGCTTATAGCAATGTCATGGAAAGAGTTTGTAGCGTTAAAGCCAGGGCATAGTAAGCAGCTTTTAAACATTTGATCAACAATACGATGTGCAATGAAACAATTTATGCAAATGTTGATCTGGTTTCGATTAAATAATGTATACTTTTCGTTCTATACAAAATAAATGATAACGGTAGTTTAACAAATAAGGGCTTTTTTTTCTGACTAGTAATGATTTCATATTAAACAATGAATGCTCAGTTGAATACACTATCAGAAAAAAATTAAAATGTTGAATAATGGAAATGAACCTTTAGGATGTAAAAAAAACATTTTCAACAAATAACAAATTCGAAAGTATATATTTGTAACACGGCATATATCAAATACTCCTAAAGCTATGGAAAAAATTACACAGATTCTGCTTTGTTATGAATATACTATAGTGCGCTCCTATAAATAAGAACCATTTTAATAGCCATAACTTTTGAGCCAATAATAGGCAACTTTGGGAGAATATAATACACATTTGGGAGATTAAATTACACTGTTTACATCTGAGAGAAAATGTTGGAAGTGTTCTCCACCAGCATCTCTACATGTTTGCATTCGTCTCACCATATTCTTTGAAGTTTTACGGAGATGATATCGAATTGAGAGAAGGTTATTTCTAGCAAGATAGAGCAACGTGCCATACATCTAATGACATAATGGAACTTGTAACCAGTTTCTTTGATAATCAAATAATCTCAAAAGGTCTGTGGCCTCCC
Source organism: Mantis religiosa (assembly GCA_030765055.1). NCBI lineage: Eukaryota > Metazoa > Arthropoda > Insecta > Mantodea > Mantidae > Mantis > Mantis religiosa. The sequence goes on along the minus strand of CM060956.1, from coordinate 64,618,111 downwards.
CGATACCCTTACCTGACCTCACCGGATTGTTTCTTGTGGGGGTATCTAAAAATAGAGTGTACAAGAATAGACCACGGACAACTGATGTTCTCAAGGAATCTATTAGAACCGAAATAAGTAACATTGGCGAGGATACTCTCCGTAAACTTCAGAGAATATGGTGAGACGAGTGCAAACATGTATAGATGCTGGCAGAGGACAGTTCCAACATTTTCTCTGAGATACAAATGGCGTAATGTAATAAACAACAGAAAAATTCAATTCCACGGCCGAGATTTGAACCACGGATCTCCTGGTTTCAGTCCAGCCGCTCTAACCCCTTGAGGTACCATAACCAACATGCCGACGCGACATTAAACTCTCCAATTGACTTATATTTTCCTGGTAAACCACCTTAGAGTTCTCATATTCGAGATTCATAATTATGACAACTTACTATTGTAAGTACTTAAATACCAGGATTTTTATCGCTGAATATTTTTAATGTATGTTTTTATTGAGGAGTTAATCCTTAAAGAATTAATGCTTTTAAATATATTACTCCGGTATATGGGTGTTTTGAATTAATTAGAGCCAACTGAAAAATTCAATGCCACGGGCGGAATTTCAACTACGGATCTCCTGGTTTCTGTCGAGTCGCTCTAACCCCTTGAGCTACCATGGCCAACATGCCGACGCTACATTAAACTCTCCAATTGATGATGTAATCTCCCAGTTGTGTATTATATTCTTCCAAAGTTGCACAAGAGTCCTATTATTAGTTCAAAAGTTATGACCTATTGAAATGGTTCAGGTTTATATGGATCGCACTGTATATTGTCACCCGAACGTCGGAACACCCTATAGAGCGGGCAGGCAGGAGACGGTCGGCGTTCGTCACGCCCCCCTCGTTTGTCTCATAGCGGTAACAAGGGGTGGCTGGAAAAAAAACATCACTGCGCCGTCTCTTTCTGTTCCACCTGTGTTCTCGAACTTACGGGATATTTCATCTAATCTAGAACATTCCAGATCGGCCAGCTGACTCTATATAAGGAACACGTCGGACAAGAGGAGTCAGTCAGTCAGTCAGAGCTTGACGTGCTAGTGTACGACGAGACGACTGTGTGAGTGCATCGGAGGATTGTACGTAATTACGAGTGCACGTGAAATTGTAACGGACGAACTGGTGAATCGTAATTGTGTGCATTACGTAATTCTGTGTAATTGGCAAGAGTTTAACTGTAAGTCGGTGGAAATAAAGGACATTTTTGAGTGGTGAAATTGGACTTTTCATTTCACGAACCCACAAAGTCACAATATGTCTCATGTAATTCAGTAGTTGTATATAAGTGCATAAAATTTAATAATTACGAATACGAATTCACAAGCGCTCAAAAACATTCAAGTTATATGTATATGCTTGGGCTTTCATGGTCGGAGTCTATTTGAAGTGAAGTGGCTTCTGGGCTTGTAGGCCGAGGTCAAACGTCTGAAGCAATTCCTACACTTCGACTGCAGCCTACAAGCCCGTAAGCCACTTAACTTCAAATTCAAAACATATGTTTCATTTGTTTTAACTAAACATACGAGTATTAATGTTTTAATCGAAATAGTTAAAGCGTGTTTGAGAAAATTAAAAATAACTAAGATATTTTCATGTAAGTGATAAATTGATATAATATTTAAATTTTTGAACATTTCGGCTGGTATGGTTAAACTGTATGCCTTACTCAGTATAATGTTTGGCATTTTTCAGAATTTCGGTTTTTGTATTGTACGTGGGTTTTTGTTTTCTAAAAGTGCTTTCAATTCTGCGGACTTCAGAATCTTGATAAAAATTTTACATTGGAAAATCACCTAATGAAGAAGGACGATAAAGTAAAAATGCTCAATAAAACAATTAGTTTTTGCCAGGTCACTTAGATAACTGTAGATTTTTCAGGTTTACTTTGTGTACCGCCTACTTATTATATTGAAGGAAATGTATTCTACCATAGAAGATTTAATATCGACATTTCAATGGAAATATATGTGCTAAGCCACATTTTATAAAGAACAGAGCTCACATATCTCTCTGTCAAACGGCTAATTAAACAAAACGAAAATCAGGATAAATCCTAAATTTAATAAGTTACATCATTCAAGATTGTCGGATCGTAGGGAATTTATACATATTCATGACTTAGCTTTTCATAAATATCTTTAATTAAATGCTTCATACGAGGGCTGTTCAATAAAGAATGGTCATAATTTTTACGGTCATAATTTTTCGCACTAAAATTAATTCTTATTTTATTCTGTTAGCTTAATGTGAATCAAACACGCCGTAGTAGCTTCATTGTTGGTACTCCTGGTTCCCACCTGAGAGAACCAGACAAGTTCAGACATGTTCAGTATCGCCTACCGCTGCAATGGAGGTAACACGCGAGGAATAATGTGCGGGTTTGAAATTCTTCCTTCGTCTCAACAAACCTTCAGTTGAGGCCTATACAATGTTACAGGAGGTCTATGGAGAGTCTGCTCTTCCCTACAGCACAGCTCGAAGGTGGTTTAAAATGTTTCCAATTTCAAAGGAAGGTGGAAACACTGCTGCCGCCATTGTCAGAGAGGATCGACGAATTACCTTAAGATCACTTTCTGGAATACTGAACATTTCATTGGAGCCACCCACACGTTGGTGATAGAAACATTACATATGAGACGTGTTTGTGCGCGATGGGTTCCAAGACTGTTGATTCCCGAACAAAAGGACATCCACATGCAGGTCTGCATGAAGTTAAAGTTGATGTTAGTGGAAGATCTAGAGTTTCTTTCAAACTTAATCAGTGCTAATGAAGCCTGGCTACATCATTTTGATCCTGAGAGCAAACAGCAAAGCTCAGTGTGGAAATCTCCGTCATCACCAACCTCCAAAAGAGCAAAAGTGGTTGCTTCTGCTGGGAAAGTTATGGTCAACTCATTCTTTGATATTCATGGAATGGTTCATCAGCATGTTGTACCTGCACACACATCAGTAACTGGACAATATTACAGGGATGTCCTGAAAACATTGCAAGTCCATATTAGGCGCAAAAGACCACATTTCCGTGAAGCAGGCTGTGTGCTGCACCACGATAATGCGCGGCCGCATATTGCCAAAGTTGTTGCTGAATATTTGTCAAAAATCAACGTGAAGTGCATCCCTCACCCTCCCTATAGTCCGGATTTAGCTCCATGTGACATTTTTCTATTCCCTAACTTGAAGAAACGCCTTCTTGGTAGGCATTATCCATCATCAGAAGCAGTGGTGAAGGCTGCGGAGGCGATTTTGAAGGATATCTCAAAGATGGTTTCCAGCATGTCTTTGAAGACTGGCAGAAACGCTGGGACAAGTGCATTGCATTCAGGGGAGACTATTTTGAAAAGGAACATTAAAATTATGAGAATGCGGAAAGGGACGTTGTAAAAAAAATGGTGATCATTCTTTATTGAACAGCCCTCGTAAACATCCAATATGATATATTTATATGATGAACAAATTGAAATCCTTAATCGTGTTGTAAAGAGTGTCTGCAGTATCCTTCATTTTAACATAATTTGATGTAACCTACAATACATACAAATATTTAAATAAAAAATAAATATAAAACAAAATAATATAAAATAGTTTAAATATTTAAATATAAAAGTATTTCAGAATAAAACTATATAACTCATTAAAATATAGAATTTGCGACCAGGATTTGTGATATCAGGATTTCTTCAGATTAGAATTTTGAGGAGTAATGAATTATATAATAGCACTTTTAAAAAATCGTGCATCCACACGATGTTTAATAAATAAAAATGTTTGGAATATAATCCGCCATAATGCGATTTAAAAGAAAATCCACACCAATTGAAATTCCGCATAATCAATTGTTAATTTTTTATTTTATGAAAAGGTGCCTTTACGATTTTGATTAAAATAGCAAACGTTTATATATTATATAAACTCCGTCCAGAACGGGAATTATGCATGGGTTGCAATATTGGAGGGTGAAATATGATTAGCGCCCCCGGTCCCTCCGGACCGGTGAATGGTGTCTTCTCAATTAGAAACACGGTTTTAAGTTGAAAACCGGTAACGGAGGGTTATAAATAACCTTTTTTTGGTATTAGATATTTCCAAAGTATTAGTTGTTATTCCTTTCAATTTACAACATGTTTGTCCTTTATTTACTGAAGTGCTATTACCATTTAGTTATTTTTCGTGATTGTGTTGATTAAAAAGTGTAGAATACTGCGTCGGGGTAGTTATGTGAACTAAGCAGACAAACGTTTTTCTTTTGGGATATTACTGGAAAGCCCTGACACGATGTATATCTGTCGTTTGGTTTTAATATCGTACATGGAACCAGCTCCACTTCTAAACTTGTAAAGAAGAATAATTTTTGTAATAAGATTATGTATAGTGAAAATTTGTGTTGTGAAACAAATTTATTCTTTTCGTACATACTTGAATATAAAATTACCATAATTTTGGATACATTATTGTGAGTCTGCCTAAGCAGAGTTTGCAAAATTTAAAATGTAGAAAGAAAAAAGTTGCGAAATATCGTGAATTCCAAGAGCATTTATTCAGAAGAATATCGGTTAAATCTTGTTTAAGTTTCTTCTTTATCCTTAAAGAGAAAGAATTCCAACAATATATCTTTTATGACTAATTAGTTGTATCTATATCTGAAAATATAAAACTTGTTGTCGTAAGAAATGGTTAAATAATAATTAATGTTTCCTTAGCCAGTGCACAAGTTACTCGAAAAATTCTTGTTTTTTTTTTTTTTCTTTAACTTTAGGAATGAACGTTTTCTGAGGATTTATAACTAAAAGAAGCAGTCATAAAGAATTATTTTTAATACCTATTTTGCACTTCTCAGTAGTTATAGGAGGATCCTTTACGAAGTAGTAATATGAAAGCCCTTCCTTATTAGCAATTGTATTACTTTAAGAGAAGAAATAATACCTTTGTGATTAACCAAATATGGAAAATTAATTATGTCCACACGTTACAATTAGAACGGACACAATTTTAGCCCAATGCTCACAGTGAACGTCCCGCAGCGACCTTCAACTCCTCTCGGCAAATGATGCTTCTGCAGCCCGTTGTCCTCAACACTTGCTTTCGCTGAATCCCAATCGCAAAAGTTAAGTTGAGACTTTCTCCATCATTTAGGAATAATATTAAATCGGTATATTTTCTAGTTAATGTCAATCAATTTTGTGGCCTTATCTTCCGCTTTGTGATTTCCTTTTCGAATGCTGTTTGAGCCAAGCTGCCTTGCTGGAATTTATTATTTAGCTTTTCCTCACCAGTTCTTGCTTAAATGCTATTCACTCCACAGATGATTTCTTGCTGCTACATTTAGTTCACTTCTGATATAAGATATTCGTTTAATGGCTTAAATTCACTTTTGATGTAAGCCAATCTCTTAAGATTTCCTTATTTATAGTGAACTACCTTTGTGCAAATCGGTAAACCGAGAGAAAGTACATCTCATACAAGATTTACACCATATAAAAATTAACCATTTGTGAAATATTTTTTGTTATACTTTTCTAAACTACGATTTGACTTTTTGTTTCTTTGTTTATTATATTCTTGCAAAGACAACAGAATTTCAAAGCCATTACACAGAGATAGTCTTTGAAAAAATTTGAGTATATTTGTCTTATACAACCACCACGAAATGAATAAATGAATAATGCAGATTTATTTATATTAACAAGACGTATACAGAATAACATTTTACAATAAAGTTTGCAGAACAGTGAGTAGAGAATGTGATATGCCTGTAACTTCATTTTTATACTTTCGACGCAGGGAGTAATTCCAATTGCATTTCACTCATATTCCCTCACGTTTTCAGGTGTACAGAATATGAATATTTTTCTCTACTTAAAGGAAATTCCATTTTAGTCACAAGCCTTCCTGTATAGTGTGATGTTAGCATGTTGCCTCAGAGTTCGAATCTCAGTCACGGGGATTGTCTGGGCCAGAGCTATTCTGGGGTTTTCTCTTGTCCTGAAAGATGTATGTCAGGTAACTAGGCTCTGTGCATTCTGGACTCATTTGAGCATCATTTTATCCCTTTCATTCATCGTCCGATATGGCTTACGTTGTAAGACGTTTAATTTAAAAAAAAAAAACAGATATTAAAACTATTTCTTAGCATTAGCTAAAACAAATTAACGATTCTCTTGCCTTTCCATTCAAAGAGGAAATATTTGGCAATGCCGAACATTTGAATACAGTTTTGTCATGTTAGATTTAGATTGGTTTGGCTTCTGATGGTCACAGAGACCAGTGAACATTATACATTTCAGGAAAAATTACATAAAAATTAAATATGAATAGAGATTATTCAACAAGTATACAAACTGGTTACATGTAGATAAAGATTAAATATGAATATTAAAAACATCAAAAGTAAGCACGTGGATATGTACACTTAAACAAAAAGCAATAGTAGAAATATTTTCTCCAGTTATCGAGTTTACATATGTGTATATCATGCACTTTTGCTAATTACAAATTTTATATTTATCTTTATTTTAAGTTACCAATAGCCTTTTATAGCCTATGTCTATCATCATTATTTTATAATGGTTGAAAATGGAGTGCATGTACTTTCAGTTTATTAGTCCTCAATATCTACTATTCCACTTCGATGCCAGCCAAGGCCTTACCGTACGACCGCTGCGTATCCCACCTCTGCACACAACGGACATCAGTAGAGGGAAAGTAGAATGTGGTTACCGTACCGAGATCATTTTCAATATTGAAATGCATAAAATATGTATACTGTGTACATTTGATGGTTTAGATTAATTATAAATTACGTATCACATGTCATGATTTGACGTTATTCTGTAAAACAGTATAGAGTTTAAAGAATCAATCTGTCATTTAAATAGCCTTCTACAAAATAAACTGACTTGAATCAAAAGTACTCTAACAGGAGTTTTAAAAGCATTGACTTTGTCAGTTTTGCCTTAAGTGCCATGGTCGTTAGAACGTATGTCTCTAGCGTTCCACCGCGTAGAGGGTCGCGGGTTCGAGTCCCGCCCTGGGCATGGGTGTTTATGTGTATAGTGTATGTGTGTGAAACTACAGAAAACAGATAGGTAATTAAACGGAAACAATAAAAAACGGTTAAATAAGGAAAAGAAATATATATCTATATAAATGGATATATATTTATATTAAAAAAAGTAGTGAGTGAGTGAGTGTGGAGTTTAAGGGCCCGTCGACAACAAGGTCATTTGGGCTTAAAAAAAAAGTAGGAAGAGCGTTAACATGCCTTAATGAAAACAACCATTTACTTGGGGCGATGAGTATTTCCCTTTCGTCTAGTGTTTATCCATGAATTTTCATGTCTGTTACGAACGTGGCACTACTGCATACATAGAATTTTAAAGTGAAATATATGGACATGCAGGATAGGGCTATTATTTTCAATCTTTCAAAGCGATCTTTGCGATCTTTGTATGACTATCTATTATGGCTATTGGAAATGACTTCTTATAACATACGTTTACATTAGAAATATATTTTCTTGAATAAAAATCATTTCTAAGCAAAGCTCCATCTAGAAAGAAAATCACTTTTCTACGCTCGCACTACCTGCAATCATAAGGCGATATCCTTCACGAATTAAATTTTAATCTTTGCATTCAAATAGGTAGGAAAGTAGCTGCCTTACCAGCGATTATTTCTTCAACGTGAAAATACAGCTCTAGTTTTTGTAGCAGATTCCAGTCCATTTCCAGTTGTTAAATACTGGAGCTTATGCAATCATAATTCAGTTCTGGGTTTTTACCGCCGGCACTTGTTCGAGGAGCTGCATCATCGGCCGGCGTCCTTTAGGCAAGTAAAGCAGAAGTGTGAGAACACCATCAACTTATGGGGCGTATATCACTCGTACTGCAGAGAATGTCTGCACAAAAACCTTGTAACTTGCTTCTTTTGTCTTTTTCCATTAAGCAACTCATCAAGGAGGGAGCAAGTTAGAAGAAAGTGCATCGATATGCTTTCCCTATCGTTCGAAACAGTTAACCTAGCTTACAAGTTTTCTTTTCTTTGTACTTTTCACAATCGATACTTTACTTTCACACATAACAGTTCCAACATCACCTTTTTAGTTCCTCTACCGCCTTCCTGTAGTAGGTAGAGCAAGTGTAATTTTCTGTCAGAAATTGGGGATCGATATTGTACCGAAAAGAAAACTTGTGATTCACTGAGTAAAAGTACATTTTAAATAAAATATGTGTGCTTGTGTGTGCAAACCTACAATCGAAAAATTGAGCATACGAAAATGTATATTTGAAGCGGATTTGTTTAGCAACATCGCAATGAGTTTTTTTTTTTTTTTTTTTTTTTTTTTTTTTTTTTTTTTTTTTTTTTTTTTTTTTTTTTTTTTTAAGAAAATTCAACCTCCCTCAACTAACCTTCACAGGCAAAATATTCGTTATTGACCATTCTCTCAAAAAGCTGTGTTGGGCTCACATGACTTTTTCTACTCATTCTCTGCAGACTATTCATACATACTTCGTGTTAATCGATAGGGGCATTTTTAGAGATGGTTTTAATACATATTTACAAATTAAATTTGTTACATTGGATGTAACAGTAAAATGAGTCTTTCATAAAATTTATTCTGCGGTAGATAGGGCTGTAGGATTTTACACTTTTATTTATAATACCTATATATGAATAGTTTAATTAACGAAACTCCCCTGGACATATACAAATTAACGGAAATACTAAAACAGATTTTTTAATTTTGCAATTAATGAGCATAAATGAAAAGCTGGAAATTAGCTTCCACTAATATGGAAGAACGATTAATTTCGATCAATTTACCTAATAGTGTTAAATATAAAGCCTGGGACTTAAGTATTTAAACATAATAAGTCGCCACAAACGGAATGTGTCTCATTGTATATGAGAGCCCCTAGTGGTGTACGGGTAAATACGAGCTAGTTGGAGAATTTTTTGTCATAGTGGCATGTTGGCCATGTTAGCTCAATGGCTAAGAACAACCGGGCGAATACCGGGAGATCCGTGGTTCAAAACCCGGCTATAGCATTGCATTTTTCAATCTGACTTTACCTATCCATAAATGAAAAGTATTAGGATTTTGTGCAGAAAAACGAAATCCTGAGCAAAGTAAAGTTTGTATTGAAAATAACATTTTTAAGGAATAAATGAATCCACTTATATATATATATATATATATATATATATATTACAATTATTATCCTTTCCAAGGATAGGCAATTCCTGACAAAATTAATAAATTTAAAAGAATCATAAGTATTGTTAGTAAAATTAAAATTTCTGATCTAGTAGAGTAGATTTATTAGCATGTGAAACAACTGCGAGGTTAAATTTCGATACACCGGTGGCACTGTTATACTCCGGGACATTGACAGCGTCGTTTAACAAACAAAATATATATTTGATGATGAAGAAGATAATGTATTTCCTTGTGGGTACAATGGGAGTAGGGGAACGCAGTAGGCTTAAAAGTCAGTTAAATCTTTTAAGAGGCGATCACTATGTGATGATTTTGTGATGCCGCTCTCTTTGCAAATAATAAATATCTCAGAAATGGTTATCCACACAAAAAATTCTTTGACATATACTGCATGGTAATGAGATAGTGTTTAGGCTTTCGTTCAAACGAGTCCAGATAATGTCCCGGACAAGAACTGATCCAAAGTATATTTGTCCTTGTAGACAAAGAGATATACGAATTAATATCATCATCATCGTCGTCGTCGTCGTCGTCGTCATCATCATCATCATCATCATCAATCTTATTGTTGTTGGTGGATATACTGTTTTATTTCTGTAAAACCTACCATCTGGTAGGGTGAACCTCACATATCACCTAACGTATAATTAAATTGCATTACACTACTTTAGTTGAAGTCCAGAAGGTCTGAGCAGCATGTTGTTGAAACTTGTAATTTTCTGGTGGAAGTGATGTGGCCAGCTCCGTTGTTGCTGATCGGTTACGCACTGTACCAGATTTAGGCACCAGAATCGTGCAAGTCTACAAGTTGGGGCACTTGTATTGTCGCATTGTTGATTTACAATGAGGTCCCAGTGACTGTTGTGAGTAAGCGCGCCGAAAGAGGGACGCTCTTTTAACACGTGGTAATGGAAATTTCATTATGTCAGAATACGGTACGTCACGGATGCGTGCAAAAGCGACATTTGGGATTGCTTCCTTTTTCCAAGATTTCGTACTCTTTTGCATCTGGTCTAACGCTATCAGATGAGAGGAAAAATGTATTGTATATACACAGTGTATTCTTTAATTAAATGAATGCATAGCTAAAACAGAAACTATTATTGGGTCAGAAATTATTATTATTATTATTATTATTATTATTATTATTATTATTATTATTATTATTATTATTATTATTATTATTATTATTATTATTATTATTATTATTATTATTATTATTATTATTATTATTATTATTATTATTATTATTATTATTATTATTATTATTATTATTATTATTATTATTATTATTATTATTATTATTATTATTATTATTATTATTATTATTATTATTATTATTATTATTATTATTATTATTATTATTATTATTATTATTATTATTATTATTATTATTATTATTATTATTATTATTATTATTATTATTATTATTATTATTATTATTATTATTATTATTATTATTATTATTATTATTATTATTATTATTATTATTATTATTATTATTATTATTATTATTATTATTAATTATTATTATTATTAATTATTATTATTATTATTATTATTATTATTATTATTAATTATTATTATTATTAATTATTATTATTATTATTAATCATTATCATTATCATTATCAACTTCTATAAAAATCACGGACATGGACTGAAGGATTTGGATGTAGTAACGACAAATTGTGAACTCTATGCAATCAACTTACTCCGGTTTCATCATAATCTTACAATTAACTAAAACATAAAGCACTACTTCTGCAAATATGACATGTATTTAGATTGAAATAATTACAAATTGTGAACTCACAAAAATCAGCTAGAAGAATAGACTCAATTTAATAGACATAGTGTCTATTCTGTGTCTAAAACACAGAATAACCTAATGTAAAATTGTTGTAATGTTTACAATTACTAATTCAAAATAGGACATGTAACTATAAAGCATGTAGTATTACTATGTAATGGAGCATGCTGTTGATATCAATAAAGCAAAAAAAAATTATCATTATCATTATCATTATTATTATTATCATCATCATCATCATCATCTTTATCATTATCAGCAGGTGCCTAGCTCTACTTGTTTTGTTATATGTACATTTTATGTGCTATCTTCTATGCTTATACGTACCTCTCTGTTCTCTCCGTCTCTTTCCGCTTCTACCCCTCCCACGCATTTACCCTCAATCGCTTTCAACCCTCATTCGTTTCTTTGTCTCTTAAATATCATACTGCTTGACGTATTAAATATTAAAACATAGGATACACAAACTTGTGCCTATTCTCTGTGTTTGCAGTGTAGTTGGTTAGGTATGCAGTTTCTCGTGGTAACCGGTTTTCATACAGAATGAAAACTATTTATAGATTTTTAAATACTCACCCTATGGAACTCTTGTGAACAATAAAAATTGTTGAAAACATTAGATTTAACAACGTTTCATTATCTGGCATTAAACATAATAAGCGAACTATTATTTAAATATTTTTCACTGCATTAAATCTCTGCTATCAGATCATGTATTTTAACTGTTTATAGATTTTTAAATACTCAGCCTATGGAACTCTTGTGAACAATAAAACTTGCTGATAACGTTACACTTAACAACGTTTCGTCCTATGGCATTAAAAGTAATAAGCGAACTATTATTTACATATTTTGCACCGCATTAAACCTCTGCTATCATATCACGTATTTTAAATTTATATTTAAAGTGTGTTTGGAAAGTTTTCATTGAACATTATAAAAATGACGAACAACAGGACCGCAAGAAAAACAAATTTAAAAAATAGGATTGGATTCGGTAGAGAATTAAAATTTAGTGGCATCATGTACGATATAGTTTTATTGGTTGCTATACATTCTGAAATTGAATTCCACATTTCCTTTCGTAACTTTCCTAGACTGTAAAATATGTGTTTTTGGCATCTGATGGTAAAGCAAAATTTGTAAATAAACGCTTGTAAAGCTCGCTCATCAGTACAATATTTGTGAATACTTAAATAATATGAAAACTTTCATGTTCTTTTGTAAATAATCGAATAGTTGCTATTGTCCTCCGCCGTTGCATAGTGGGCTAAGACGTTGTGCTTTGGTTCTCTGCCATGGAATGCACCCGGGTTCAATTCCATCCACGGAAGTTGCGGATTTTAATTGCCGGGTATAGGGCCGGTGCCCACTCAGCACTGTGACAAAATTAAGGAGTTACGATTGATAGCGAACCAGAGTCCAGAAAGAAAACAGCTAGTGGTGCATGATGCGGACCACATCTCTTCGTATCGGTTTAATTATCGTCCATCTCTACCTTGCGTATGTGGGCGTGAGTATGGCAGTCGGGTTGCCCGGCTCTGGCCAGCTTGCGGGCTGTTCATTTATTAACTATATTGTCAACACATATTTTATATTAAATAACGTTTTAAGATTGACTCAAATGCAGAATTGTTTTGCCTTTCTCTGTTTCTCATTTAGTGGGGATGTATTGCACAGTGTTTTGGGGGGAATTTATTTTGGTACACCTAGCCAAAGAAAAAATGTAGTCTATGTATAACATTTAGTTTAAAAAAAGCGTGATGTTGAAAGGAAGGGAGCAGATGGGGTAATGGCTTTGAAATTCCATAACGTATCTAACATTTTATTTATTTGACATAAATAACATTTGTGCTTTAATGAGTTCTACGTTTGTTGTGTTTTAAGATATTGTCTATCTCTTTCAGTTTACATTTATGCCAAATTGATCCAGAATAAATAGGACTTTATAGGCTATCAACAGAAGTTTCGGAATTTATATTTCGGTTGCCATGGATATATCTTAAACATATGCTATTTTAACCCAAATCATTGGTGCCGTTTTTTTAGGGAAGAGGAAGAAGAGGAGAATTTTTCTAGTAAACGTTTATGTGGCATTTTTGGAGTATGTTGAACTGCAATCCCAGGTTTGGTATTTAATCGACTTTTTGTTTTTAATTAAGCTGTTGACGTACTCATGTATAGATCTCTTCTTAAATTTCTTTTTGGATTCAGGGATCTCAAAACATGTATACCGAAAAAATGTCTGTATCAAAATTTTTAGGGGATGCAATAGTTCCCCTATTTACGTAGCAGAGAACAAAGGTGGAGACGACTCCAATGCGTTTTTCACATTCTTTGCTAAGGAAAGCCTGTAGAGGTCACATAAGCAGTGAATTGATAAAAGAACTAAAGCTGTCTAATTTAGTTAAAGGCCTAAAACAGCATCCATGGGCTGGAACACTTAACTAGAATGTTGTGAAAATAGTTGTTTATCCAGGATAGTCTTACACAGCAGACATAAATTAGGATTCACATCATTATGGATTTCGGTTACTTTAACTTTTATTTTAAGGTCAATTTGTAATGTCTGCAGAGTAAATAAAATAATGTAAAGAAAACTTAAAGAAAACTTAAAACTACGTATCTACCTAAAGTGAATGTATTCACACCTTGGGAAGATCCTAAGCGCTTGAGAAAATTAAAAAAGAAGAAGGTTGTTGTAGTTCCTTTCATACTTAATTGCCATTACATGTTTTTCGCCTGTAACAGACACGCTCAGCAAAGATGTGTTTCAATTAAGCGGTCGACTCCATGTTAATTGTATCACCTGGCAATTAGTTTCGACTGTTCTTGTGGGTCCAAATCAACAAAACGACGGTATCTGCTGTGTAAACCACTCAAGCTTGGAGGAGAAGAAACGCATAAACAAAAACATGATGCGACCTTGTCGCTGTGAAAACTCAGGCGTTGGAAGGTCGCATGTCGTTGTTCTTGGGCGATGAGCAGGCAGTTTCTCTCAGGACACTGCCTTCTGATTTCAGGGGCGGTTTCTGCTGAGGAGCGTTGGAGGCATTGGACCATCATTCACAATGATGAGGTAGTGCAACTCGGAGGTTTAAATTGAAGTCACTACTAGTGGATTAGAATTATATGACGTAAGGTGATATTTTAAGTCATATGTGACGTAACAAAAGCTGAACTGAGTTTAACTTTTGGTGCGACATAGCAACATTTTCCAAATTCCACCATGATTTGCTTTCGTTGAGAAAAAGTGGCTCGAATTTTGGCTGTAGGTATTTTTACAAGAAAATTGTAATAACACATGGGAAAGAGCACCCAAAATTCCCTTAAATGCAGATTGAAAATCATAAAATCGCTCCGCTGAACATAAATAGTAGCCGATGTGCTTTTAGACATGGGCTTCTGAACGGGAAGTCTGCGATTCTGGTCCTGCCAGCATCGTCCACCATGACTTTATTTCTTGTTCCCTCAGTTCTCAAAACTGGTTAATGCTAGATTATATATTGTCACAAGTGACTGTATTAATTAATACTAATAATAGTTGATGTAAATTTAGTAGTACGTGTGACGTTACTCCTCCCACTCCTACAGCTCTGGTATAACTGAAGGTAAAGTTTGAATCTCATCCTCTTTTGTGTGCAGGTCTCGGACTTGGTAGGGCTTGATGCCCTGGCTCTTTAAGGTAGCGGCCACTATGGCCACCTATGTAATCAATTGGTTTAGTAAATATTCTTATTACGTGGTTTGTAATGTTAATTAATGTCACTCCTATCTTTTGTAGTTCTTTTGTAACCTAATAAAAAATACCAACATCTCGTAAAGCATGCATTTCCTACCCTGAGTAATTCCCCTCCCCCCTCCCGTGTACAATCTGGCCATGTGCTCCTTAGCTTTTACAATCCATAATTAGATCGTCACAATATAAACAAACTAAATACCAAGTTTTCTTTCACAAATTCCCATTCTCTGTTGTAATTTCACTTCTTGAATAACAATGTCATTGCCCATGGTACTGTATGAGTAAGAGAGGGTATTAAGCAGAATAATCCTCTACAATAAAAGTGTGAATGAAAGTTTAACCGTAATCAAATCGTAATCAAATAACGAGTTCACATTTAAGAAATACTATTAGTATTGTAAAATTCAACAAATAACAAGGAATATCTCCAAAATAGTTCACTTCACAAAATGTATCAGACATCTAACTATGTGTTTAAACGATTACCTAATTCTTTGTCCAGTAAACTTTTGCCCGTCTCTTACACTTTCCAAGTTATGCAAAATTTATCCAGAATGTAGGGCATTTATGAGGACATTCCCAGAAATTTTAAGATAAGCATTTACTTAAAATACCTTAACCATGTGCAAAATAGTTAGGCATTTTTGAGAAATTCAACATTTCCGAACAATTTTCGAAACAATAATAAAGACTAGTCTGGAATGGGTATTTTCTTAAAAACTTTCGTATTGCATCTTCTTTCAGATGTTGAACTTAAATATCTGATTTGGTATTTAACCAATTTTTCGTTTTTCTGCTATATTTTTCGCAGGAAGACACACACACACACACACACACACACACACACACACACACACACACACACACACACACACACACACAATATATACACCCTTACACACTCGCACACGCAAACCTTTAAATTTATTATTGTTATTATTATTATTATTATTATTATTATTATTATTATTATTATTATTATTATTATTATTATTATTATTATTATTATTATTATTATTATTATTATTATTATTATTATTATTATTATTATTATTATTATTATTATTATTATTATTATTATTATTATTATTATTATTATTATTATTATTATTATTATTATTATTATTATTATTATTATTATTATTATTATTATTATTATTATTATTATTATTATTATTATTATTATTATTATTATTATTATTATTATTATTATTATTATTATTATTATTATTATTATTATTATTATTATTATTATTATTATTATTATTATTATTATTATTATTATTATTATTATTATTATTATTATTATTATTATTATTATTATTATTATTATTATTATTATTATTATTATTATTATTATTATTATTATTATTATTATTATTATTATTATTATTATTATTATTATTATTATTATTATTATTATTATTATTAATTATTATTATTAATTATTATTAATTATTATTAATTATTATTAATTATTATTAATTATTATTAATTATTATTATTAATTATTATTAATTATTATTAATTATTATTAATTATTATTAATTATTATTAATTATTTATTATTTACTATGATTCAGGAGACATCAGAGCGTGTATTTCCACTAAAATCTCGTTATCGAATTTTTGGGTGGAAGACAATACTTTCCTGCCTTATTTTTGAGTACGTAATAGAAAAAGTAACCATTCAACATTTCTACTTGTCGAAAATCTATTACGACAACTCTTCTGCAACTGAATGTTTCATTAATGGGACTGAACGTTGTAATCCTCTTCTAATGCTCTGCTGGTTGAGGAAAAGGAACGAATGGTGAAAAAAAAATTGTCATTAAGGCTGTTGATGGGTAATGCATTCCTTAAGATATTTCTAGTTATACCCTCTTCAAATATTTGTGCAATTATTGATGCAAAATATTAAAGATAAGTTATAACTTACAACAAACTATAAATTTTCACTCAATGCAATTACATTTTCCTTTAAAATTACTTTTAAAGAAATATGTTCCTGTAATGAAATAGTAGAGATGTACTTTCCATGTCATTTTTTACAACCACAGGACAGATCTATCATCAAATATTGCAGAAACATAATAATTCAAACGTGGAAATTCTGCAAATTATATGAGATTCTGTTTTGGACACAAAACATATTTTGGTTTAATATTCTTAGTCTTCCATTTGGTATGGATATTTTAATGCTTTCTCTGACTATCCGTTTTCTTTTTTTTCTTCTGTCATAAGCGTGTCATACTTCTTTAAATGTAAATAAGAGATGGTTTACTTTCGTTTCCCTTGTTTCCCACTTTTTATTTGATCAATCATGTAATGACAGACCAAACTCTCATCTGTCTTTTTGACATCAGACTAGTTTTGCAGTCTGAGAGCATGTGCTTACTTTTTCCTTTGCGTTGAACGTTACAAGAATCAACCATTTGAAATTCTTGACGTCCAAATCTTAATAGTTAGGTTCTCTTTCGCAGAATAAATTCCGATTTCACATTGTTAAAAGTTCAAACATTTTACATCATGCATATTCATCAGACAGTATAGTCACCTCTTGGTGGTTTTCGGTTTCTTCCAAAATATAAATAAATATATTTATCAATTTTCAAAAATATTGGTTGTAATATTTTCATTATAATTTGTCACATGTACTTTTCTGTAAGTTAATTTCAGTATTCGTGAAAGCTGTAAATAACCCTCTTCAAGCTACTCTATGCTAATGTCTTTTGGTTTTCAAATTAGCATTAGTCAATCTTTAAACCATAAGAAGCTAGTAGTGCCATTTTAAAGCTTTGGAAAAAAAAAACTTGGGAAATCAATAAGCCACAGACTAACTTAATAATTTCAAAGGAAATCATTTTAAATTATGTCGTATTGATACACTGCAACATTTGCGACCTTTGGGAGCTCGGGTTAGACGAATGTTGATTGTCACAAATGCTGTCTACCCATATATTCAAAAATGTTTTCTGTTTCATCATTGCCCACAAATTCTGTTTTTCATCTTTCAAAAGAAGTTGTCTTGCTCATTATTCTTGACCTGTGTTGCCTACCCTTATATTTAAAGATGCTTTTTGTTTCGTTATTGCCCACAAATTATATGCATGTATTCAAAAGTTTTCTTGTTCATAATTGTTCACAAATATTGCCTAATCATATTTCAAAATAAGCTTGTATTCATTATTGACAATAATATTTGCCATCCACATCCTCAAAAAGTTACCTATTTCATTATTGCCCACAAGTTCTGCCTATCCATATGTTCAAAATACGGTTTCGTGTTCATTATTGTTCACAAATTATCTTCATGTATCCAAAAAAGTGTCCTGTGACATTATTGCAGAGAAATTCTGTCTAAACGTACCTTCAAATATTTAACTAATTGTCCACATTACATACCAACTTCCCGCCTCGGTAGCGGAGATGGTAGCGTGTCTGCCTCATGTTCAAGAGGTCCGGAGTTCGAATCTCGGTTAGGGTGACTTACCTGGTTAAGGTTTCTTCCAGGGTTTTCCCTTATTCTGATAGACGAATGTCAAGTAACTCTACGCTCCATGGACCTCGGACTCATTGGAGCATCATTTCACCCATTTCATTCATCGTCCGATATGTCTTAACGTTGGAGGACGTAAATTAAAAAAAAATTACATGCCAAAAAAAATATGTTAAAAATGTCTCAAGACTCTAAGCTATCTCATATCACCACCTTCAGGTGGTGGTTCACCACCAAAGTTGTACATACTACTTAAAGTTGAACTAGCATCAAATATTATTCAGTGAATTAATTGACGCGATGTCACTTGTTAAAACAAAACGTTCCATCCTCCAGTAACTATTTGATTCCTAAGTAAATAAAACCATACACAGTTTGAATACATTTTCTATACATTTATCGCCCTGCTGATTTATTTTATCTTAAAAATAAGTAGTTTTGTTTCATATTACTTAAGGGTAGTTTAAAAGATGTTAATTGACTAAATTCTGAACAGATTATCTCAAACTATTTAAGATGCTAGGCTGACGTTTTAACAAGATGGGCTTTTTAAGTGCAAATCTCTATATCTGTTGAATATGTCGTGTCATTAAGAAGTGTTGGATTATAATGCTTTAATTATATCACATTTTCATTAATTTTATCAGAAAGTATTTGTTTAAAATCCATCCAACCATGTTATAAGTAAGGTAGATCAACAAACGCGCTTACAGGCTGTTTTTATCATCTCAAAAATAATTTAGCTATCTTTAATAGTCTGAGAAAAGTTTCATTTATAAAATGTCATTCATAGAAAAATTTCTCAAAAGCGGAAATGGAGAAAAAAATTCCCACGTAGGCTGCAGTATGATGAAAATCCTCTTTAATATGTGTCATGATATACTGTTTTTAAATTATAAAGTATCCAGTTAACATTTATGGAAATATCAGTATATATTCTAACGTAATGGTTGTGACATACGTTGTAGTCTGTTGTTGTTTGGCCGGTTGTTGTTTGCCATTCATATCACTAGTGCTGACACCATAATCCCTTATGAAATTTTAACCTTCTATAATATAAAGAATGCTTGGCTTAGTACACCTACATTGCGAACAGAAAAGATGGTAATGGTGTTATCAAAATTTTATTCCAGTGAGTCATAATCTTCAGGTTTTACATGAATGGTGCCTATTAAAACTCGTATATTTAACGCCAATTGTTTAAAAGATTTTTAATGTATTTTGGCACAATGTGTTTGGATTTTGAGATATTCCTCCATTGGCTCTGGTAGCAGCCGCCACTGCTGAGCATCACAACTGAATGGAGCCGTTGGCCGTCTCCTTACTGACAAATGAATTTGCCGCGGATCCAGTGGGCGGCTGTTCTTACAACACAATTCTCACGATGTTAGAAGCAGAGGATAAAAACTGTCGCCATTTCACTAAAACCGCCATGTCTTGCTCGTAATGATCTTAATTGCTGGAGCTCCGCTTACTTCTTTAGCTTTTCTTAGTTCTTTTCTTTCTTTTTGATATTGGTAGATAAAAACAAGGAATACTTGGAGCTAACTTGTGAGAAATTGAGATATAGCGATCAGTTCCGCAGTTTATCTTCGTAAGAATTCTACGGCGTGAATTTTTTTAAATATCTGACCAGTCAGGTAGAAAATGTGTCGTCTACAGGAAATAAATTGAAACGATAGTTTTTTATACTTTCTCTTAAATAATAATGAAATAAATTACTTTCCTTACAATTCTTATTTCACTCTTCTCACCTAGGAGAGATATAAATATATAACACTTCAGTAATGGTATTTCGACCGTAATCAACGTTCTGTAGATACCATTAACTCCTTTGGTTTCAGACAATCAATGAGAAAACAGTTCTCAAAGTTTTATAAATCATATGGATGATTCACTAGTCCTGTGAACAGTCAGTTCTTAGATGTCCAAATGGTCGTCAAATTAAGGCTGCAAAGTTCAGGAAATTCAAAATTTATTAAAATGTATGGCTCCAATATATCAAAATATATTCAAAATCTTTTTATTCTGTACAAGATTATCTGAATGACAAATTATCCTGATAATGCTTCTGTAGCTCTGTAAGTAGTATATAACTGTTCCAATGACAAATCATTACCAATAAATCTTGGATGCATGTTGAAAGTTTATTTTTAATGTATATGTATTTAAGAAATAACAAGAATGGTATCCATTGCAAAAAGGTTGAGACGTACTGGCATAAGCCAAGTGAAAGCTGATTTAAAAGTGTTTCATTTTGTATCATATATAATTATCCCTGCTTTGTTTTCCATAATGTTGTTCATATTGCTTATATACTATAATATGTGTCTTATGTTAACTTTTGTACATATATATGCTATTAAACTTTATACCTCTGGACATGTTTAATCTTCACAGCCTTTTATGGCTACAAGTGAGCCTACTGAACGCAAATCAATCTAATCTAATCATATTTTTATCGGTTATGCGTCTCTGTAGTATGGTGGTAATGTATCTACCTCACATTCAAGAGGTCCTGAGTTCAAACCTCGGTCATGGTGAGTTATCTGGATAAGGTTCTGTCCGGTGCTTTCTCTTATCCTGTAGGATGAATGTCGGTAACTTTAGGCTCTATGAGCCCCGTGCTCATTTAAGCATTAGTTCACCCATTTCTTTTTGTCCGATATGGCGTACGTTAGGGACGTTAATTTAAAAAAAAAAGACTCCTTTTAGTTTTTTGTCTTTGTTTATATTTGTGTTATATCCAGGTATACATTGTGTGGTTATAACATTTATTAAAATATCCTTATAATGGGAGAAATGTACACTCCCGGAACTTCGATTTCTAATCGTCTTTTCTCCTGGCTTGTTTCCCGAGAATATCTTTAACATATTCGTCGCCAGGAAAGCTTCAGGTCTTATTTTATCCTTTTGTATTATTTAATATAGTATTTATTAATCTACCCGATTTACCCTTATCGTGAAAGGTTTGTGTAATTATTGAATAAGAGTTTGTTTATTTAAAGGATGTGAAAATAAACCCTAAGTGTGTGTGTGTGTGTGTGTGTGTGTGTGTGTGTGTGTGTGTGTGTGTGTGTGTGTGTGTGTGTGTGTGTGTGTGTGTGTGTGTTAATTATTTTTGTTACCCAGCGAGATGACTAAAGGTTAACGTATGCGGTACGCATTTGGGAAGCTATAGGTTCAAATAGTGTGTACCTGCCTGCAACAGAAAATTGACAAATGGAATAACTGTAGACGACCATGACGTTCTAGAAGTCCCGCGTTGTGTCGATCATTTTCCAACAAAAAACTTGCAAAAGTCGTGATGATGGATGATTAATTACTTACTGACGATCTCGTAGAATTCTTGTAGATGCCTCGGCGCTCTGGAGCATTGAGTCTTATCTCTGGTCGCAGTATCGGAGTGAAAGTATTATATGCTGCAATTATTGGAAAATAACAATAATTCTTCTCATTTAAATATTGTGTAATTTATTTCGCAAAACCATTAATAAATTCTGTTACAGTTTTAAATGATGTAGATTCTGTCCTTTCACATCATACTTGTAGTTGCATTGATGAACTGTATGTTTCTGGCACACGACGCTAGTTCAACACAAATGCATTTACAAATAAAACGTTTTTCTGCAAACTTGCAGAGCGAAAACCAAAAGCACGTCTTACTCTCAGGGCCCATGTCTGCCAAAGTGACGCTAAGCTATCTGATTATTCTGGGTTTCTAGAACAACTAAATTACTTTTCTTCTATTGGTTCACGTCACCACATTACGTAATTGCATTATTGTAATTACCAATAGCAACAATATTATGTAATATTCAACTTGCATTGTACCATTCAGGCCCGTTTGCATAAAAGTCGCTAACTGCAGTTCATTTATAATCGAAGATCAAAATTGAACTAAGTTTACGAACCCGCTTGGGTTGTAAAATGCTGATCATAGAAAATATGAACGCTGTTCAGTACTGATCTGAGATCACAAAAACAAATGCGGCAACATCGCCAAACATGTTGCAACTTTGGTGTTGTATCGAAAGGATTCAAGAATTATCGGAACTATTCGACTCTGTTTGATTCAAGTGCACAGAGTAGCCAATCTAGACATAACAAAAACTAAATAAATCTTTCGCTTTATGATTATTTGTCCTAGAAATAATGTTATTTTAAATAAACAGTATAAGAAAGTACTCCATATTGAAACAGTATTTATCAAAAGTTAATCATTTCGCTTACTTTATCTCCATTATATGTCCAATGTACATATTTTTCATTTTCGTCTGTTTACAATACTGTGAGTTGGAAAATATAAACAAAAAATGGGAGATAAGTGAAGTTTTAAGTGACAAATTATTACATTTGTATATAAAACATGAAAGTTAAAGCAAAAGAGAACATGTGTTCCGATAATTTTAAATCTTGCACAACCCTTCTTATTTCACGCTTTACCATAGACATACTGATGAAATGAGGTCTTAAAGCTGCAATTCCCTTGTAACTTTGTGTATTGTTCTAAACGCAGTACCTTTATTTCTATTAAATATATTCCCAATCACCATTTGGCAGTTTTCATTTGCATAGAACCGTAATGTGAGGAGGATCATAAATATTTAATTAAGTGCATAATTCCTCAGGGTTTGTGTTCTTAACTGTGCATGTAGCCTATGCTCCAGTTCTTTAACTGCATGCTTTGTTAGTCGAAATCTCATTTTCAATGTTCTGCCATTTAGTTCTGAGATGGGATTTCCTCTATGTTGGAAAACACGAGGAGACCTTTCAAATTGAAAATTCTAATCATCAGAGATATTAGAGTAATCTGAATTCTGAAAATAATAAAAATCTATAGGTTATGAAGACAAGCAATGCATATTTAACATACATTTGTGAAATAAAGAGGCTAATTATTTATACAAATAACCACAAAAAAGCTTTATTTGCTCTTTATTTAAATCTGCACTACTTATTTCTTCTAAGAAACTATTTTGTAAATTCTGCAGTTCTGCTGATCTAAGTTCAACCAAGTTAACTGGAGAAAATTCACCAGTTAGGTTTGAGCTTAGATCAAGAGGCTATGGACTTAGATAAATGTTTATACAACCAAAACTCTTAAGTTCATCTTGATTGAAGATCATTTTGATATGCTTGAACTTCGATTATCTTTTATGCAACCGGGCCTCAGTGGACTACCCTGTTTCACATTTCCTATTTTGTACAAATTGCTTTTTCCAGAACAGTTCAGAACACATTCTTAAATATCTGAGAAACGTGAAATAACCGTTACATGCCATTGTGAATGCTTTCCTTACTTTTCCTCATTTGGTAGGTGAATACCGGATAATATATTCAATGTCAGCACTCATTGATCCATCAATGTAGTGTAGTTGTATGTAATGATTAATATACCAATTTTTTAAAAGAAACATTGTTTTTAGTCAAATTTGAGGAATACGTTTTTTGGCATAGGAGATCTTTTATTTTCATTTACTCATTCGAATTCAATCAAAATCAATTCAAAAATAGAAATAGAAATACATGACATGTTAGATGTCTACACAATTAAAGCAGTCTATCAGTAAATTAGCTAAGAAACTGGAACAATAAGGCGGCTAGGAAGCTGTCATCTGTTTTCCATAGGTGATACAGGTGAATGGATTTTGGAGCTTGTAGTAACCATCGTGATAGGATCGCCAAGTTCAAGGGGTATTAAAACGTTTGTTGCGAGTGAGTCTCCATAAAGAGCAAAGAGAAACGGTATATTTTCATAGAACACGTGCCAATTTTCAGTTCGGGAGAAATTTAAAACGTGCCAAGGGAATAGCTAAAGTCATGTGAAATACTTTTTCACACATCTCTTTAGTGTATTTTATAGAACTGGAATTTTTCTAACGAAACATTTAAAACAATGTTAAGTCTTTTGCAGGCTTAGTACCATGAAATTCGATGTATACGTTTTATTCATTAGATTGAAGTGGTTATACTGGTGAAGGTAGATTTATGCCACACGATGCGGCGACATATTTGAAGTAGGATTCGTTGTCGTGAGGTCCACGCGCAAACGGTTTCGCATTTCCCTCGGTGTGGCGACGCGTGGAGAAGCCACGATGTAGAAGCGATGAACTCTCCTGTCTCGAGGCCGTGAAGACGATGGTCTCAGAGGTTTCTGTAAATTTTCCTTCCGGTGGCTGCGGCGAACGATGAGATGTGAAACCTCAATGTCGTGGTATCAATTCAAAAGGGATTTTGCGTTTGGGCAACTATGAAATAAAATTATGAACACCGTTTCCCTTTATATTATTTATTTCTCGACATATTTTGCTTCACAAGCGACTTTTTCACTGGTATAGCACTTTACTGACTTTTAATTTTCTCCTTCGCTTTGCGAATGATGCAACGGTTTTCCACTTATGTTATTTCTCGTCGCGTCGCGTATTCAGCGTATATTTTAATCGTTTATTAAACGTTAATGAACGGTGAACTCCACTAACTTCCTGTAGTTTTGAAGATCCTTTACCCAAAAACACATCTTCACGCTTCGAGAGTACAAGCAAGAAGAAGAAAGAAATTTAAGTATAAAATTATTGGTTCTTTCCTCTGTTTCGTTGCTAGGTTACCGAAATACTAAATTTTGATTGGTCCGACGTCACAATTTGTGTAGCTTTAGTTTACGGGATTTACTGAATTTGAAATTTTAATAAACCTAAGCATTCGTTCCATCATCTACATGGCCTGCTTGGTTATTGATTTACTTTGAATTTCAGATGGCCATGTTTACTCTGTATGGCCATATATGGAATTTTAAAATATATTTACAGACCAATATGCAATATCAGCTTTAAGGTAATATCTGAAACACAGAATACTATAACAAGTATCCATGTTTTGAACGAAAAAAAAGAAAAGAAAGCATTTTCCTTACAAACAATTGTTTGAAATGATAAGATTTGCTGGGATAGATTGGTCGGGCATTCCTAAATAGCGTGGGAGATATGTAGGAAGTTTAATATTTAACCAACTTTTCACTCACTGTATTAAACACAAGAAAAAACACACTCAGGCACACACCTTTTTTATTACTCGTAGTCTGCTTCATTCAAAGGACGGTGAAGCTTGATAGTGAGTTTTTAGATGGAGTCAAACTTTTGTTCCACTCACATAAATAAGCAGTACAAAAATACCATTACACACATGCAAGGTGTTGATTGAGCTTCTGTGTTTGCTAATTTTATATTTTATCTCGGTCACCTTTGAGGATGCAAAGCGAAAATTTTCAGAAAGTTTAATTATCTCAGTCTTCCCCATTGATAATTTGTCTTTGTTTTTTGTTTGTTGTTTGTTTTAAATCTTGAAGAGCAGCCGTATTACTTTTGATTATCAGAGGAATTTGAATGTTTTAAGACACAATTTAATTGCTTATTGTTGCTTTAATTTATATTTGTACCATATAATTGAGAAACCACAAATGATATTACTAGTAGTTTATATGTATTTATTTCCAGATGGGTAGTTATATACTACATGTATATAAATTTTACACATTTATCACCATAAGCATGAAATCCTGTCACCATGCGTCTATAGATAAACTATTTTTTTCCTTCTTCATTCACTTCTTTTTGCTGAATCTACATTGTTTAAAATTTCTCAGTTACCCTAACTTACTGTCGCTGTTATTTACTTAGTATCTTTTGCTATTCTACTGATTCCAACAACTAGCAAACGTAACTGACATCTAAAACGAATTTAATACTCCGGAAGAGTATGAGCCGTTGTTGCATTAAGTGTCCAGATTAGTCTCGCCGTGCGGTAAGTAACAGTAAGCGTGATTTGATATCCTCTCCAGCACTTTATGTAAGAATTGAGCATGCAAGATTAACCTTCCTCTCTTTTTTATTTCACTTTCTTCCTTCCGTCGGAGACTCCCAAAACCACCGCTAAGTAATAATCAGAGTGAAGCTAGAAAACCACTGAAAGTGTAGTCATGAGTATGAAGTACCGCAAAAATATTATTTCCCACACGTTTTAAAAGTACAGAGCTTGTAGAATATAGCAAAATGAGCTTTAGCGCCATGTTATTCCCATTCAGACGAGAGCCTATCATAAACGTGAATTAATAATCTTGATCTTCCCATATTCTAACCGATTTCTGCAACTCTGCTTAAATTGTGTGGTCTGGTATATTATGAAATAAAAATAGTATATCAAATAAAAATTTTATCTTAAATAAGCAGCTGAAAATTACTTACGTTAGCAAGAATACATGCATCAACCTACCATGGCATTGGTTCCCGGATGTACTGATATATCCCTGGGGGAGGCTATATACTTGCTACAAATAAAGCGATGAAGTAAATTGCCATTGGCTGAAAAAGCGTGTATGTGGACCAAAAAACCATGAGCTTTTGTTATATTGTTACCACAAATACGCAGAAGTGTTTATTTGTAAGATTAAAACTGAAATATTCAAAATTAATGTGGCATTGTTATCCACAGCTGTACCCAGTATTACATTAAATTATTTATTAATCCGTGTATAACGTAGTGCTCCAACTTTACTAAATACATCAACATTACTGCTCAATTTGTTTTATAACTGATTAACTAACAGTTTGTGTAGCTATTCCACCCTTTGAAATATAAACTAATTAAATGGCTAGCTTTTAAAGTTAAGCCAATAGCACGAGTTTACACTGTTATGCCACACGTATTTAAACGACAAATGAATCCTTTCGCTTGCCGATCTATTAGTGAACGCAAATATCAATAACAAATGCTCGTTTTATACAATATTTTGAAATAAATGACATGCTTAGTAAAGAAAGTAATTGGTTCGAGCCACGTGTAACTACAAATTTACACAATATATTGCAAATCTGTATTAATAATAGTATAATTATAATAATAATGAATATGAATTACTGGAAATTAATTGTTCTTTCACACTAGCGTGTGTAGGACGCACTATGAAAGGGTAGAGCCAGACTGCAAAATTCAGTGCCATAGCCAGGATTTGAACCACGGATCTTCTGGTTTCCGTCCAGCCGCTCTAAACATTTGAGCTACTATGGCCAACATGCCAACATGGCACTAAATTCTCCAACTGACTGGTGTTTCTCCCGGTAAACCACTAGGAGTTCTCATAAACACATGAGACAACTAACTACCTTAATGGCGACTTACTATGCTGTATGTACTTTGCGTCCTACACAAGGCTAGTATGAAAGAACAATTAATTTCCATTAATTGTACCTAATAGTGGTCCGAACTATAAAGTCCGGGCCTTAAAGTACTTACAGCATAGTAAGTCGCCATTAAGGTAGTGTCTCATGTATTTATGAGAACTCCTAGTTGTTTACCGGGAGAAACACGAGTCAGTTGGGGAATTTAGTGTCATGACGGCATGTTGGTCGTAGTAGCTCAAATGGTTAGAGTGGCTGGACGGAAATCAGAAGATCCGTGGTTCAAATCTCGGCTATGGCATTGAATTTTGCAGTCTGGCTCTACCCTTTCAACATGAATTACCTTCATAACCTTTATAGGTTACAAAATACTGTAAAAAGACAAAATTATAATCATTAAATGGTGTGAATGAACTTTTGTCACAACTCCATGTCTACACTATGGGTATACCTACAAATTATTTTAATGATTTTTGCTGAGCTCTACCTTTAAGGATCCACAGAACATGCTTTTGTTTTCCTTGGTTAGGGTTGCCTAGTCTTTGATATCCTGAATTCAATGTCTTGAAAAATAATTGAGTTGTTATTTATGGACGCTGTTTAACTGCTTAATACTCAGCGTCTCATTTGAAATTGGGTGGAAAGGACCACTTAATTTTGCTCAGATGCCTCTTTATCTCACTTAACGTTCTTTTACGTGTCGTAAAATTCACTACACGGAATCACCGGCATTTTTTCCCCTTCTGAAGGAAGTTATGCTAAAGATTTTTGCGCTCGAAAAACTCTATCACCATCCTCCGGGAAAGAGAGGCCAGCATTTTAGCCCTAGAGCACAGATGACGACCACTTTTTGAAAAGAGTTTGGTATTCCTCTTTTCCTCCTCCTCCTCCTCCTCCTCCTCCTCCTCCTCCTCCTCCTCCTCCTCCTCCTCCTCCTTCTCCTCCTTATCATCATTAAATGCCAGTCTATATGCCCGCCTCGGTAGCAAAGATGGTAGCATGTCTGCCTCACGTTCAAGAGGTCCCGAGTTCGAATCTCAGTCAGGGTGAGTTACCTGGATAAGGTTTTTTCCGGGGTTTTATCTTATCCTGGAAGACGAATGTCGGGTAGTTCTAAGCTCCTTGGACCCTGGATTCATTTGAGCAACATTTCACTCATTTCATTCACCGTCCGATATGAGCTAACGTTGGAGGACGTCAAATTAAAAAAAAAAAAAGTCTAAAAAAAGAGAAAAGTCTACTAATATGAGATTAGTAGATAGTATTGGTCCGTATCAAACCTTCAAATTTGAGCATAGGAAGACAGAGCTCAACCAAATGAGACACTAAATCGGATATAATTCTTAAAACCCATTCTAATATACAAAGATTTTTGCTTAATTCTGTATCTTATCCAAAATAAAACTTATATCTTGCAAATACTTGGTAATTTGTCGTTAAATAAGCTTTAAGGAAATTAGAATTGCATAATTTCAGAAGTTCTTATGACTTCTAGAACCACCATGTTAAAGTTTTCTTAAATAGTTTGTCTAGAATGGGTAAATTACTTTTAATGGAAGGAATTTTATGTAAGAAATATCTGTACAAAATGTTAATAAGAATAACAACTTTTTGAAAGAATTTTGGTCATTTCCGGAGAATAGTGTATTTCATTAACCCTTTTAGCCGTAACATAAACCTCTGAACTGTTTGTGAAGAACAAAAGTAAAATAAATATTTAATAGAATATTCAGGACTTCTTAAAGAAAGCAGTTTAATTGCATTAAAAATAGAGGATATATAATCACAAATACTTCAACAGACTTATCTATTTATTTTTCATGCTCTTAGATTTTGAAGTATACTGAAAATAAAACATCTTATCATGCTTATTTAAATAGCTTTTAAATTGCAAATAAGTTTGTATTAACATTCCATAATGACTATGTGGTGGGTATCATATGGGATCCCACAGCATGAGTTCCTGCATCTATAACTTTAAATGGATGTTCGTATCACCCGCTGAGATGTTGAATAGTAGACACGCTCCTCAATTTTACAGGATATGATTACGGGTCAAGGTGAAAAGTAGAATTTAACGCTAACACGTCATGTTTTTAGCTGTATTTGCCACTGAGGAACATCTATTAACATCTCTTTATCTAGTTTCTATGCACCATGTATACAGCTTTATTGAAATCAGTGCAAAATAAATAATGATTTATAATTTATATATAATATACAGCCTTGGAAAAAAAATGAGCATCTACCAAAAACATCGGAAGCCTTCGAAGCCTTGAGGCTGAATTCATAGCATACAGTTTCGAAAGGTAGAGTCACATTAAAAATTTCAAAATGAAAATTTTATTGAAGTTTTTAGTCTGACTTAACCCTTCCATACTTAAGCATACACAATAAATAGCGTAATATGATTGCGCAAGAAAAGATAGCTCAACAGAGATAACAACAACAGAGTGCAGCACTTATCGCAAACTATTTTATTTTGAGGGTTAGCCCGTTTTTCCGGGCATGTCTCCAATTGTTCATGTGTATGTTCCTTTTTATTATTGTTACTTTAATAACAATGCCTTATGTCACTCATATACGGATCAGAAACATGGACATTAACAAATAGAAATAGTACTAGAATACAAATATCAGAAATGAAATTTGTAAGCAATAGCTGGGTATTCAAAATAAAACAAAAAGACGGAGTCCAGATATTAGGAAAGAATTAAAATTAAAAGAAATAAATCATATTATTAGTAACAACAGAAACCATTGGGAAAAGCGTATTCAAAGAATGAATAATAACAGAATAGCTAGAATAGCCAGAAACTATAAACCCAAAGGTATAAGAAACCAGGGAAGACCGAATAAAAGATGGGCAGACAAGATTGCTGCCGGAACGGATTGAAAAGTCTAAAGCCGTGAAGAAGAAGAAGACGAAGAAGAAGAGGAAACAGAAGAGGAAGAAAAAGAAGCTATTGTCTAAGCGGGATGTAGGTTTCATATGAGTCAGTTGGAACCAATGAAATCGAAAAACAAACTCTGTTTGTCTTAGTTACATTAATTATTTATTCCAAAATCCAAAATTCCAGAAAAATTTGGTCATACCTTTAGCACAAACTTATATAAATGTATCCTGAAAGTACGGAAGTAACAACGCCTCGGTAGCGTGGTGGTAGTGTGTCTGCCTCACGTTCAAAAGGTCCCGAGTTTGAATCTCGGTCAGGGTGAGTTACCTGGATAGGCTTTTCCCGGGGTTTTCCCTTATCCTGATAGACGAATGTTGAGTAACTCTAAGCTCCATGGACCCTGGTCCCATTTGAGCATCATTTTACCAATTTCATTCATCGTCCGATATGACTTAACGTTGGAGGACGTAAATTACACACAAAAAAGTGTCGGAGACCAAAATAATGAAAAACTCGGTTACTGGATCTTATCGTAGAAAACAAACTGCAGTTTCTTGAAAGCTCGCGTTTTTATGTTTATAAGCTACATTATTTACTAGCATAAGATATTTGGACATATTTCCTTTAAAACCACTGCCTTATTTAATCCAAAATGCCAATGTACTAAAGCTTGAAGTCTGTATTGTCTTCCTATATATTTTAGCTGATATTCTGTGGTAAACGTTACTGGAATGCATAAAAATGGCCTATATCCTTAAGATGTGTAACCCCGATCATTCTGCTTTCCCCGAGCAGCAGTAATATCCGTGACTCCATCGCCCTCAACCGATTACTCGGCTTCTAGCAAAAAGAAATCGGTCCAACGTGGGTGACAATAGAATCACTCTGCTGACAGATGACCTGACTTGATCATTATCTGAAATGAAACCAATCTCTTCAGCAGCGATTCGTTAGAAGCAAGCTGGGTGGTACAAGTTAAATAAAAGTACGCACGTAACGTGCTACATATGATAGCTCCAGATATTCAAGTGTTTTCAAAGTTTGAAAACAAACGTAGTAACATTGAAAATTTGCTGGGAAAATACGTTTACTAAACTTAAGAGTTTTATTTCAGGATTTTAAAAATATCTCTGCATTCAAAACATGGTTTGACTTTTTATATGAAAATACCTATATTTATATGATTTAGGTTAAAACATGAAAAACTGCTTTTCATTTAACAATTTTGGTTTTTAGAAATTATCATTTTTCGGCACATTCCCGCTTTCAGAATGGTCCACACAACGCAGCATTCCTCGCGCGTGCAATTCTAATGTAAGAGATGAGTCACGTCCTTACATCAAAACAAGTAATACAAATCTGATGTGTTACACTCATGTTACTCTCTCCGGTCACTCTTCTACAAATTGTTCTTACAAAAACCTTATTCTTCTATTAGCACATGTTAATCGAGAGAAAATTTTGCAGAAATTGTTTTCCTACATATTTTCTAGAGGTTCAACAGAGTTGGAAAAATATAAATAGGTTTTAAGCGATAGAAATTCTGCTATTATTGATACAGTAACTTAATTTCGTTATCTTTGTATGGCGAAGAGGGAGGGAGGGAGGGAGGGAAGGAGAGACGAATAACGACTTCCCATTTGAAATAAAATGGCATAAGTAATTTAAATTTTCAACCAACAACAAAGAATACCATGGCAATGGTTAGCTCAAAAATTATAATACAAATAAAAATGTAATTTAAAATAAGTATATGCTTTAGCGAACTCTTGAACACTTTGCGCTGTAATATGCTGTCTTATCTTTCTCAGTTTACCAGTTATGCACAAATTCTTTAGAATTAAGAGGACATCAGAGATTATTCCCAGAAAATTAAAAATGTGTACTTGATTTGTCATCAGAATGGTTTAACGTGTTCCATTTTAACATGAATTAGGATAGAGAAATAAATACATGGGGAAAGAAAAGTCAAAATTAATAAAGCAGTAGTTCGACAAGGGATGGCGTATGCCTTGGAAACGAGCAGATGGAAACAACTGAAATGAAGGTGCTAAGAATAGCTGTAAAGACACTGTATGACAGAGTAAGAAATTAAATTAGGGAGTTGTGTAAGATCCAACCTGTGACTGAATAGGTGAAAAGAAGAAAGGAGGATTGGAATGCACTCCGAACGCATGGTAAAAATAGTGAGAAATAAGTAATCTGGAAAGAAGAAGTTCAGACGATCGAGAAAAAGATGGAAAGAGGATTTGATTCAATCATAGAACAGGTGATACGGCTAATGTAAAGAGAAGAAGAAGAAGAAGAAGAAGAAGAAGAAGAAGAAGAAGAAGAAGAAGAAGAAGAAGAAGAAGAAGAAGAACAAGAAGAAGAAGAAGAAGAAGAACAAGATGAAGAAGAAGAAGAAGAAGAAGAAGAAGAAGAAGAAGAAGAAGAAGAAGAAGAAGAGGAGGATGAGGAGGGGGAATTTTAAACGTAGCGACCTTTTGAGCAAATTAAAGTTTCGAAAAATGTTTTAAGCAAAGGTGCGGAAAGATCTGTTGTATCTTCGAGGACATTGCAGTTAAATGCTTTTCGTTTTTGAGTTATACTGTGTACTCTCAGATACGTGCCCATACGGAACCTTTTCTTTTCCATTTTGTTTCGTTCTTACTTTGTTTCCTTATTCTTTCTTTCTTTCTTTCTTTCTTTCTTTCTTTCTTTCTTTCTTTCTTTCTTTCTTTCTTTCTTTCTTTCTTTCTTTCTTTCTTTCTTTCTTTCTTTCTTTCTTTCTTTCTTTCCTTCCTTCCTTCCTTCCGTCCTTCCTTCCTTCCTTCCTTCCTTTCTTTCTTTCTTTCTTTCTTTCTATCTTTCTTTCCTTACTTGTTTGTTTGTGTATTTATTCCCTTCGCTTCCTTTTTTCTTTTATTTTTACATTTACATCCTCCAACGTTAAGTCATATCGGGCAATGAATGAAAGGGATGAAATGATGCTCAAATGACACCACTATCCATGGAGATTAGAGTTACCAGATATTCATCTTTCAGGATAAAGGAAAACCCCGGAAAGATTTTCAAGGTATCTCACCCTGACTAGAAGGTTTTTCTTAGTTTCTTTTCAGATGTAGAGGGCCCAAAACTTTTATTCTCAGTATTGAATTTTTCAATAGGATGTAATGCTTTCCATAGTTCCTATACATAGTAGAGGAAGCAAAAATTGCAGAAATTTAACTATGTAATTACTATTCTGCGTACATTTTTGTGTAATTTACGTCCTTTAACTTTTTAAGTCATATCGGACGATGAATGGAATGGGTGAAATGATGCTCAATGGAGCGTAGAGTTACCCGACATTCGTCTTTTTAGGATAAGGGAAAACTCCGGAAAAAAGCTTATTCAGGTAACTCACCCTGACCGAAATTCGAACTCGGGACCTCTTGAATGTGAGGCAGACATACTACCATCTACGCTATCGAGGCGGGCTATGTACATTATTGTGATAAAGAAATTAAGTATGCAGCAAGAGGTGAGATAGTACAAGTGAGTAGATGCACTTGTAGATAAGGTAGAAACACGTGTGCAATGCTGTGCTTCTAGGAAGTGCCCATGGCTTGGAAATGAGCAATCGGGAACATTAACTAGCCTTTGACACTAGTCCTCCGCCCACGGAGGCAATTTCCTCCGGAACGAATCTGTGAAGGTGCCGAGAATGGGAAAACGCAATTCGTCGTCAGATCCAAATCTAATTGAGTGTCTTTACGCTGGGCGGAGTTAACAACGATATAAAACGGACTTCTGTTTAATAACCTCGAATGAAGACGTCTGAATGCCAAAGTTTTACGGCCAATAATTACTGAATATGTTAAATTTATTTTCGCTTCCATCACATGGTGGGAATGCCTCTGGAGTTAGGTTTCCCAGGCCATGCGTTGCCGTGCTGCACACCAATAACTTGTCATAGACGAGAATTACTACATTCACTTTCAAACGACTGTAGTGTCTGTTGCTACTACTGAAAACCAGTATTTCTCTCATTTTAAACATTAGCCAAACACGTGACAGTTAAAGTAAATGCTTAAGGATAATACCTAACATCCTTACAGTTTAATAGATCTGGTTCTGTATCTATTGTTTTATTAAGTTATGTATAACTTAGTTTCACTAAGTTTATATACTGCATGCTCTCTTTTGATACATGCATGATGGCGACACTGATTAATTGTTAAAACTTTGCGAATATTTATTCAATTCATAAGTGTTTGATAGTGGCAAATGGCACTTCGGAATGAGAATTTGTCGGTTAACTTACAATATGCTTGCAAGACTGTGACTTTATCACATAAATCGAGAGTTCATTAGTATGGACTGCAGCTCAATCCAATACCAAAAGGAAGCAAATTTCTCCAATTAGAAAATTGTGCTTTTAGTCGATTAACGTTTTAATATGGTCAATTTCCGAAATCATACTCTTAAAAAATTGTGTGTTTATTTTATTTTTTATTTTATTTCTTTATTTTTTATTTTATTTTTTTATTTCTTTATTTTTTTAATTTTACGTCCTCCAATGTTATCATATCGGATGGTGAATGAAATGGGTGAAATGATGCTTAAATGAGTCCAGGGTTCATGGAGCTTAGAGTTACCCGACAGTCGTCTTTCAGGATAAGGGAAAACCCCGGAAAAAACTTATCCAGGTAATTCACTCTGACCGAGATTCGAACTCGGGACCTCGTGAACGTGAGGCAGACACGCTACCATCTACGCTACCAAGGCGGGCTGTGTTCCTTTTAAGCTAACGGTAATTTTGAAAGCATTTTACCATACTCAATTTTCGCAGTATTAGTATTCCGTATTCCATAAGGCATTTATAGTCACGATCTGACAATTGAAACAACAGTGATTTCATTTTAAACAATACAATATGTAAATGAGTAAATAATTATTGAAAATTAATTGTTCTTTCACACTAGCCATGTGTAAGGCAAGGTTTGGATAGAGTCAGACTGAAAAATGCAATGCCATAGCAGGATTTAAACCATGGACCTCCGGATTGCTCTTAATCATTGAGCCACCATGGCAACATACCAGCAGGGCAATAAATTCTCCAAATGACTCGTATTTTTTCCGGCAAACTACTAGGGGTTCTCATAATTTTACAGTGGGATACGTACCGTAATGATATGTGTAAGGCAAGCTTTGGATAGGTCGTCAGATTGAAAAATCCAAATGCCATAGTCGGTATTTGAACTAGGATCTCCCTATCTCCGTTCGATTGCTCTTAACCATTGAGCTACCATGGCAACATGCCGGCATGACGTTAAATTCTTCAACTGACGCGTGAAAGTAATGTGGAAGAACAATTTCCATCAATTAACCTAATAGTGGTCTAACTATGACGCCTAGTACTTAAGTACTTACAGCATAGTAAGTCGTCACAAAAGGTATATATCTCATTGAACATATATGAGAACTCCTAGTGGTTTACCGAAAAAATACGAGTCAGTTGGAGAATTTAATGTTAACTTAGCATGTGGCATGGTAGCTCATTGTTAAGAGCAACTGAACGAAGCCAACCATGGTACAAATCCCGACCATGGTATTGCAGTTTTAGCCTGATTCTACCTATTTATATAATTATTATTTATATAATTTGTTACATTTTATTAATGGAATAGCTAGTCTAAGGAAAACCCACCCAAATTAGAGTTCCATAAATAAGTTCGTGAGCTCTCGTCAACATTATGTCATAATTGTTGATATGTACTACAGTAGATAAAAGTACCCAGTCTAACCGGTATAAATGCAAAATGAGGAAGCGGCTCTTTTTCAAGAACTGGTTTATATCTACCATTATTTCGGAACAAATAACTAATAAGTCGATTCTTTGAAAGTTGGCTTTCTTAGCTTCTCCGTGCCATTAAATGATTAAGTATGCCACCAGTGATGCCAGCTGTAAGAAACAAATTTAGGGAGATGAAGAAATACGAGTGCTGTTCAGTAAAGAATGATTATAATTTTTACAGTCATAATTTTTCGCACTAAAATTCAATCTGATTATATTCTGTTACCTTATGTGAAACAAACACAGTAGTAGTTTCATTGTTGGTACTCCTGGTTCCCGCCTGTGAGAACCAGGCAAGTTCAGACATGTTCAGTATCGCCTACCGCTGCAATGGAGGTAACATGCAGTTAAAGTTGATGTTAGAGGAAGATCCGGAATTTCTTTCAAACGTAATCACTGCTGGTGAAACTTGGCCACATCATTTTGATCCTGAGAGCAAACAGCAAAGCTCAGTGTGGAAATATCCTTCATCATTTCCTTCAATCCCCAAAAAAGCAAAAGTGGTTGCTTCTGCTGGGAAAGTTGTGGACATCTCATTCTTTGATATTCTTGGAATGGTTAATCAGCATGTTGTACCTGCACACACATCAGTAATTGGACAATACTACAGGGATGTCCTGAAAACATTGCAAGTCCATATCACGCGCAAAAGACCACATTTCCGTGAAGCAAGCTGGATGCTGCACCACGATAATGAGCGGCCAAATATTGCCAATGTTGTTGCTGAATATCTTGCAAAAATCAACGTATCCCTCACCCTCTCTATAGTCCGGATTTAGCCCCATGTGAATTTTTTCTATTCCCTAACTTGAAGAAACGCATTATCCATCATCAGAAGTAGTGGTGAAGGTTGTGGAGGCGATTTTGAAGGATCTCTCCAAAAATGGTTTCCAGCTTGTCTTTGAAGACTAGCAGAAACGTTGGAACAAGTGCACTGCATTCAGGGGAGACTATTTTGAGAAGGACCATAAAATTATGAATATGAGTAAAGGGATGTCAAAAAAATGTGGTCATTCTTTATTGAACAGCCGTCGTATATCGTTGGGATAGAAAAAGATTAGCACTTTTAAAAATTAATATTTTAGTACTAGTTAGGGAAAAGCATATAATCACAATACTATTCATTTTGAAACACACTAAATGTCTGTATATTAGGCCCAAATATACTATTATAATGGTTATTATTTGATGATATTCAATTAATTAGTCCTATTTAAATCTTCCTGACATATCTGAATACTAATGAATATGAATAATTGAAAACCACTACGTGAAACTAATGGTGTGTAGTATAATTACAGAAGTTCAGTGATGTTTAAAAATACATCGCTGTTTATGCATTGTTGATAAGTAAAGGAAATATCGAAGTCTTGAAGACATGTCCATGTAAAAATGTTGCAAGTGGCTTAAAATTACGTAAAGTATTCGCTGCTGAAAACGGTGTTTTGTGGAGCATATAATATTATAATACAAATGATTACATGTGACGTAGATTCCGTAATAAAAATTAAAGCAAAACAGTTCCACGATATCTGTAGAATGTAATATATTTCAGTAGATCATAAACAAAGGTGATATTTCATACTGAATGATGTACTGAAAAAAAAAACGGTGGGATTGGTAGTACTGGCTCCTTTCACTTTTGTGTCTTAAAGAGTAAAGATGCGTAATGTAGTCAGGAAGTCCAGAGATGATCACGATATTTTAGTGACATTCCTGCTCTCCGGCAATACTGAATATGAGTCCATAACCAAAACCAGTTGGTTTAGAACAGTTTTTATAGCGAGGTGTCTGGTAGCTACTGGTTTCCACTTCACTAGGCAACACGCGACATGTGTAATGTACTAGTGGGGAAAGGCATCAAGGACGTCTGTTTAGAAACCGCAGAATATATGTCCTAACTGATCATCAGAGAGTGTGGCTTTATCTCCCACAACAGGAATGTGACCTTCCTTTACAATGCTTGACAGGAAGCCGCGAGGTCCTTTGATTTGGGCAACAATTGTCAGAGCGTGGGGAGTTCTTTCGGTAAATGTTGGTCAGCTAAAGCATAATGGTGTTACATTTTGTAATCATAGATATCATGATAGTAGTATTAGTGACAAAGTTTGATGATATTGTTTCCAGTAGAAACATCTAGACCCTTTCATAGGTATTGACAAACAATTTATCCAGCGATTATTTTTATCAAGGAGGTTGTGGTTAGTTCTCAGTGGGTATACAGAATATTAATGAAGTACGCCGAAATAATTTCCGCAATTGTAGACGTGACTAATATAATCAAGTTGAGATAGGCGGATAAATATATCGTAGTTAATAGGTTAAACCTAATTGGTATCAGCTGCTGGTAAGTTGGTGTTTTCGTTGTACAGTCATGTCAAAAAATGCTAAGAATTAGGTAGATTCTTTTCACTTCTGTCACAAATTACGGCAGTTTTTAGTAATTATCATGGCGGATGTAGTTTTCATATTTGTGTTAAAACTATCAAAACGAGCTCAGAACACTGTAAGGAGCTATAAACACCGTGTAAATATCCCAGGTGGAGCCTGAGGTCTGCGGTTACTTATTCTTATAGGAATCTCCGCTCGCGAGTTAGAGTTAGCTCAATGGTACCATACAGATTACCTCACCACTCTGCCACTTCAAGTTGAGTTCAAATTCGTGTTCAATTCAAATATTTTATTATCCTTTGTTTTACCTCTTGGGTCTTATAATTTGATAATATGATACAAATAACATTTTTATAACATTATAGATCTTTACAAAATAAAATAAACGCCAAGTAGTTATAAATGTATAGTTCGTAGTAGATATTTCTTAATACTTGGTATTATGCTTGATCCATTCAAACAAGTTTGAGACATTTTACAAATTAAAATGAAAAATAAACCTTACGCACGAAACGAAAACTATTACATTAATGTCCTCGCCATGCTGCTAAAAAGATGAAAGCAAACATGGTTTACAACACCAGATACGGTAAAGATAATAAGGCTCAGAAAGTAAAATAGATGCCTAATTGAAAATAAAGATAAAGCTAGCCCACAGTTTCCCTTTGAAGGGCAAGGGCCTCTCCTAACTGCCGGTAGAGTGAGCTTGGCGCAACTTATATGGTGAGCTACTTCCTGTAGATCCCTAATTATCGAATTGTAATTCTTGTGACTTTGTCTCAAAAGAGAACCAATAGCAACAGTAAATAAATTAGTAATTAAAATTCAGACAATAAAGACTAGGAGAAAGAAAAAAAAAAATAACGTGACGTCGTTGCGAACCTAGCCTTTGTATAATCATATTTCACCAGCTAACCCTCCTGACTAGTTACCACGTATTCTATCTCGCTCTTTCGGAAAGCATTCGTTGACACCTTGCTTGTGTTATATGCTTGAAAAGACGTTGCTTTTATAAGCGTTTCGCAACTTCTTGGTTCTCATTCAGGGCGTAAGTATTGATGTTTTATGCATACATATATAACCGAGTAGAGGGAAAGAGCTGCAATAACGGCTTCTGATTTAAAAGGGTCAATATTTTCACATTAGACTATAAACTGCGGGTTGCATAGATAAGAATAAATAGGGGCAGCTGATTCACCTGGTATATACGCTCGTTATTGGCGTTCTCAAGATTTAACCATAATGTCTCAAAGATCACTCAAAAATCGAACTTATATCCTGCCTGTACAACACTGAACAGCAGTTAACTGCTTTCTTGTATCATGGAGCCTACTATAGTGCTTCTTCTGTAATTGCTCTGGCGGTCCATTCTGTAGCGCCGAAAACTGGTGTTCCAAAGGTTGGTTCGTTTCCTGTCTTGTCTTCGTATTTTAATACCTAAATTCTAATAGGTTAATCAGATAACTGAAAAACATAGGGAGTTCAATGTACCGACTTTTATGGCATTTGTAGATTTCGAGAAGGCCTTTGAAAATTAAATAGAAATAAATCATGGAACATTATGAAACAAAGCTGTAACAGCAATAAGAAGTTTATATGTAGAAAATAAGATCACGAGAGAAACTGGAACGAAGACAGATCTAATGACAACAATAAACAAAGGAGTAAGACAAGGGTGTCCACTTTCACCGTCAGTTTTTAATATTTATATTGACGATGTCATATCTGATTGGCGGACAAAATTATATTCACATCTTATATTTAGAAATAGATATTTTGATGCTTTATTATTTGCAGACGACCACGTCCTCATATCTATCTCAGAAAATGGTCTACAAAAAGCGTTACATGTATTAAATAGCACTGTCCGTCAAATAGTTTAATAAAATCTAAAAACAAAACCTAAAGCTTTAGACTTCAGTGGATCCAATACCATAAGAGCCAAAATATAACTAGAAGGAAAACCCGCTGAACAAGTCAACTGCTTTAATTACCTTGGCTGCAATATCTCTTATTTTAGCCCATCTCGGTAGCGTAGATGGTAGGCTGTCTGCCTCACGTTCAAGAGGTCCCAAGTTCGAATCTCGGTTAGGGTGAGTTACCGGGATAAGGTTTTTCCGGGGTTTTCCCTTATCCTGAAAGACGAATGTCAGGTAACTCTAAGCTCCATTGACCCTGGACTCATTTGAGCATCATCTCACCCATTCAATTCATCGGCCGATATGACTTAACGTTGGAGGACGTAAATTACCAACAAAAAAAAATCTCTTATTTTAAAGAAAGTGAAATTTTAAATAAAATCAACAAATTTAATAGCATATATGGCACTATAAAGAGAACTTCAAAAATACGAGAAGAGAGACTAAATTACAGTTTTATAAAGTAATGGCAGTTCCTATATTATTATATGGCAGTGAAGTTTTTACTTTAACAAAAAAGGAACAACAAATGACTGAAACAGCGGCAATGAAGTTTTTAAGCAAAGTAGCAGGGTATAATCTTCTAGATAAGTAAAGAAGTGAGGACATTCGTAACGAATACTTTTAAGCTAACAGATAGAATAAAACAATATAGAAATAACTGGAAGTAACGTGTCAACAGAATGAATGATAGTTGCATTCCAAAATTAGTTTTAGATTACAAACCATTAGGTAAAAGAAATACTGTTAGAGCAACAAAAATATGGATACAATACTTTTAATTTAAAATTTATGAGACCGGAACGAGCCCAGATGGCTTAAACCGTGAAAAGTTGATGATGATGACGACGGTGAATTATAATAATAAAGAAATGGCATGATTCGTATCTAACTGCCCTAATAATAGCAGCATGTGAAATTACTCGACTCACAAGGAATTTGGGACAGAGTACGACAGCCGTTCCATTGCCGCTGTCAACTTAGCATTGAAAATGCAGGTCGCCATTTCGAGCAGTTCCTATAAACCTCTCGTAGCGGGTTGCATTTCCGTTTTATTTTATATAAGTTCGTTCAACCTAAAAACCACCTCCATTTAGACGTAGAGCATGCGAAATTATTAAGCAGGATTCAAGCTTTGTTAGAAGGAACTGAATTTAATTACACTACAAGGTGAAATTAAAACGTGAAATGCTTACATTTATGTATACAAAAATTACAAGCTTAGACAAAATATTTTAAAAAAGCTAAGAAACGAACAAACAAACCAACAAAATAAAAAGAAACAAAAAAGTTAAGGAGACGCGAACTCGTTTAACTTTCATTTGAAAGCTAATATCATAACCTTTGCGCCAGAAGGAGCGCTCCGATAAAACTCTTCATTTTCGTATCTTGTGCCCCCTGCAGTGGTGTACTGGCACTTTAGAAACTTACAGCCCTAAATTCCACATTTGAACCAACAGACCACATCTCCTACTCCAATAACTTGTTTAATATGCCTCCACTTGCTCTGAAAATATTTTTGTGTAGTACATTAGCATCCTGTATATCTGCCAGTTCGAAAGGAAAGAACGACCACACTCTGGAAAGCACTCCGGAGGACAACAGAATGAATCATATATTAATTTTAGACAAGAAAAAAGTACAATGTTTGAAATTTATTGCTTAATTCTAAAACCTTTATGGGATTTGTATCGAATCTCGGTCAGGGTGAGTTACCTGGATAAGGGGTTTTCCGGGATTTTCCCCTATCCTAAGAGACGAATGTCAGGTAACTCTAAGCTCCATGGACCCTGGGTCCATTTGAACATCATTTCACCCATTCCATTCATCGTCCGATATGACTTAAAAACAAACCTCTCCATTATTTTTGCAATAATAAGGGGGAAATATTTATCGCTGTCTTAAAATACATTTTTAGCATTGCTAACTTTTCATATTTATGATATTTACTTAGCATGGATTAAATTTCTCCTCTAATTCTTCTCGAATTCAGTTGTTTACTTTTACCGTAGCTGCCATGGTGCGGGCGCTGTGAACCCTTAGCAGTCGTGGCACTTCTGATGTTATTACACCGGGAGGAACATTCGAGCCCTCTTGAAGCAGAGTTGTTCGAATTTGGTAGGTTTCGACGTCGCAGTGATTCCCGACATTCATGGGTGGCAGACTTACGCATGACGACAGAGACAGGGTTGAGGGCCGACTAAAAAGTCCCGGGTACTAGCATGCAGAGCTAGGAACATGGTGTGCTAGATAACCGATGACCCTACCGATGTTTTCGGTAGTCTTCCCGAATGGGTTGACGCGTGTAATTGGCTTAACTTCCACCCTGTTAAGGGGACGGGGGACTTAAGGTATAGCCCTAATGGAAAGACCTCTGTAGCTTCCTGGTATATAGAGAAGTCTACGGACTTCCGAGTAGACCTCGCGCAACATTATCGTTTACTTATCTTCAAATTGCAGCAGTGTTTGTCTTTTTGCATCTTATCTGTATTTATACTCCCCATAGTTATTGATTTACATTATTTTGTAATCATTCTTTCATATCAATGTCACATCATCAACAAATATATGCATTTTGTTTATTCCTCTTGCTGTAACATTTCTCCAGTGCTATGGAAAATTTTTTTAATATTAATTAATTACACCATGCTCCATTGCATAATTTTCAATATTACATGCCCTGCTTTCAGGATAGTTATATAATCAAATTACAGTGCTTTTTAACATTATTGGTATACATTGGCTGTTCGGTGATAAATTAACATATTACTTATTTTTTATAATCTATTAATGGGAATAAGTTTTAGAAAGTCCATAAATTCGTTTGTATAATATTTCACTATTTTTTCTGTCCGCTTTCCATGTTTTCTCATTTGATTCTGGCGGAACTTTTTCCTTTCTTCTTCCATTCTCGAACCCTCAAATAGCAGGTGATCCTCTGATGCTACGAGGTGCTTGATTTCAATTTACTTGTTCACATACACTGAACTTTGATTATGGAAACAATTGTTCATCAAATTCTCCAAGCAGATGTCGAAAAGAAGGTAATAGTGGGCTCTCCATTATGTACCTACCTTTCCATTCATCTCTTCTCACTCTAGGTTAGTAAGAACAACACTTAAATCGATCAAGGGAAACAAAAGAAAGTGCCTAAAGTAAGAAATGCACTGAAGAAATGATGATGAATCACTTGAAGAGGTGGATACCAGATGGAAAGGAAACTATTATTCACATTACTTAGTTACTTCTGCTCAGTAAACAATTTGCTCTAAAACTGAGAAAGTTTAATATTGCAGATGCTCAAAAAAAAAAAAAAAAAAAAAAATGTAATGTGATGTGTCCCTCCTGAACAATTTTAAACAACTTTTAAGGCGAACTTTTGATTGTATTTTCATCTTGAGAGAGTCATTAAGTTTTTTAACCCCAATTTGTAAACACGGCGTCCATATTACAAAATTTTCAGTTATTAGAATGCTACATAAAGGAGTTGTCTCTAACAAAATGTGTTATTTAAAAAGCTTTGATAGAATGAACATGAATATGCTATGCAATTTCCATTACTACTGTGTACACAAACCTGTTACTGTGAGAAATAGTGTATTTCTGATTGCATTGCAAAAGTAACTAAGGCGCGTCGCTTGTACACTGTTAATTGTTATTAACATTCCAGAAAATCCATGTTTTATTACCGGTTTTCCAAAAATTACTTGGCAGATAAGTGCTAAAGAGAGTAGAAAGTAGAGAAAGAGAACATTATGATGGAGAAGGACGGGAATTAGAGAGGCGGAAATAAGTGGAAGATAAGGATGAACGGGAAATTTATTGAGAATAAGTATGCGAGAGTGAATCAGGAGGAGGAGAAGATGGAGAAGTAGGCGAATCTCTGCAATTAACAGAACATGAGCGGAGCTGTTACTGTTCAAGGAAATTTATAAAATCACTATCATTTACATGTTTTAGACTTACACTACTAATGTTTATTTCATAAACAGAAACATAATACTTGATTATATTTGTATTTAATATATACATATCTTCGTGCTGAACGTGAGAAACAGTATAGCCTCTTAATAAGCTTTAATATTATAAATATTTGCTACAAAAAGTTAAACTGAATCAAAGTTGACAAGAATGACCTCGGTTAAATATGGACTGCCCTCCATATTTGTAGCGATTGACGTACGTCGACGTTGTTAAGGACGCTCTACCGACAGCCCTGATAGTCTTACGTGAATAAGCATGCAGGAATTTAGAGTGGTTTAAAAATAAATTCCGCACATATCGGATTGGAATCATTAGCGCCTTACATAAACCGAATGATTTGCTATCCTGCATGAGTGCTATCAAAACGGA
The DNA here is from genome assembly GCA_030765055.1 of Mantis religiosa. Lineage (NCBI taxonomy): Eukaryota > Metazoa > Arthropoda > Insecta > Mantodea > Mantidae > Mantis > Mantis religiosa. The sequence continues at coordinate 64,573,244 of CM060956.1, read as the reverse complement.
CTCTTGAGACCGCTACAACTTGCTACAAAAGGTATGGAGTATGGCGAAGGCAGAAACTATTAAAATTTTACGATCAGGCGTTTTTAACTTCTTAATGATGAAAAGGATCGGCTCGGCTTCTGTATTCTCGCGGTCCTGGTTGTATCAACAGACTACGTGCAAGTGCGGCATATGTACCACAGAAAACGTGCCTTTCGCTGTACTACACTTCTAAATAAGCAAAGCAAGCAGTAAGCGACATCACGTTTCTGACTATCTTTCATTTGTATGTTTTCTAAATCATACAGCATTCTATAAATACTTTGTATAATTCTATTCTAAATATCTATTTGAGATTCATGAAACCAAAAAGAAAGAATTTTTCCTTTTCTCTTCTATATATTATAGTAAACCCTGTTGTTTACTGCCTAAATATTCAATCTCGAGATTTCACATTATGAAATTATTTGTTGGATTGTGAACAACTTAACACAAAAATGAAAAGTTGCTTAAAAACTAACCTTAATATTTAATTCCAACATTTTCCGAGGATGTGACACAAAGATATTTTAAGAAATCCCCCATCCAAAAATACACTGAACGGTTTTAAAAACATCCAATTTTATCATAAATGGTTCTAACAATTTTTATTAAATATTGTATGTTTAAGCTATTTTAAAGACAACTGAATTGTATATATTGAATTTTATTAGAATAACCTATGAAGTTCTCTTATTCTGGATGGTGAACCTTAAGGGTAAACAAAATCTTACTTCACCAAAGATGTAGATCTTGTTAAGGCATACAATTCGTCTTTTTTGTGGAGAAAACCATTTCCGAAGCATTCCTTGTTATTAGTTTGAAGTATTTCAAGTACTAGTCCTTTTCTCAAATAGGAAGTCATTATTTGTTTTTACTTTCTTTAATGCGTATATACACTAAATAAGAAAAGTACTATACTTCGTCCAAAAATTCGATACCAAGATTTCAGTGAAAGTACGTGTTTTGAGGTTCCCGAATAAACAAGAGCATTTTGTGAAAAAGGTCTGTATTTCTTGACTTTGTATAGCATTAATTCAAAAGCGAAAAGTCGGTTAAATTTCAATTTACAAATTACAAGTTTGTAATTTAACTCGGTATTCAGTATTTAATTTAGTATTTTCTGAGGATGCAGCACGATGACCTCAGAACTATTAATTAAATGGAACAGTTGTCGAAAATATTTATTTTTTAAAAGATGGATGTAACCATTTTGGCCAAAATTTCTTGTGTTTAATATGCACATTGCCATGAAAATAAAATGTATATCTTGTATTTACGGTGATTGTTCTGTGAAATTCCTCTTATTTTGATGAATATAAAATAAATACTCTGAACATATTAGCGATTATTACTTGATAGAAGTTTATTTTAATTGTTTTCTAGGTGGGCCGATTTCGAAATATTCCATTTGCAACTATTGACCGCTTCTAGGTGTTACCGTACGGACATGCTGACAAAGTTTTCCTTACAAAAGTTAATTTTCAAGGTATTTCCTTGAAAATATTCGTGTTGCATATTCCAAAGATGCTGAACATGCATAGGTACTACTTTTAGTATCCATCCGGCATTTCTGTTTTGATTTCTGTTATTCACCTATACACAAGCATGCGCGTGTAAACTTTTATGTGATTATTTTTTTATTTAAAAAATATGCATTTCTGATGAAAGTTATAAATGGAATTTTTGGTGTGATGCAACAGAGAAATTAAAAGAGGTAAAAACTTCTGAAAGCACGCAGAGAGTAATTGTCAGCTCTTCATGCAGAAAGCGATTGTTGCACAGAGCATGAGTCATAAAGTGAACGCCATCAAAAGCATCCAAGTTTAAACAACTTGTTTCTTTAAATATTTATTTATATATGTAGTTTCACAGCTTTCTTCTTACATTTTCTAAGTTTCGTCGAATAACAATGCATTAAAATTTAAATTAATGGAGGAAGGAGGAAGGAGGTAAAGAAAGATTTGGGTAAGAAAGGTTAAATGGGAGAAATATGAATAGGTTGACAATGCATACCTAGTAAAAGGGTATTGTAAATCAGAGCTAGAATGAGAGTCACAGACAAAGGTTATGGTACACAAACTGAAATTTGGAAATAAATAAATATATGTAAAAATTGTATCTAATTTCAGAGAAAGCTTAATACGTAAGCTAAGGTGTTGGAAAAGTAAGTAATGAAGGAATTTTTCTAAAATATGAAAAATCGTACGCTAATATATTTGAATACTAGGGCTATGACTCATAAAGGAAAAAATTGGTTAAAAAGGTGTGGTTGGAAAATTAAATCTATGTAGCAATCAGAAAAATGCAGACGCGAGGAGTAAGATTACCTTTGCGGAGTGAACGTAAAAGAGAGATGTTCAATACGCAAAGTGACAGTGTGACTTTTATATTTTAGTTTTAGTTCTTCAACTCTGCTCCTCTTCCGATCTCATGCTTCAGATTGCTTATTACATCTCTTTTTATGTGTATAATCAGCTGCATATGTATATTTATAGCGACGCCGATTTAAGACGTTATTTTCCTACGTATGGCGAAAATGAAATATATTTCTCTCAGCGAAAATATAATGCAAATTTTGAAATTTCTTAAGTTTAAGTACAATCTGATATAGTGTAATCTTTTGTTATTCGGAGGTGCGGTTCCAACTTTATATTTATTACTTATGTTTCTAAACCTTCTTCTGACTTCAAATTGTCACTCTCACTTCACTAATGTGACCTAATTCAGTTTACCTTGCTACATTCTGTGCAGTAATGAACTATGTGCGAAGCTTCTTCACTCTTGAGATCATTCTGTAATCTCTCTCACCAGTAAAACTCACTGTACATCACAACTTCCTCGGAGATCGCACTGAATAACCAGTAATTTAAGTCGTATCAAGAACAGCTAACTAGCTGGCATGCTCGCTCAAACGCACGGTTCTTGTATAGCAGCTGAAGTTTTTGAGAGTTCTAGAACGTTCGGTAGGTGTGGAGGAATTAGGTTCTAGAACGGTCCGTTATATCTCGATAGCGCTTCTATTGTCTACGCTGTGCACTCACTTCTGTCTCTTTAGTCGGGTGGTCGGTGCTATCCTCCCGATAAGCCCGGGCGTTAGTCGCTGTGTCGCATTGGAACAATGAAATCATTGTAGTATAACAGTGGGTTTTCTTTTAATATGTTATGTGTTGAGATTGACTCACTCTTCTAGTATACTACTATGAATTATTTTTGTTAGTATCTGAGTTGTTGTAGGGTTAATTGTCTAAATTTATTTTCAAGCCTATTTAACACTGTTGGCTTTGGTTTGTTAACTGGTGTCTTCAGATAGTTGTCTTGACCTAATTTTTGTAATTAATACATGGTTTTATAATTTGTATTCATTATGATTAATTGTTATGTCATCCACAAAGTGCAATAATAGAGATATTTTTATAATGTAGATAAATTATCTCTTATTTTTCTTTTAATCTTAGGGGAACATCGGCCTTGGATTATTAAATAATAGTGGTAACAAAATGTATCCTTTCCTTTCACGGTTAAGAAATAAAATCATTGTATATGAGTGTTAATTGCTCTCTGTTGGTAGTTATTTCAGTATATTCATTAAATATTTAGGATCTACTTTCTCTCCATAAACTCTCAGATCCTTGCAACGTCTGTTTTTCAAAATGCATTCTAGGTCCCCAAAGGTAAGAATATTTCAAGATTGATACACCCTTTTATTTTTTAACTAATTTATTAATCTAAAATATGCATTTTTATACTAGATTCTTATCTCGCGTGTAATGTTATTCCTAGAATCGAATGTTACTTCATAGAAAATCTGGAAATATTGTCAAAAATAATTCGACTGCTTGTGTAGCTTTTAGATAACTATGGTAAATATAATTTTAAAATCCTTTATACTATTTTTGATCTCATAAATATTGAATATCAAGGCTTCATACTTTTGGCATATAATGAAGCAATATTTAATGTCAATACTCAGAAAAATAAGAGCACGAAAATTTGAAATTAAGTATTACTCACCCAGGACTTTTGAAATGGGTACGTCCCATGTGCATACGAAAAGCTATATATAAAGCTCAGGAAACGATCTTTACTGGTGAGTCCTAGCAAATGCGACTCTTGATTTGCAAATACTCTAGATAAGTTCTCTTATCATTGTCTTTCGCATTTATTGATGCTTTGGAATGTATCCGTGGTATTATCTGAGGTAATTGCATTAAAACTCCGACTTGAACGAGAGGTTTGTTGATTAAAGTTTGTGAATGATAGCAAGCTGAAGCTAAAAGAACGAGATTTACCATTAACAATATAATTTTAAGTGCACTGCAATAAAATGCCAATAAAGACGCCACGGACGCAATACCTATGCACATTTATATCTAATGTCTTCGAAACCCGTAAGAATTAAAAAGCAATCGTGTTTCTTCTCATTATTACTTAAAATATTGTTAGAACAAATGTTCTGATATTCATATTTAGTTATCTATTTAACTTTCAGCTTCTTATAATAGTTTGAGGAATACAATGTTCCACCCAAACATTTACTATTGAGTTTTTTACTAGAAATATATGTTTTGAGGATCGACACGAAGATTATTAAAGGCAATTCGCCACCCCAAATAAATCATACTATTTTGATTAAAATTTACATATATGTTTAACATATTTACGAACTGAAATATATCTTCTCTTAATATTCTGCAAATATCCTTTAACAATTCATATGAATGAATATTGTGTAATGTTATATAATTGTATAGTGTACGAGATAAAGAACTTAGTACACAATGAAAAAATGTAGAGGTCGTTAAAACGTACTATTTATATCCACGTTTGTGTGGTATTAGCCATTTCCAAAATACTCGGTTGCTGACTTGAATTTTATTATGTATTTAGTGGAATGTTTGGTAATCACTCCTTGATTACAATGATTTATTCAAATATTGGAATGTAAAAACCAATATAAAGGGAGTTGCTTTATAAGGATTTGACTACTGTTTCAGGTTTCTATATTCGCCTTCTATCTGCTAATTGCACGCACAATGAAACTATTTCAGCAAACATTTATGTCGATTAACTAACTGTAAATAGACAAATAAGTTTTTGTAAGAATAACATGCTGACTTGATACCACGTCGTAAGCACCGAGTGGGAAAATAAGTACATTAGACCTTCTTCGCGGTTAGGCTTTCAGCTCGTTCCGCCTCCAAATTGTTCACACTATCGTTTCTTTGGACTTCCTGGTTTCCTTCTACCTTGTGACTAATAATTTAAAGCTGTTTTAGGTATTCTATTATTTGGCATTCTGTGCAAGTGAAACTTCCATTTTTTTTTATTTCTCTTAATCATATTGTCACCCAATTATCGGAAAGCCCGGCCAACGACAGCTGAGAAGGGACCAGAGGCATCCGAGCCACACCCACCCATCAATCTCAGTCACTAACTGAGGGGATGATTAGGGAAGTGTCACTTGTCGCTGGCCGACTCTTCCCCCCTCCCCTGCCGTCTGGAACCTTCGCGGTGATTCACTGAAACTAGAGGCTTCGAGAAATCGGCGATATTCCTATAAAAAGGGCTGCAGTGAGTGCATTGAGTCAGTTCTTGGCAAGCAGCGAAGCAGCGCCGTGCTAGTGTACGGACGAGAAGACTGTGTACGTGAATCGGAAGAGAGTGCGTAACTGTGAGCGGCAGTGGAACTGTAACAGACGAACTGGTGAAACGTAATTGTGTGCATTACGTAATTCTGTGTAATTGGCAAGTGTTCAACTGTAAGTCGGTGGAAATAAATAACATTTTAGAGTGGTGCAATCGAACTTTAATTTCACGAACCCACAAAGTCACAATATTATTTAGTTCCTTTAATTTAATTTTTCACGAATACTTACATTTGTCTTTCTGTTTAACTTTGTGTATCTTGCTATAGATCTCAAAGAGCTCATTTCTGCTGTCTTTACTTTTTGCAGATGTTAGTATTACTCCATGTTTCAGTTCCATATATGAATCTATGTATTACCGTGCACTTAAACACTTTAAATGTCGAATCTGGTCTTGCCTTGTTTCTTAATGTTCCATTTATATATCTAAATTTGTTTAGTTTTCCATATATATATATATATATATATATATATATATATATCTACTCTACTGATATATGATATTTTGTATTAAAGAAAATTAAATGTTGATACTAGTTCCAGAATTAAACCTAAGGATATTATTTAACCCGCAAGTAGAACGTTACTTGTAATTTCTGGTACCTTAGGAATGTTGATTAATTTTCTCGTACTTTTAATTTGCTTGTTATGCTAATGAAGTCGAGGTTCTCTAGGAACTATTAATACATAATGTTTCAGTTGAGCACCTCCTCCTATGTAAATAACAGTGTAGGATTTAATCTAACGTTATTGGCAGCAGGCTATCTGTGTTTAACTCGCCCAAGAGTTATCACAATGAGGGACTGACAAGTTAATTTTCTTCTTTTAGATTTGAAGGATGATTTGCGATTTGTTGTTCGGGGCGGGAGAAGCCAGAAAGAGACGGAGAGTGAAAAGGAAAGAAAAGAAGAAATCGTTAGAAAGATAAACATATTTATGTTAGGAAGCAACAGCACCATCAAGAAGATGCAACAGAGAGGAAGATTAAGACTTTATGGAAATAGCTCGTTTTAAAGATTACCATTGTATGAACTCTTTCCGACTTGCATCTTCTTCTGAGAAGGCGTCTCTTGCCAGCTTTAATCGTTTTTCGGGGGAACTCATCACGCTTACATTGCCAGCTGTGTTCTTGATGAAGCCGCCATGTACTCTAGGACACTAACAGTGGATTCCTTAATGCTGTGTGAAGTGCAATCTTGTACTTTGCTGTAGAACTTACACTAACCGATTATTTCACTCTGGAAATCATCACTTCATCAGTTGTAACGGGTATGAATGAGGAGTTTCCCTTGAACCCGCACCCTGACCTGGTGATCTCGGAGGAAAGTGCTGATCAGGGTAAGGTAGGGGGAGGGGAGTAATCATAACGAGTACTTATCATAATGAAACCCAAATTGTATTTCTTTACTTTTGATTGCTTTGGAGCAGGAAGTGGTAGCTTGCATAGGTAAACATTGCAGTTATAAATAAAAAGAAAGCATTAGGAGTTCATATCGCGTTTATCAATACTGTGAATGCGTCGGATAGTAAGGGTATAGACATGGTGCTCGTAGAAGTTGACTCTATATACAAGGGTAATCCAAGAAGTACCGACCTCTTACCTTTAATATATTCAGAAAAATATCTGATTTATTAAAATTATGCTACCAAAATAGAGGTTCACCTATCTTTTTTCCACATAATCTCCTTCATTATTTAATCATTTGTCCAATCTGTCTACGAGTTATAGTTGAATGCTTGCAGTTTACTAAGTCAAGATGTTCGAACACAGTTTCACCGAGCTCCTCTGTCCTCCATAATTTTATTGTTTACTTGATTCTTCAAATCATCTAGGATGAATTACGGGTGTCTGGTTCGATTTTCCTCATGCACATTGTTGAATGTAACACCATTTTTTCAGATTTATTTCCTTCCCTTTTTTAATACCATACCTTCCTTTAATTTACTGTTTCAACAACTGTGAACTAAAATTTCCTGTGACTGTAGCTACAGAATTAACAGGACTGCATATCACAGAGTTCATTTTGAACAATCGCAGAAAAACAATGCTATTTTCATTTGAAACTTACACAATATCAAGAAAAGATATTGAAGAAACCACTCGATCTTAGAAACGCAAGAGTAATCTGCGTAGCGAGAATCCACAAAGGGTGGTTAGTTACTTCCTAAATGACTTTCATACATTTTCTTTTACACTGGATGTATTTTTGCTCTCTCCGATAGTGGTCAGATATTTTACGCATTCGACTTTTAAACTATCTAAATGTTCAAATTATTTCTTTTCATTTATTACTTCATGGAAACTTACGAAAGTCTAGTTCTCAGTTAGTTACTACATGTTTACTTATTCTTTAATATACTCTTACCTCTCATATGGGATCGAAGTATGGGGTAACACAACTAAGGTAAATTTTAACAAAATCTTTGTATTGCAGAAAAAAGCCGTCAGACACCTTGGGAATCTAAAACATAACGAATCTTGTCGTCCAGTATTTATAAAATTGAAACTTCTAACCCTACCTAGTTATACATATACAATAATACACCTTCGGAAATTTAACCTACACCTTGAAACCAACTCTGATAGACACAATCACAACACTAGACATAAAGACGACTTAGCGATTCATACCCATAGACTGCACTTTTATGAGAAGACGCCTAGATTTATTGGCATAAAATTTTATAACATACTACCAGTTACTATAAAAAATTGTAAAGTAATTATAAATTTAAATCAATGCTGAAATGTTTCCTAACTGACAAAGCCTATTATAGTGTAGATGAGTTTATTAATACTAGTTAGAACTTTATTTTTATAAAGATTATTGTTGTTGTTTTATTATTGTTATTTCATCATCATTATCATTAATATTATTGGTGTGTATGGATTTATTAGAGCAAGTTAGTATTCTATTTACATCACACAAGCTGTATAGCTCTGTTCTTAAATTGACTAAGCCTATAATAGTGTGGATTAATTTATTAATAGTCTAGTTAGTACCTCGTTTGTATCATACAATCTGTATAAATTCATATGACATTGTTCTTTTGCGTATTTAACGCTATACTGAACTGAAAATAAATAAACGAATAAATAAAAAATAAATAAATAATGTGTAATTCCTCATTACGTACTAGCTAAAGACCTTTTTCTTAATGCAATGTTGCAATGTGCCCAATTTTTAACTATATGAGAAGACAATGCAGCGTCCCAGAATACATCAGAAAAACTGTTCGTTATATCTGTCCATCTCAATAACTTCGACCGCCTCTGCAGTATAGGTGGTAGCGTGTCTGCCTCACGTTCAAGAGGTCCCGAGTTCGAATCTCGGTCAGGTTGACTTAGCTGAATAAGGTTTTTTCTGGTATTTTCCCTCATCCTGAAAGATAAATGTCGGGTATCTCTAAGCTCTCTGGACCCTGGGTTCATTTGAGCATCATTTCATCCATTTCATTCATCGTCCGATATGACAACGTTGCAAGATGTACATTTAATTTTTTCAATGCAATCTTCCTATCCACCTAACAATATCCTACTACAATCAAATATCAGATTCATATCCTATTAAACCTATATGGTCGCCATAAGACTGATTGTTCAAGCTATCTTAAATAATGAAATTAAAGCATTGTGTCGGTCATAATTACTTTAATTAAATGTTAAAATGTCTCCCTGATAATAAACAAAATAAACTTCTGGCGATTGAATGCTACTGGAAACGTTAATGCAGTAACAATTTTGCAGTAGCATCGAAAAGAGAACCTTCACTGTGTTCTACCGCGAGACTGACATTTGTAAATTGTTACTTTGGCATCCGCTTGGAGAGGAAAAGCGAGCTCTTGCAAAATGTTCCTGCGTATCATGTTGCTTTATTTTACACATGTATGAAAGTGAAGAAGTGTTTATAAACTTTACTAGAAACTTCAGTCTGGTTTATAGGATATAACCCATAATCATTCTATTCCATACTTTTACCAGGAATTAATGTTAAATCCACCTGCTTCTTTGGCAACATCACAAGGTCGGCTTTGTCATTTTGCTAGGTTATATATCTTTATCTAGGCTTACATTTTGACTCTGGTAGTCTACTTTATTTTACTGCATTTTTGCTTATACAACGACTATTATTCTATATACTATTTTTGCAATATGTTGAGGAGATCTTCTTACACGGTACAACAAAGTCACGCTATAAAAGGCAAAAATATTAAATGTTGTAACAAATATAAACTAAAATTAAATAAAACAGCATAAACTTAACACGGTTACCGAAATTCCCAGCAAAATGAACGTCAGAGACAAAAAAAATGAATATGAGTAAAACAGGTAATTTGGAAAATCATGGGATTTTGGGTGAATATTTCAATCCAACAAAGAACATGGTTAACGGTAATGTTAATATGAAGCATTCAAATGTCATATCAGTCTACCTTAAATTTTTTAGTTACACATTTGCATACTGGTCTACAATTATAAAGTTGTATTGCACTTCAAAATTTTAAACTGTATTTTTCATACTCTATAGATGTCCATGTTTTAACTTTAATTTATATCTATATAATATGTTCACTAGCAGAGAAGGCATTACATTCCATCCAAAAGTTATTTGAGGGGATTTAACTGCAAATATATGTTTTGAGTTCCCCTTAATACAGGAAAACATCTTTAGAAAGAGGTGTGTGTGTGTGCGTGCGTGCGTGTGTGCGTGTGTGTGTGTGTGTGTGTGTGTGTGTGTGTGTGTGTGTGTGTGTGTGTGTGTGTGTGTGTGTAAACAGCAGAACTTCAAAATGTAAGGTCGGTTAAATATAAACTTTGTAAATTCAGAATCTTCCAAGAATGCAACTCGGAGATCCTTAAGGAATCTCTGAATCCTAAACTATCATTCACATTGAAAATGTTAACAATTTTGATTTTTAATAACAATGCAACAATGTTTATTAAAACACCACATATTTAAGATATTTTCCTGACAAAATAGTCGTATATCTTGTGTCTTCCATTGTGACGAACTAACCATGGATGCTAAAGGATAGAGTAACACATGGCCAAATCGTACACGATGAGATTAGCTCAATTGGTAGTAAATGCATGCTTGGCGAGAGGTTGGGTTTTCTATTAGGTTTCATTTCTACAAACAGGTATGGTAGGGCTACTTAAATATATAAATCACTTAATAAGAATATTTACTGTCCTCCACAGGAGAGATAGTCTCCGAGGCCTGAGACGCAGGGGGGTTGGCGAAGGTTCGCACACCCTCTCTGGACAGGTTTATGACACCCCATGTCTGTACAGTTACAGACCATTCAAAAACATTCTGACGACTTCTACTTTTGTGAATGAATCTTCATGGTTTTAGTGTAAAGAGTGAATAGGGGGCATGTTTTGTTAAAGGTCTGCTCCCTGTGTAGCAGGCGTTCTCTGCCACACACACTCTGTCCTTGTCCCACTGTGTAAGACAGCACATACCTTTCAGAGACGTTCTTTGCGTTGCTGGACAGTACTACAAATAAGCCGATTACAAAGGTAGCCATAGCGGCCGGTTACCTGCCCTCTAGAGGTTGCGTACCATTCCACCCATTCAGGCCAACGGCTAGTCCAAGAGAGAGCGAGCAACAGCTTATACAAACTTTTAACCAACAAGTCATGGAGTGGGAGGAGTGGCGTCACACGTACTAGTGAAGTCACATCAACTATTATTAGTATTAATTAATACAGTCACTTGTGACACTATAAATGTCTCAGAAGCCCTTATCATTCTGGATTAATTTGGCATATTTTGTAAACTTGAAGAAATGGACAAAATCTGCATATTCCTTCAAAGCACAAAGTTTATGAAAAATATTTTGTTTGTGTGTACATTATATTTCCGAGACAAATATACTTATCTTTTCCAAATAGGAAGTATTTTTTATGTCCTGCACATTCAAATAACATGGAACGTCAAAGCTATTACACAGCAACCAATTTAAAAAAATTCCACTAACACTTAAGTCTATTGTATTTTCATAACCTAATTATATTTAAAGGATTTGTATAATAAAACTATTTCTACATATATTTACCTCAATTAGCATATGGAAAAATAAGATTTCTAATGACAGCTTGTTGAAGAATATGAACTCTGCAAACATTACACATCAGATCTTTTTGTGAGTAATACATACTGTAAGTTGTTCATTCATTTACAATGAACGCAACACAGATTAACATTACATTTAGAGCTGAATTAGCGTCATGAGATCAGATTACAAGAGACATGTGAATTATGTGTTTGTGGCAATTAATTATGGCTTCTGTTTCTTATCTAAGTATAATAAAGCAATAAAACTTCAACAACACACGAACTCTTCAGCTTGTTATATCTTTTAATGACATAAACACAATTCTCAATGCTTCCGCTTATAATTTGAATCTGAATGAAGAGTGCAACAAATTTAAAAATACGTACATTTAAAAGTGTACAACTTGATATTACAATTTTCGGGAACACATTCTGTAATTCTTAACCACTTCAAATTATATGTAGCTTTTGTTAAATCATAATGTACTTATAAAATGATTTTAATGCAAGGAAGAGTCCAAGTGTGGTAAACTTGGGATGCTCAAAGAGAAATTAATGTGCGGTAAATAAAAACCCACAATAAGATTATAGTTGTTTTAAATGAACCACTCTGCAATAAAACAGTTGCTGTATAAATATGGGTAGTTCATTTTATATGGTTCTAAATTTTATCTACGTCACAGAAATATTTTTTCCATAAATGGCTTTACATTTGTTAACGAACCAACCGTTTAGTTCAATAAGAAGGATCCACAATAAAACTTCCCCAAACTACACAGAATCTGTGTGGAAATGTAGCTCAATATGAGTAAAAATAAAACATACAAAATATTTATAGCAGTTCATAACTTATGTCAAAGCAAGCTCTTTAGGAATGTACTTCAATGTATACAACGAAATGGTTTATGTCAATATTTTTGTTAGAAATTGCGCCTCTTTTTATTTTTTCTAAGGTACATCCTATGAAATTTGGGGAAAGTAATTCATTATATCTAAATTTTCAGTATCAGTATTGCATTGGAAATACGCGTTTTGAGGTTCTTGGGAGCTCTCGTGTAAAAGTTGTGGATAAACAACTGTCTCTCTCTGGCTTGTTCTGATTGTCTTCACAAAAGTACATCCGCTAGAAAATATCTTATAGAGGCAGTTCTAAAGGTATTCCTTCTAGTATATATGTACATCAGGTTCTAATCAAATTTGTGTATTTCCTCAAAAAATTAATATCTATACTTTTACAGATGATTACAGACTGTCTTTCTAACTAAAAACCATATTTTCTCCAAAACTTACTCAGTTCCTTGTCTCAATAGCTTGTAACTGAACGTCATTTTCATTCTTACGAAATAATATTTTATAGGGCCTTCTGTTATATACTCAATAAAGCTATTTTCGGAGGATCTTCAAAATAATTCGACGCGGGTTTGACTATCTCTCAGTTTTTAGAAAATCTTGAAATGGCGAAGAAGAATTTTCAACTTTGTTAGCAGACAAATATTAAAGAAGTTGGATCGTGAATATATTGTAGGTACTTGTCTTCAACCTCAGATATTTGATAAAATAATATTTGTAGTAATGAATACTAGTAATTGAACTATTTTGGCAGAATTAAGTGCAACAGATTTAGAATCTGTAAATATGATTAATGATCATAGATAGTAAATGTTAGGAAAGGAATTATTTATATTAATATTATTATCCATCACCAAAACCTTTGTTGTGAAACTGTGCAAATGATATATTTTCGTTTGTTATGAAACTGGATTTTATTTAAAAAGTGGAGTAACACTGTGAAACTAAGAATAATGATTTAACAAAACTACATTAGCGTTTCTATTCTCTTCTGAACATTATAGTGTACATTCTATCTCTTATGCTTTAATTCATTCACTGGATACTAAGGCACCCCAAGGCTACATTCCTAGGACTTGGGCCCTTGTTGCGCCTATTCCAGGATTGGATACCTGTGCTGCTATTCCGGTCGACCCGTCCTCTTCAATCAGCGAACCATCAAACGATCGCTCCAACTGACATGAATTATTTCGAAGAGCATTTTGAAAACTATTCCTTTCCTTGACTTTCAGGAATGAAGTCTGAATGTCGTAGGAAGACGGGAGGTCAGAAGGAGGCGCGCACCTGCTGCGGTGCAAAATAGAGCGGAGTTGTGGTATGAAGTTACCACAGCATTTACCAAATAACTTTTACTTTCAGATTCACCCGTGTGAATATTCCTGTACATGAGTCGGTATTACATGATAGCAGGTTCATAAGCCATCTAATCCATAAACAACTGAGATGGAAATAATTCTCTGTCAAACTTTCCAGTTTATTGTTGCCGAAAGTCAGGTGTGATTTTGCCTTTCGTTTAGGAATTGTGGGTGTAAGAACAATGCACTTCTGTATCGTGCATAGTACTCTAACGCCAAAGTGGACTGTTACATAAAGCCATTTGCGTTGTTCAGAAATGCGACCCTTGATAATGAACCAAAATAGCTTCTGTTTGTGGTGAACTAGCATGGGTTGCTTTAGTAGCAAATCTGTAGCGTTTTAAGGTTCAGTTTCATTACTTTTATTTACGAGTCATACTAATATGGAGTCCGTTGTACGTCTATGGTATAGTTTACATTCTTCGCAGTACCCTCAATGCAATTTATTACTTGCGTCATCTTAAGAGCAGGAAGGAAAACATAATACGATGCTTTTTCATTTAATCGTTGAAACTTAAAAAAAATAATAATAATAAAAAAAAAAGCCGAAAGCTTTACGTTTATGCCTTATGCTTTTATTTCATGCTTTTTGTTTTCTAATTTTGAAAATATTTAAAGCTGGGAAACTATTTAACTCTCCTGAACACATCAGGGCTCCGCCGTGGCTGAGTGGAGAGACAGTTGAGCTTTCACCAAGGCGGCCCGGGTTCGATCCCAGGCGACACCAAAGTGAGATTTGTAGCGAGTTTTCTCCGTGATCTTCCGTTTCCCCCATATCATTCCACCAGTGCTCCATCTTCACGTCGTATCGGTGCCACCGCCTGCGGTGCCGTATGTAGTAAAAGCGGGCGTTGAGCACTACTAACTTCTCTTGAACATATACTAAGTACTCAATCAATTTTTTCCTAAACATTCTGCATGCATAATCCATTTAACCAAATAATCTGTAAATTTCATTTACAGGAATTATCGTTAAAAGCATTCACGAAGTATTTTTTCTAAGGGGATGATTACCTTACTTATTATAAAATAATTTCATAGTACACAATACCAAAATTTAAAAAGCTTATTTTTTATAAGTTTTAATTAAACTTTTGGTAAGCTCCAATGTGAATTGTGGTTCGTTAAAGCCAAAGTAGAACTTTCAGTGCTCGACATTTGCTGCAATTTTGATTAACATGTAAAATGTATTAATTCAAATACAAAAACTTAACATTACTGAACATCACATTTATATTACATTATTAAACTGCAATAACATTTCAAGTTACTCAGATGAAAACTGAGACTTCAAAATGTTCATATAGATGCACTGACTTAAATAATGTATTGAATGTTTAAAAGTTGTCATTCTAAAGTACTAAAAGCTATAAACAAATACTCTCGATCAATATAACATCCATAAATATTAAAGTTGCTACTGCTAATTAATACACTTAAGTCGTCCAAGTTAACTACTAATGAATTTGCTTTTAAAAATAACTAAATATAATTTATTTTTTGCTAAATTTGGTATATGGCCATAAATGGCGGTTATATGAATAAGTAAATGAATAAATAAATAAGCAAACAAGCAAATAAATAAAAATAGAAAAATGAATTAATTAATTTAATTAATTTAAGTATTTAAATTAATTAAGTAATTACATTAATTAACTGAATAAATAAATAAATCAATAAAATTAAATAAATGAATAGATGAATGAACTGGGGGTTCATGAAATCCAACTTCTGTCATATGTCCAGCATGCATTTAACAGAATTATATTTAAACGATCTTTTGAACCAAGGAGTAATCTAAATAGAAATAAATTGGTTCTCTACGCCTCTAACGCCTCGTATGATTCGTGATATGCATAACTTTTTATTCCAAAATAATTAAGGGGAACCGGAATAACCTATCTCACCAATGTTAAAATAAGAGTTTTCTGGTACGCTTAGCTCAAGAACCACTGAACGTCTCAGTTTGAAACTTTTACTTGTTATTTTACAACACTTTCACAATAAAGATAATAGATATTATTTCGGAGTTTTAATAAAGCATATGCGATTTTTTAAAATAAATATATTGAATTTTCCTCTAAACATATTAAAGATTTATTTTTCTTAACATTCAAAATTTCAAAAAACTTTCTACAAGTACCTCTAAAAACAGTTTAAGTATTGCTTTAATTCCAGAAAATAATTTGACTTGTAGCTGCAGTAGTTTTATAGATAAGCGAAGCCAAATTAAAAAAAAAATTAAAACAGAAGAAAAAAACAGCATTAAAGTTTTGCTATATTTTAACTACAACTCAGAATTTCCCCAGATCCATATTCTGCATCTTTTTCATCATCAGCATCCTTCCTATTTCGTTTTTCACTCCTTCTCTTCTTCCTAGACTCATGGTCAGTTGTTCTATGGTATTATTAATTATTTTGTTAAATTTGGTGGGGTTGGGGCTGGTAAATTGAGAACAGCAGCCATGTCTTACCTGCCTCAATTCCCTTGCCAATGCTTCTCAAGCCATAAGCAAACCTTACATTTACTTCTGCACCACTTTCAATAGTTCTGAATGTTTCAAATGTATTGTCACCAGGCCATTGTTGATTGGAGGCGGCCCGGGCAACGAGATCAAATAGACGGCAGTGCAGTGTGTAGATAAAAGCTCGCCGAAATGGTTGGAGGGAGGAGACGGATTTCTCGCGAGTTCACCTTTGTTCTAGCCGGGTCTCGATTGTTTGAGAAATTTCTGGAATGTTAGTAAACTATAAAAAGGCAGCCCGCCCGCCAAAGAAGAGTCAGTTGGTAATTTAACGCGTGCGGGTAAACAGCTGTGTTTGTTGACCTTGTATGTTGTATTGTGTATGTGTACGAAGCGTATTTCTACGAAAATAAAGTGTAATTTGTTGTGTTTGTAACCTGGACTTTTTTCACGAACCCATAAAGTCACAGATTATTCTTTATTACCCTTTTGGCAACTGAGTGATAATGTAGCTAATAATCTATTTCATTTCTTCGTGTCCTCTAATAGGACAACAGTTTACACTGTACAATTTATATTTCTACTGACTGCGAACTTGTTGAACTAATATTGGTATTTACTTTATTAAATTTTCATTACTGCCATTACATAATGAAGAACTAATTTTCACTTCACATTCATCGCCAATATTAGAGGTTGGGTTAGACGAAGGCAATATATTGTCATGTGTTACTACAGTTTTCCATTTTAGCGGTTGTAACTCTTTTATTATGTAATCGGGATTACTTAAACTGTTTATGCTGGTTCCCATGCCGATTTCTTATCCCAAAATTATTGCTTCTTACCATCTTGAAAACAGCACTAGTAATTCAAAACAGACTAAACAAGGTATAGAAGAATTAATATCATATGCATATATTAATATTAATAGAAAGAACAAGGACTTCATTTCCTAATAAGGGTGTGCTCTGGAATATAGCTTCAATAAGGTTATATCTAAGGAGAGAAAACAGTTACATATGGCTAATAGGGGGCATGGCACACTGTGCAACCTTTTCAAAATGAGTCTATTTAAGACTTTTAAAACTATGGGACTGGAAAATAAATATCGTTATTCACTTCTACAGACATCACGGAAGATTATTTTGACAATAACTCATTTTAAGAATGGAAATTAATTGTTCTTTCACACTGGCCGTGTGTAGGCTAAATTGTGGAAACGTAGAGTCAGACTGAAAAATTCAGTGCCATAGCCGGAATTTGAACCACGGATCTTCTGGTTTCCGTCCAGCCACTCTACCATTGAGCTACTATGGCCAACGTGCCGATATGACATTAAATTCTGCAACTGACTCGTATTTTCCCGATAAACCACTTAGGAGTTCTCATAAACACATGAGAACCTTAATGGCGACGTACAACATGTAAGTACTTTAAGGCCCGGGCTTTATAGTTAATCACTATTAGGTCAATTAATGGAAATTAATTATTTAGCATATGGTTTACCGGGAAAATACGAGTTAGTTGGAGAATTTAATGTCATATCGGCATGTTGGCCATAGTAGCTCAATGGTAGAGCGGTTGAACGGAAACCAGAAGATCCGTGGTTCAAATTCTGGCTATGGCATTGAATTTTTCAGTCTAACTCTACGTTTCCACATCATTTTATGAAATTTCACCCCAGAATGCCGTTCTGGTTCCACTTAAAGTTCAGAACCCTCGGGAAACTCACAAAGCAGTATATCGTTTTCACTTAGTATATCGTTGCTTAAACGAAATTTGAATTTGAAATTTTGTCTGTTACATCACCGCATTACACAACCAACAGTCTGATTTTATGCCGTAGTACTTGTATAGAATTTAATGCTCTGTTCATCAGTTACATATATCGATATATTGCCAACTCTTATTGACGAATGCAGCTCCATAACTGACACTATAGCATTCAATTACCTTGAACTTCAAAATAACCTTACCCCCAGATTGTTCTATTGCTATAACTTTTAAATGGCTATCTCGAGGCAAAGTTTATATTAGACAACAGCATTGAAGAAATCGAGGTGATAGTATATGAACGTTCGAATTAGTCTCCAGATAGTCGCGCGTAAAATTTACTTTATTGCTAAATTTTATTTTTAACTGATAATTTATAATTACTATTATAACCCCATAACCTATATTAGGCAATCGATTTTTCACTGCATTAAAGATTCGATAGTTTGCTTTCACATCCTTTCCCTTCTAACTCCGCTAAAACCATTCTTTGAAAAGCTTGTTATCCTATTTCTTTTAATCCAGATAAACACTCCATTCACTCTATAGATATTGTTGTTGGATATAGTTCCTGTACTTTATACTTACAGTTGGTAGGGAAAGTGCTTCATTTCACCCAAAAATTTAAAATTGAGATTTGAGTGGATTTTTTTCTTCAATTTACGCCCTCCAACGTTAAGTCATATCATGAACGAAATGGGTGAAATGATGCTCCAATGAGTCCGGGGTCCATGGAGCTTAGAGTTACCCGACATTCGTCCATCAGGATAAGGGAAAACTCCGGAAAAGCCTTATCCAGGTAACTCACCCTGACCGAGGTTCGAACTCGGGACCTCTTGAACGTGAGGCAGACACGCTACCATCTACGCTACCGAGGCGGGCTTTTTGAGTGGAAAGGTATGTATGTTTTGAAGCCCTCTAAATCCAAGAAAGCATTTTCAGAAAAAGGTCTGCGCGCCCATGTGTGTGTATGTGTGTGTGTGTGCGTGTGTGTGTGTGTGTGTGTGTGTGTGTGTGTGTGTGTGTGTGTGTGTGTGTGTGTGTGTGTGTGTGTGTGTGAATTGCATAGCTTAAATACAAAAGTCGATTAGATACTATTCTTCCTACGTATGTCCAGCACGTTTTAAGCATACGACACAAGGGTTTTTTTTTTTTTCTGGAATATCCCTCCTCCAGACACTAAGACAATATTCTGAATGATATTGCATAATTAGTAAACCGTAAGAGATAGTCTTACTACTCAAAAATGTAGACCTCGCTATAAAGTACAATTAAATTTCGTTGTGGAGTGAGCCATTTCGGAGATATTTCTTGTTATTTGTTTGAATTTTCCAATACTTAGGCTTTCCTATATAGAAGTGGCTAATATTTTTACCTCTTGGCCAAGCAAAGAACGTAATTTCAAAGCTATCTGCTTTAAAAGATTGGGCTATGGCTTAAAACTTACAATATTCTTTCATTTCCCTTGCATTTACAAGAAAATAAACATAAGATAATTTATGAAAACATTTGTCTCGATTAACATGAAGTTTCTAGGTAGAATTACCATTTGTAAAAATAGTGCAAGAATAGAAACGTCATGTAAGTGCATACATCAACTTTTTAAATTCCACGTTCTTTTAATGACAGCCAGAAAACGTGGGTAAGGAAGTTTTCACTTCAGAAAATAGTAAAAATTAAAAATTAAAGTCAGTAATAAAGGTTATCACCAAAGCATTCTGTTCAACATAACTTGTGTGCTTTAATGATATATAATTTTTGGTGTGGTGAGATGTCTATTCAAAAGTCATTCAGAACAAAGAGGTTTTCACAGGCTATTCGCAAAAGAACTCAAAATGTGCATTTTATATATAATGAAAAAATTGAGATATAGCTAGTTATTTTATAAAATAAAAGATAAGTATTCCATGTAACAGGTAGATTGTCTAATGTATGTATATTTATGCATGTAGGTTAATTATATGCTCACTGTTTTCGATTTACTTGTTCTGATTCTATCGCCTCTTACGGAAGCAGCATTGTTATTCCAATAATGTGTCCATTAATTGTAATCCCTGATCAGATGATAATCTTGGCGTATAATTTATAAACTGTAGTCTGCCAGTAAATGCTCCTATTATTATAACAACTCGCCTAGCTCCGTGTTTGAGGTAGAGAATTCCGGTTTTCTATGCTTCAGGGAGTGCCATAGCTGTTTACCGACATGGAAAATAAAACTCTCTCCATAGATTCGCTTTCATTGTTATTGAAATTTTGGCAGTGATTAAGAAATGTGATTTTTCTATCTTTAGTACCTCCTGCAGAATCCTAAACACTCATGTTTTATTCAAAGTGTAAAACTAATCAAAAACATCTATGCAATTGAATTACCACATTCTGTTTTCATATCTGAAGCATTTTAAGACGTTGTAGGATATATATAGGATATATATAGGATATATTATATATATTTATAAATAAATTTATTTCTGATAAATCGTACTCAGAGAATGCGCATGTTCTGGAATATTCAGGAAAATTGAAGCACCTGAGCGGCCATACCTTCACTCATGATCACTTGTACACATCTTTATGTCAGGGAGGTACAAACTGGATCACTGAACAGGGTATAATGGCGAAATAAAATACGAGGGCTGTTCAATAAAGGATGATCACATATTTTTTTTTTTTTTTTTTTTTTTTTTTGAAAACGTACTCATCCTCATAATTTTGATGGTCCTTCTCAAAATAGTCTCCCCTGAATGCGATGCACTTGTGTCAGCGTTTCTGCCAGTCTTCAAAGACATGCTAGGAACAATTTTTTGAGATATCCTTCAAAATCACCTCCGCAGCCTTCACCACTGCTTCTTATGATGGATAATGCCTCCCACGAAGGTGTTTCTTCAAGTTAAGGAATAGAAAAAGTCTCATGGGGCTAAATCCGGACTATAGGGAGGGTGAGGGATGTACTTCACGTTGATTTTTGCAAGATATTCAGCAACAACATTGCCAATATTCGGCCACGCATTATCGTGGTACAGCATCCAGCCTGCTTCACGGAAATGTGATCTTTTGCACCTGATATGGACTTGCAATGTTTTCAAGACATCCCTGTAGTATTGTCCAGTTACTGATGTGTGTGCAGGTACAACATGCTGATAAACCATTCCATAAATGTCAAAGAATTAGTTGACCATAACTTTCCCAGCAGAAGCAACCACTTTTGCTTTTTTGAGGGTTGGTGATGAAGGGGATTTCCACATTGAGCTTTGCTGTTTGCTCTCAGGATCAAAATGATGTAGCCAAGTTTCAGCAGCAGTAATTACGTTTGAAAGAAACTCCGGATCTTCCTCTAACATCAACTTTAACTGCATGTTACCCCCATTGCAGCGGTATGTGATACTGAACATGATACAATTGGTTGTTTCCGGGCTGTTTTGCCGTGGTCTGTTGGTTTGGTTCTTACTCCAACAGACCACGTCAAAACAGCCCGGAAACAACCAACTGTATTATGGACTCCGGCCGTGAAAGCTTACGTTCTCTCGATACTGAACATGACTGAACTTGCTTGGTTCTCACAGGCGGGAACCAGGAGTACCAATGAAACTACTATGGCGTGTTTGTTTCACATTAAGCCAACAGAATATAATAAGATTGAATTTTAGTGCTAAAAATTATGACCGTAAAAAAATTATGATCATTCTTTACTGAACAGCCGTCCTATTTTATGGGCCAGCATGACCAACGAGGTAATTTTTACTTTGTCTACTACGTGCATAGTATATGTAGAGAAAGTGTTGCATTTCTCAGGATAATCACATATTCAAGGTCCCCGAGAAAGATACTTTTAGAAAAAAAGTCCACGCGCGTGCGTCAGTGCTCGCGAGTCCGTAAGCAGCATAAAGGGTCATTCACAATGAAAGATAAACGCAAATGCAACATAAATTTAATAGCCTACGAACAGATAATTTAATGAAGGCAATGGAAATTAATTGTTCTATCACACTGGCCGTGTGTAGACTGAAGTATGGAAAGATAGAGTTAGACTGAAAAATGCAATGCCATAGCCGGGATTTGAACCACGAATCTTCTGGTTGCCGTCCAGCCGCTCTAACCCTTGAGCTACTATGGCCAACGTGCCGATATGATATTAAATTCATATGATCTAATAGTGGTTAACTATAAAGCCCGGACCTTAAAGTACTTACAGCTTAGTAAGTCGCCATTAAGGTAGTTGTCTCATGTGTTTATGAGAACTCCTAAGTGGTTTACCGGGAGAAACACGAGTCAGTTGGAGAATTTAATGTCATGCCGGCACGTTGGTCATAGTAGCTCAAGGGTTAGAGAGCTGGACGGCAACCAGAAGATTCGTGGTTCAAATCCCGGCTATGGAATTGAATTTTTCAGTCTGACTCTATCTTTCCATTAATGAAGGTAATTCATAATGAAAACGCTAACGTTAACGGAAACTCATTTCGCAGACGCAAACGCAAATTCTTGCGAATTCCAAGCATCTACATTTGCGTTTATGTAGAACGAATAAATCCATCAATCAGAAAACAGTGAAAAAAAAGCTTATTGCATTGTCAGAGCCATGCTTGTCTGCCACGTCACACTTAGGCGAAGGGCTTCAGGTAAAGGATTTCGACTGCTATTCTTTATCAGCAGCGGGTCAACTGGGTTTAATACGATATCAGGAGCCATTCTGATGTATCTGTGGAATTGTTCCGGATCATCATGTCTCATTTCACGAAGTAAATTGATAAATTCTGCTTTGATTCATGGGACGAACCCATCATTTACACCGAGACGACCGTTTTCTTTTCAAATATAGTACACCGAGTAAATTGGCTACTGTTTTTTGAACATGCATGAATGTTACTTCATGATTAGGACCATTTTAAATAATATAATATCTGACTGACTATAATTAAAGTTCCGTTTTTTTTTTTTATTATGAATGCTTTTCTACTTTTATGGTTACAACACACATTTGCATCCTTCCATTAACGTTTGCCTTTTCATTGTGAATGGCTCTTAACTTAAAATCGAAAAGTCGCTTAAATGCCGGACATGGTATTTAAGTTTGCATCTTTTAAGGATTATAAAATCCATTCACTTTTTACTACCCTTACGGAAAACATTTATTGAACATTTTTATTTTCTTAAAAATGGGTCTAACGAATTTGATTAAAATTAAATGTCCATCTTGAATTTTCTGGGAATAAACAATAAAGACGTTTTCATTCTGATTTACTTTAGTGTAACTGGCAAATTGTAAGTAGTAGATAGACAAAACCGTACTATGCAATAAGTAATTTATCTTGCTAAAGCATACAATTTATATAAAATATTTTATTGAGTTTCCCATTTTAGAAATATTCCTTGATATTGGTTTGGGTTTTAAAAAACTTCTGCTTTTCTCAAACAACCAATGATTCGTTTTCTTATGTCCTAGTCATAAAAATAAAACGGAATGGCAAAGCCATAGCGACCAGTTCTAGTAAGACTATTGCTTAGATTTACTCTATTCCCAATTCTAATTGTACATATAAAGCTAGCATACATTAAAACTACACAAATATTAACTTAACAAGAATTAAATAGAAGAAAAGTGTTTTAAGGAGCTTATTCGAGAGTAAGTATAGAAAGTCAAATGAGTATACAGTTTACATTTTTAGGTATTTACATGTATCAAGAGCAAGCAATATTAAGGACAGTGAAATATTTATAGAGAGCAGCCAGTTTGGAGGAAAGCGATATTATTAAGCAATGTTTTTTTTTTTTTTATGAAAATGACTAACGAATGGGAAGGGTCTTGGACACAAAAAGTAAGGGAATTGATGGAACAAATAGTTATGGGACATATTTGGAGGAATGGAGTGTATTGTTTTAGAGGCCATTGGAAAGAAGTAGAATTAAGATTAGAAGATATTGAATTATCTTTACTAGTACAAGGGAGAAAAGTTCGTTGAGCATATATAGGTAAATAAATACAGAATGGGAGAGGGAAAAGTACATAGATGTGTGTAATAAGGTAGGGCGAGGATTCGCATGGGCCAGGAAAGAAGCCGGAAATTTGAAATATATTAGATACGAAAAGGGTGACGGATGCCCAATATGTGTTACCAACATCTATGTGCTAGCCGGCTCTCGTAGCCGTGGTCGCTAGTGTGTATATTGTAACGCGAGCGCTGGAACACCCTGTGGAAGCAGCTGGGAGCGGAAGACAGGGGAGGTTCGTGTTAGCCACACCTCCTCCTCGTTTGTCTTATAGTGGTGACAGGCGGTGGTCGGAGGAAAAACATCAGTGTGCCGTCTGTTTCTGTCCACCTGGTTCTCGAAATTACGGGAATCTTTCATCATCTGGAAACGTCGCCTGGGAACTAGAAAAGCCGAGAAGTCGGCGAGATGCCTATAAAAAGGGCTGCAGCTAGTCAGTCGGGGTTCAGTCAGTCAGTCAGTTGGTTAGTGAGTGTGAGTGAGGAGACAGTCGCAGTTCTTGGTGTAAGAGTTAGGCAGTGACGTGTTAACGAACGAGTAGATTGTGCAACGGAAGACTGTACGTAACTGGTATGTGCATCGGAGTTTATGTAATCGCGAGTACAAGTGAAATTGTAACGGACGAACTGGTGAATTGTAATTGTGTGCAGCAAGTAATTCTGTGTAATTGGCAAGAGTTTAACTGTAAGTCGGTGGAAATAAAGAACATTTTTGAGTGGTGAAATTGGACTTTTCATTTCACGAACCCACAAAGTCACAATATCTATAGCGTCCGCCGCGTAGAGGTTCGCAAGTTCGAGTCCCGCCTTGGGCATAGTGTTTATGTGTATAGTGTATATATTTAAAAATACAGAAACAAACAGTAATCAACGTAAAAAATAAAAAATGCGAAATATAGAAAAAGAAAAAATGTGTGGAGAAGATGATAGAGACTGGCATAGTATACTATATTTTAAACAAACAAAGGTATGGAAAGAACAAATTTGGCAGCAAAAGTGGAATAGTTTTAATGAGGGGGCAGAGGTTTTACTAAACAGGAAAGTATTGTCTGTAAAAGGAGAAAATAATGTAAGAAATATAGGAGATTATTTAAGGAGTGGTTAAGAATGATTAAGAATAATCAACAATTAAGTTTGGGAAAATGGGAACAAGGGATATAAGAGAGCAGAGAGTCACCAATACACGACAAATCAGGGTTGTGTGTACTGAGACCTAAATTTAAGGCAAGCAGGTATTAATTAATGTATGTGTGAAGAAAGATGAGAAATAAACATTCTATAGATACACACATATCCTGTGTAGCGTGGTGGTAATGTGTCTGCCTCACATTCAAGAAGGCACCGATTCTAATCTGGTCAGGGTAACTTATCAGGATAAGAGGTTTTCCAGAGTTTTCCTTTATTTTAATAGATAAATGTCTGGTAACTCTAAGCTGTATGGAATCATTTTAGCATCACTTCATTCATGATCCGATATGACATAAGTTGGAGGGACGTAATTAAAAACAAATTGCATATGCTGTTGTACATACAATTAAGAAAATACAACATACTTAAGCAATAATCAAATACATAATAACTAAGAACTGGTTGCTACTGTGATGGCTTTGAAATTCTGTTCTATTTGCATGCTCAGGAAGGGAAAAATAATGACTTCAGATTTGAGAAAAGTGTAAGCTTTAAAAAAATCAGTTCATTAACGAGGAATATATCGGAAAAGGATAAATATGCACAAAACATATTTGATATAAGTGGTGTGCTTTAATGAGATCTACATTTTTGTCCAGTAAGGTTTGCCATGTCCTTACGGTTTAACAGTTAAGCAAAAGTTGTCCAGAATAAAGAAGGCTATAATAAAAAAGTATTATCTTAATACTTTATTTGTTATGAAATTCTTTTGAACATAATTGCTGTACTCGTATTTCAATCAAAATCGTTAGAGCTTTTATAGGAAATCATTTCCAAATGATTTCTAAGTAAAGAGTAGTGTCTTATCCCTATAGCACAGAGGTAGCGCACCTAACTCTGTCACGGAATCTGGAATTACTACTAAAATCTCAGTATGTTCAGCTATTGCATCACTGCAGAAACTCTCCAGCAAGTCTTTTTGTAAAAGTATTTATATGTCAGATAATACTTTGGTAGTTAACATTTCTCTGCTAAGATTTAGAAACAGTTAATACTGTAACCTCAATCATTCGGCAAATCGCTTCAAATAGCTAACTAGCCGCATCAAGCTCGTCAACCAACTTAATTGGTTTCCTATTTTCACATCCTCACAAGCACTGTTAAGGAAAAAATCCCATAATTCATAATTTTAACAGATTCATAGAGGCTGAGATATGGAAATGGCATAAAACAAAAGTTTCAGATTTCGAGAGGTTATGCCAACACAAAAAGAATTCAAGAGCCATACTATCATGAGAAGCTATGAGCTTTTTCAGGAATTCTATAGTTTTCTGTGACACTTTGGGAAGAAAACAGCGCTTAAAGTAAATTAAATCGAAAACTCATTTCCATGATAACAGTCGTAGAAATGATACAAGATTTATTATCGTATCAGACTATTAGGAGCAGCTTTGTACGGTTTAGCGCAAGAGTATCAAAATCTTAATGTTCTGAATTAAATGTAGTTCCATATACGGTAGAAAATTAATGTATAAAATATTATTGTATTACTGTATAAAAATAAATAGCATCTAATTTCTAACGTCAACTAGTTATATAGGGGAATTTCTTGCAAAAATACGTACAGAGCATACAAGTTTAAATAAAAGGTGAACTTAAAAAGATTAATGAAATGAGAGTGTATTTTTAGCTTACTAATATTAAGACATATATGCTAACCTTATTATACATATTCTTCCAGTAATTGACACTTGAAACGATTTAAATGATTATTTAAATCTATTTAATAATTTAAATGAGTTAAAAGAATGATGTAGAATATTGAATAATGATATGAAAAAGTTATACAAAATTTATGAATAAATGTATAAAAGTGGAATGATGTTGATTTGTCGTGATGGCAACGGCAAAAAGAATATATAAGCACCTGGACTGGAGGTGATTCCTTCTTCATTTGACTTCCATGGTGAAAGGACGTGTAAGTAAGTCCGCAAATAGACGCTCATGTGCAAAGGCAATTTTTGTTTGTAAGAATATATGTATCAGTATATTTTACCTGGCACAACAGAAAAGTTATTATTGGTGAACAGTCAAAAGGATTGCACCAGAGAATATTGATATCGATTGATTTATGTTAAAAAAGTTTCATTCTTAATAAATCTCAAAGTTTGGAGATTCGTTGGGGAAATTATAAATAATCTTTTATTTAAAACAACATTAACCTTCCATATCCGCGACCACCCCTGAAAATAAGAGTCCATGCAGATACCAGAGCAGCCGAGGAACGACTAGATCGAACTCCGAGAACTTCGAAGAAGTCCATCATCATCCAACTTCTTACTACACCCCACATTTGAATATTTTGTTTCGCACTCAAGTTTAAAACAGAACAACTGGTATGCTAAAATAATACTTAACACTAACTTTATGTCCCAGAAACAATTTTTGCTAAATTTTGTTCTGATAAGGATTGTAGTTATCCATCATTTTTAACTCTACTGAATATTGTGCCAAAAGTCTGGATTGTTTTTACCATTGCATTATATAACCTTGATTCAATACGCCTACCGCGTTGTAGCTTCTGGATTCCAAAGAAAACATAAAACATAAATGGTCCGATTGACTTAAAAGTTAAAGGACGTAAATTTAAAACAAAATTAAAACTTGCCGCGATTTTAAAATATGGCATAATTTTTAATGTCTGTGCTTTTGACAAATTGTTTATGGACCTTTTAGTATTGCATTGATTTCCTGAATTTAAGCATATGCGATGACCACTTTTACATTGTAGAGCAGTGTCAGCAAACTGAATGTTCTGTGACGTCAGCTAGCAAGTCTCTCTTATAGAACTTTGCAGGGCAGGTTAGGTGAAACAGGTGGAAAGGCAATTGCTAATAGTATGGTAGGACAATTGTATGAGGGTCATTATGCAATTGTACCTACCTTTTCTCCGTATCCATGTCCATAAATCTAAGAAAAGGTATAACGGCATACGAATATATCACGTATAATAGCTATGGCTGTGTTATAGAGAATCAACCTAACATATATTCCGAGGTAGGAATAAAAATTTATATTATTATATCAAATTTATAAGTAGTAACTGAACTACCGGTGGTATAAAACAGAAATATGGGGAATGGTGGATCACTTAGTAAGCTCATAGTTATTTGTATGCATAACTAATTGTTCTCAGTGTATGCAGTGGAGGTATGGGGCACATCAGATAGGAACACAATTAGACCAGATGTACGGATTGTTTTGCAAAGAACTACTAGGGCTGTCAACATCGGCACCAAGAGAGGTAGCATTACTAGAGGTAGGTAAAACAAAAAGGAGGGGAATAATAATAGAGAGAATATTGAAATTCTGGTATAAGTGTATTAAAGGGCAGAAAGGGGAATTATTGAATCTGTGCATGAAGAAACAGAAAAGCATAAAAAATATAAATAGTCGGTGGTTGGAATTGGAAAGAATATTAAAGATAGGTATGGGAGATCTATGGAGAGCAGAGGAGACAAATTATAGCACTTTTTGGAAGGAAGTGAGAACTACATAGATAGGCAAGAGATATGGGAAGGTATAGAACAAAAAAAATATCTTTGAAATTTTATAAGCAATTAAAGACAGAATGGAGTAGGGAAAGATATATACATGAATGTGGCAAAACTGGAAGAGAAGGCATAACATGGATGAGAGTAGGAATATTATACTTAAAAGGGTTGAGAAGTAATTAGGTAGGAATATGTGAATTTTGTGGAGATGAAGAAAGCACTGTTCATTACCTAATAGAATGTAAGGAGCTAACAAATTACAGGAGAAAAATATGGGACAAGAAATGGGACAGTGCAAGTAAAGAGATATTGGCGGTACACATGTTAACGGGGATGGGAGAAAATAAAAGTAGATGTATAGGAAATTTCTTATATAGGATAAGAGAAAAGTGGGTTAGGATAAAAGAAGTAAAGGTCAAGAAGAAATGACATCAAGTTGCTCAGGAAAACCAAAGGCTTATAGCCAGGGGACTTGAGTCAGCGAGTAATTCTTAAGGTCAGCAATTTCATGTATTTGTATAATACAGCATGTTCTATGTTAAATTTTATTTTGCTGAATTTGTAATGGATACTGTACAAATAAATAAATATCAAATATCAAACTAATTATTATCCAGATTTTTCTTGAATATAAATAAAAATGCTTGTTTCCTTTTGTTATAAAGTTAGAACTCATTTTTTTCGCTTAATTGGAAATTTAGGTGTCAATAAAAATGGATTTATAAAATGCTGATGTGCTGCTCGTCGTAAAGCATATGAAACAATTATTTTTTGAGTAAAGAAAGGAAAAGAAGCAAGCAATATGGCATTCCTTATAGTAATGAAAACATTATCTTACACATGGAAAAATACATTTTGGAATGCCTTCGCCTAATTTGGCTCTTTTTCAAGAAAGACTTAGCAATTAATCTTAGTAAAGAAATAATAATATAAGTTCTTGGAACTTTTTCCTCCTTCTGCTTAAAGCTAATTGTGGTCTGCTAAATGACTGGAATAGGAATCTAGTTTGTACAAAAATATTCCGATAAAAACTTTGAAAGGGAAACAATTTCGCCAAGCTTGTTCTTTATTCCTTTGCAGATTTAGTAGTTGGGAGTAGTGGGTGGTTTTCACACCAAGAAGAAGACCACACAGCTTTTCAAACGGTTGAGTGATTGGCTTTTTATTTTATTTGCTTATTTATTTGTGAAACCGTTGGTAGACTTGAAGCAAAGACGAAAGGAGAATAACAATCAACTGGGCGGCAGCCAGAGACAGAGAATACTATTATGGATGACTTGGGCCGGATGAAATATTGCCTGTTATAGAAAACTGTCTGTCGTCTGTAATGTACAAGTAGGGTCTGTTAAAAACTGCGGGTAGTTAGGATCCAATATCTGCAATGACTGCACTTGTGAGCAGCACGCAGCTCAAAGAAATTTAGATGAGTAATATGACAATAGGTTTTCCACCAGCCTGGTTCTTTCTTTCTTAGTCAATTAATATTTGACAAAACTTTTCGTCATAAAGAGATCATTTCATGGTAATGTACTTTCCTTTCGAGGTGTATTCTTAGGATTCAGTAATCATGAAAGTCAACCTTTGAAAATTAAGGATACAGCTACTACACTTTTCACATTTCCTAATTCTGACACAACAGTAGACATGTGTAGTAGAATTTAGTTAATTGATGGAAATTAATCATTTCTCCACACTAGCCGTTTTTGATAGAGTAAACATGAAAAATTCAATGTAATGGCCGGGATTTGAACCACGGATCTCCTGGTTTCCGTCCAGTCGCTCTAACCCATTGAGCTACCATGGTCAACGTGCCGATAGGAAGTCGCCACAAACGGTGTATCTCGAATGCGAGAGCCCCTAGTGGTCAACCGGGAAAATATACGAGTCAGATGGATAATTTAATGTCAGGACGGCACGTTGACTATGGTAGCTCAATGGGTTAGAGCGACTGGACGAAAACCAGGAGATCCGTGGTTCAAATCCCGGCCATGACATTGAATTTTTCATGTTGACTCTATCCATGTGTAGTAGATTTTCAATGAACTTCTGTTTTCTTCAATGTAAACTGTTTATAGTTATTTTTGTGGTGATGAATAACGAAGATTCACTAAAACGCAAAACATTTGCCTAAAATATGTGTATTTATTTAGATAAAGGCTTAACTTGGTATGTAATGGAAACCAGTGGCATAAGGACTATCGGTTACATGTCACACTGATCATTATTACCCTGTTATACATATCGTTAAAATAATGAAATTTCAATAGTTAAATGTGCTTAATTATAAAGTACTCAAAAATGGATAAGTTCTTATATAAAAGCACAACTTCTATTGCAAAAGCTTCTCTCAAAGATTCAAGAAAACGAGACCTCGCAAATTTTGTAAACCTTATTCACAATTTGGTTTACTACTAATAGTGATCGATCGTAATGTGTTATGTGTTTTTAAGTATTATCAACAGAGTGTGAGTCATTATAAGCTGGACAGGCAAAATTCGCTACAAAATTTTCATATTTATTAACTTCTTTCTGACTAAGCAGAACATTCTTCATAATTAGCAAAAGAAAATGACACAGGCAAGCAATCAGAAGTACATCCACCTCATATTTTGTTTTATTAAGTTAAAAGTATCTAAAGCATGCTACACCTTTGCTGACACAGTACTACATTGCAGCATGTATTCTGCAATGATATTGTTGATTTAAAATAAAAAATGAGCAATATAAAATAATAGAATCTTCAGAAATATAGATTTAACTGCAAGAAATGCACGTGAACTTAAAGTGAATTTACCTTTCATTTGTATGCGTATTGACCAAATCCGATGATGTGAACTACTGTACCATCTCTAGGACACAAAATAAAAGGGTGAATTAAAGAAGATATTCTTGCTGTTCACTGAAGGTCGTCCATTACAAATCTGACTGTTTGCTTTAGCTGTGAAAAAAATGGGAGTATTATACAAAACACGCCTCTTGCTTGCTAAAATGTTCTTTCAACTAACAATATAGACCTGCAAGGGCCAGTTGAATTATCAAGTGAAAAAGGTATGGAAATTTCAGATTTAAGTGCAAAATTACAGAACAAGTTAACAGAGCTTTCTTCAAATCAAAATTTAAGGCTGGCTTTCCAGAAGGAAGTTGTGGATCAGTTCTGGCTACTCCGAAAAACAGAATACCTTGATCTGATGTCTGGGTGATGAAAATGTTTACTGCATTCTCATATCTCAATGAAATTAGATTTTGGCTAGTGATGGACACCAATATTAGATACAGGAAGAGATGACTGTTAGAAAATTACTTGTTAATATGTGTAACTAACATACAATCAAACACTGTACAATTATATGTTCTCCTGGCAAAGAACTTTCTTTTTAATTTACGTCCTCCAACGTTAAGTCATATCGGACAATGAATGAAATGGGTGAAATGATGCTCCAATGAGTCCGGGGTCCATGGGGTTACCCAACATTCGTCTTTCAGGATAAGGGAAAGCCCCGGAAAAACCTTATCCAGGTAACTCACCCTGACCGAGATTCAAACTCGTGACCCCCTGAACGTGAGGCAGATACGCTACCATCTACGCTAACGAGGCGGGCTGGCAAAGAACTGATACAACTAAATCCCCATCACATTTAGAAGTTATTTCTTGAACGTTTTTGGAGGACTCTCTCCTTTTACGATGTTCTGAAAGCTGTCGATCACTAAAGGAAGCTGGAAGAGTAAATTCTCCGAAAACGTTTAAGAAATAAGTCTAATTATGTATAGAGCTTTAGTGGTATTATCTAGCTACCAGCGTGAAGAACAGAATGATTTGTCATTATTTTTAACATTACTTATATTAGCATCAATTAAACGATCAGTTTGCTTAAAAGCAAGCTCATTCATGCCTCTTACTTAAAATTCTGGTGTGCAGTGTAGTCGTGATTAATGCTTTGCATACATCATGTACATTCAGTACGGTTATCACAAACAGTTTTATATGCATTTTTAAAATGATGTATTTATGAAAATAATATTCTTAAATATAATACATAATGGCTGTCCATCTTTCGTCATACTCATAACTTCCAGCTAAGCACCAGAAAGCACCCTTTGTTTATTTATTGGTCCATCTTACATTAAATTAGTCTGTTTAAAAAGTAGCTTCCGTTGCTCCATGTATAAAATGCTTATCTAATGATGTAGATAGTGGCAGTAGTAATGAGCACATTTACCTTCTTGTTTTATGCATATTTGCAAAATACGGGAGTCCCCCTTACTTAAATGATTAAGTGCTTTCATGTATCAGGATAATTTTCTTCCGTGTAAGTGGAAAACAGCCAATCATAGGGGAAAAATTGAAAATACCTATTCGATTGTTTAAATTAGTATATTAGAATGTTTAATATTGATAATGTAAACAATAAACCATGAGATGGAGTGGACACCCTCTGCCAACAGTGCCGGAGGTTGAGATAACTTGGCGATTGTTGTGCTTCCTTACAAAGTACGTAGCCTCCACCCCCTCCTCTATAAATTTAGCCCCCTTTCTCCACACCCTTTCACACAATCGTTGTCACATAATAGGGCACTTTATTACACACTAGGGGGTAGCAGCAATAATATGGGGTAGTGTTAGTTTCTGCAAGAGGGAGAAGTTTGCTTTTCGAATTGAGAATTGCAGTTAGGTCGCATATATTACAAGAAAAGCGTCTTGATGTCTGTGGAAGTTGGGTTCACTTGTTTTACATGGTAACGTCTACTGCCTTGAGGCAGGTTAACTTCACTAAATCACATGCAATTATGTTGGCAGCGTCTCGGATATTTGTAACCTTTCCACCTAGTTTTTCCCCTCAAATGGGAACATCGTTATTAGGTGCAAACATTAAGAGATAACGCTGATATCTTTATTGTGAAGAACAAAAAGCTGTATCATTCGTCTACACTTTATATTTGCTTTCTAAACTATATTTTTTCATTAAAAACAATTTGATTAAAGTAAACTATTATAGATTCCATACCTATATTAGCTGTCTTAACCAGTGTTACATTGATGCATTCTGTAATTAAGAAGTTGAAAATAATTATAGATATTGATTTTGAAATTTCAAAGCATCCTATTATTTTCACATAGGTCGTGGTCCAAATACATAAATTTCTGTCATGATTCGAAGCACGAAATTCACTAGACAGTTAAAGTAAAACTAAGGGTATTTTAAAGAAGGTTAAGATTCCATTTGGAAGTTATAACCTGAAACATTTGCCGATTTCTATTATATAATTATGCAATCTTTTGACAATGTAATTCACACAACGCAGATTTCCACTTAAGGAATGAACATTTAGTGCGGTTAACTTTTGGAGTTCTAAGGTAATTTATACTTTTTATTGTATTCTATATCTTACAGTTTTTATTGAGATAGTTTTATCTTTGAATATGATATTTATAAAAATTAAAATTTTATTTTGACAATGAAATGAACGTTTTATTTAAAATATTAAATTTTCATTAAACTTGTATTTGAAGTTGGATATAACTGTAATTAATATAAATATAATTGTAATTGTAAGTATTTATAAGTATTATTAAAGTGATTAGTAGCTCTATCATATGCGTACACAGATTCGTCTAGATAGGCCCAAGTTAAGAGTTTAAAAGAAGGGATTGACAAGGGAATCTTATCGTTTTTGTGAGATTATAAAAAGAAAATGCATCTAGTATATCAAAATCATATTCCCTGCTACCAAACTTCAGCAAAATCAAAGAGAGTGATATTATATGAATAAGTTACACAATTTCACTTTGAAATAATTAATTTTAAAATATTTTTAACTTACTGAACCATTTTCGGCACGAAATTGTTAGAAGGGTCTTACTTTCAATAAAAGGCCTAACATACCCGAAGGTATTATTAATCAACGAAACTAACCTATTTTCTTTAAAAAAAATGGAAGCATTATACAAAAACCATCTTCACTTGCGAAAAAAACAGCATGAATAGGTAAATGTTTGTCTGAGCTTCACAATGTGAAATTGTGATGAATATTCTCTGTCAAGTTTTATTCGTATAGGTCATCCTAAAATGTTCAGTGAAATTTTTCCATATGAACTGTAATGTATGCAGCTTTTCAACATAATTCAACTGTAGATTTATCTGCAAATATTATAGCAGAATAGAAAACTAATTCGTGTATTCAAATACCCTAATTAAAACACAGGTCTATTCTTCTCCTTATCTCTTAGATATGTTTATTAATATATATTTTGTACCCTTCTGCAAAACACGAAAATATGCGAAATGCAATTTGATTCAAAAATATGTTCTTCATACGTTTTATTTGTTAAGAGTTGCTCTATCCTCAGGAATTGTAAACTGTAACTGATTTAAAGTTGCAGCGTGCTTATTTCATATCTTAAATTTTCTGGCATTGAAACAGGATTAACAATAGCTTCAACACAAGCAGACAGCACCACAGGGGATGGATGCAAATGGTAGATGTGATGGAAATAATGATGATGATAATAATAGTAATAATAATTCAGGACGTAAATTTGAGAAAACGTTTCAGTCCTTAGTTACGAATTCCTCTCCTACATTTGCCAGTTATGAGAACAGAGGAAGTAGAATCGATTTAGTGATATGAAACGCAGAACCTTCCTATCCACGTTTATAAATCTGTGTCTCACGACTTCAGCTACCCCTATCGGCAATTAATTTAATAGAGAATCTGTAGAAAAAATGTCAGTTGTCAATTACAGAAGAGCCACGAGTTCCTTGGATCCATCAGAATATTTCCAATTCAATCAACTTGATAACATTCAATCTGCATTAACTATGTCTAAGTACGGTAGATACTTTTAATGGGATTACACCGATCCTTTTTGTTTTACATCAATCGCGTGCACAAATATCTGGGACGTTATCTTTAGGATAACGTACATCTACGTGTACGAGCGTATAGTTTCAGAGTGCTATGTTCCTAAAAACTAGTTAACTTTTTATGTTAATAGTATTTTCAAATATTTTGTGAGTTGATTGCTCTGTAGCTCATTTGATTTCTCCAATAATGTATTATTATTTAAATATATTGGGTTCACCCAAGAATGAATTTGACTAGAAGACATTTTGGATCTACGATTTTTTTAGGATTTTAAATCGACATTAACGTTAATTAATGTCAAGATAAACTTTTAAATACTTTAATGAAGATGCTCCTTTAAGCATACAACTTATAATAGGCTTCATATTTCCTTGATTCATATCATGAAGCACACTCAAGAACAGCTATTATGATGAAAATGTTGAAATACCACAAGGAGATCCACAGACAACTTAAGAACTTATTTGGGCAACACTGGTCACTGGTATGAGTCATCCAGTTGTTGAATTCCACGTAGAGTGACTTCTGATCAAAAAACAACAACGCCTTGATGGACGTTAAAAAACCGTGAAAACATTCTAAGACGGAACTTCCAAGTTGGTTTGAAATATCGTCATTAGTGATGAATATTGGTTGTATTGTTGTGATCCTGTAAAGAAAAGCCAATCAGCTTAATGAAACTTTCGAAAAGAGCCTAAGCCTACACAATTTCGAGGAAATTACAGTTGGGTAAGAAGATAGTTGATAACTTGCCGCCCCCGCCCCTAAAACGTGCTGCACTGCTGTTAAATGATTAATAGCTATCGTACATTGCTATTCCTGTACCGTTGCTGGTGATTGATACATAACTTTATTTTCTGCAAAATTTTGAGAAAGTGTATACAAATGTACAAAAAGAAAAATAACTTTACATTGTGAATACAGCAAAACTAACTTAGTGGGTACCTGGAAGCACCATGGACCCTCCACTATTTCCTAGCAACGTTTGACTCCTTTTTGTTTCTAAAAAGTATAATATAAAATGCGTGGAATCACTTTTGATCATCAGATAATGCAGTCGAAGTTACAAAAATCTACTTTCCGAAGTGCATCAAAAGTTTGATTCTGTTTGGTTCCATCGAAAGCACAAATATATGTATGTTCAAGTGGAATATTTTGAAAAAAATCCATTTTGTAAAATGTTAGGACATCCTCGTTAGTACGATCTACAGAGGTTCCTGCATCTAGGCCGTCAATTATTGAAAATCAATGTCTTGTTTGACAAAGTTGAATTCTGGCCAACAGCTCGCTACAGATGCATCTGAGAAGGTGGAACTCACATAAATCCAACGCTTGCGCCATCTCCTGTGTCCACTCTGAGATCGGGAGGAGTAATGATTTCAGCAACCCTTGTGTAAAAGGACGGGAGCACAAAAAAGTGGCTCTACGAGGAGATATGAGCACCCTTAAGGTATATAAAAGCGATAACACAAGCCCCTGTGAAGATGATTAAAAGCCGCCGGTTTTATTAATTGCTACGTCCTTTTAGTTAAACATCGCCCCCTGGTAATCTACATTTCCACTGTGTTGGAGAACATAATACTTGGAGAAGTTATTGTTACATGTTATCTAGAGGCATTTCTCCTCTTTAGACATTATATCCAATAGTGGAACAAGTACATTATGTTATTTTTCTTGCTATATACCATCCTTTTGATATTTCATAACAGTTCAACGTACGATATGTTCACTAGACTGCCATCAAAGAAGGAAAATTCAAGCAAAATGTCTGTTTTGAAAAACAGAAACGTTTTATTACTTATACCTCCGCTGCATATATATGCCTACTATTTATTTAAGATTTGTAAAAGTGCTATATATTTCATCCAATCAGTAATTAAAGCATAACACGGAAAGAAAAGCGAGGGAAATACCAAATTTCATAATGAGGTGAGGAAATTTGGCGGATACTAGGCAAGGTTTTCAGTCCATCCATACTTCACCCACTTCTTTACACGGGGTAAAAATTGTTACTTTCATTTTCTCAAAAATCAAAAACGATTTTGGTTATCACTAATTCACATTTTGAGATATTCATATGTGAAACACAACGTAGATATCTCGTGACTTTTTGTGAATATCTGGGAGAAGTGGCAACCACAGAAAAGAATACTACAGATAAAGGTATAGCTCATTAACAGGCAGAATATATTAGAAATAACATTTTTGTTATTATCTGTATCTTAACTAAAACATTTTATGTTATAAGTACTCATGTAAAAAGTCTAATTTCATTGCCTGCTATTTATGATCTCTGATATACAAAACGGGCTTGTGATAAAATAAATTAATGCTGTTTCTAGATATTGTATATAATAAAGTTAATGACTTAACTATTTGAAACTGTAAGAAAAATATTTTAATCGCGATTAAAATAGAATGAACAAAATTCACTCTTTATAGCAATCGATATATCATGTATTAGGTATATACAAGCGAGGCTCCACTGAGAAATTACAGAATTACCTGTCAGATTTTGCTCTTTCTCTCTTATGCATTCGGTCTTAAGTTGTAGGATAATGCTCTGATAATAAAAAAGTATCCAATAAAATAATATTGAAAACTAAACATTGATGTAAACAATTATTTTAGTGAAACATTATGATCCATTTCATATCATACTTCTTTACTTAGTAGTCTATTGAAACGAGTGTGATGAAGCAGTTAAAAACAATGTAGGCATATCTAGACACCTACTCCATCATTTAAATGCCTCTACTACGTTCTTATAATAAGCAGAGTAACTATTATATTCTAACCACAAATTAAATTTCGAGATTTTACCCATAATAAATGTTTTAGATTCCAAGAAAGAAATTTATAGAAAAAGATCTTTTAGATTACGTACTTGGGTGCATCTATCTGTTTGCCATCTGTGAACAGAATACCTCAAAAATGAAAAGTTAGTTACATATTAAATTTGGAATATAAGTTCAAATCTTCCAAGATTTTCAAGGAAATCCCCTATCCAAAACTATTCCTTACACAAAAAATCTTCGAAAACTTTTTTTTTTTTTTTTAAATTGTTAAACAGATTTAAATTAGAATATATGTCAAGATATTTTAATGGTAAATGGAAATTTTAATGTTAAACACACACGCACATGTGTGTATTGAATTGTATAGCAATAGCTCTGACGTGTTCTTCATTCTGAATGAATGTACGTATGTGGTAAACCGCAATTCTACTGCACACACAGTTTACGTGTCGATTAAGAAGCTTTAGTAAGTAGAGTTTGTATAGAATTATACGAGAGCAACATATTACATATTTTTTCTGAATATACTGAATAATTAATTGAAAAAGCGAAGTTCACTTATCATTTTGACAAACATAGCAGCAAAATTAAAACATTGAAGTTACATTTCTGCTGAGATTAAAATGTATAGTCAATGTTAGAATTACTTTGAGGAAATTATTCAAATAAGTTTAACCATAATGTATAATTTACATTTTCATTTTCAAAAGGTGCGATTACGATATCCTACGATCACACAAATTCCTTCAAATACTGTAATTTTATTTTCTTATCAGCTCAAAAATTTAGAACTACCAGCTATCACAGAGCCATCTGTATGCGTACAGAACTTCCACACGACACCTATACGTTTTGTGATCCGTTCACATATCTACAAGGAAAAAAGAAATTGCCATTACTTTCACCCCAAACCTCGCAATAAGAACTATGACATTTCTTGTATTGTTTTTGTATGTTTCCTGTGAGGATAAATATTCCCAAATGCGATATTCGAAGCAGGTTTTATTCTAAGTATGCAGCAATAAAAACAGAACGGTCCAGTTTATAACGACGAGGTCTGAAACAAAGTGTTCAAATGTGGAGTGTAGGTAGAAGTTGGGTAATGATGTACTTCTTCGAAGTTCTGGGAGTTCGATCTAGTCGTTCCTCGGCTGCTCTGGTATCTGCATGGACTCTTCTTTTCAGGGGTGGTCGCGGATATGGAAAGATAATGTTGTTTTAAATAAAATATTATTTATTATTTCCCCAAAGAAATCTCCAAACTTTGAGATTTATTAAGAATGAAACTTTTCTAATATAAATCAATCGATATCAATATTCTCTGCTGCAATCGTTTTAACTGTTCACCAATAATCACTTTTCTGTTGCACCAAGTAAAATATACTGATACATATATTCTTACACACAAAAATTGCCTTTGTACATGAGCGTCTATTTGCGGACTTACTCACACGTACTTTCACCATGGAAGTCAAATAAAGAAGAAGGAATCACCTCCAGTCCAGGTGCTTATATAGTCTTTTTGCCGTTGCCATAACGACAAATCAACATCATTCAACTTTTATACATTTCTTCATAAAAGTTGCATAATAACTTTTTCATACCATTATTCAATATTCCAAATAATTCTTTTTACGTATTTAAATTATTGAATAGATTTAAATAATTATTTAAATCGTTTCAGGTGTTACGTATATAAATTTGTTCATTAAATAGTTTTTAATATGGGTTTACTGCTTAAGGAAAAATGAAATGGATACATAAAAGGAATGAGAGAGAGAGGGGGGGATCTTTAGCGTTGGAAATTCCTCCTTAATTTGACGTGTATATTATCGTTAAAGGTATAATAATGTGTTTCAAGTATATTTTAAAAATATTTAACAGTTATTATTTGTACTCGAATTTTTCACAATTTTACAGAATATAGAGGTATAAAAATCAGTAGATCCTATAGAGATTCCTTATAAGAGACATAACTTTCAGTTCATCTTAGAGATTTTGCGTACATGTTTGTAGCTCTAGTATGTCCAAATCAAGTGGTTTCTTTATTTCCGAAATAATATTTAGCGATAAAACTGTTACATCTACAGGGGTCCTGCATGTGCAATTCTTGCTGAGAGAGGAGGGTAAGTTACCTGAATTTTATATATATATATATATATATATATATATGTGTGTGTGTGTGTGTGTGTGTGTGTGTGTGTGTGTGTGTGTGTGTGTGTGTGTGTGTGTGTGTGTTTCAAAATGATAAAATATTCACGTTAGTGTTTATATAATTTAGAGTGAATAAGATGGTTAGATGTTTTTAAAATTAATTACTGATAAACTTTGATAAACATTGTATAATTATGAAGATGTCCTATCTTCTCTTATATATGAAATTATTGTGTACATGTATATCACTGAACTTAAAATTCAAGTATGTATACCTGATTTGAAGTCGTTTCGGAGATATGGATCATAAAGTTAGCTAGATTAACATTTGACAATTAGGGCAGTTAGATTACTCTTAATTAAATAATATTTTTCTACTGTGTATGTCCAATTTATTCTAATACGACAAAACCTCTTGCGATGCTCCCAATATTTATACAAATTATTTTGCAGCTCCTGATGCTTGTGAATGAAGGACACATAGGCCAGTATTACGCGCAGAAGAAGTCGGCGGGACATAAGGTAGGAACAAGGTTAACAGAGGTCCCTCTCGCCGCTAGACAATGGAATAACTAAGTGCGAACCGTCAAGGCATCTAAATGATAACGGAGACGACGAAACGTCCTTTGTTTGGCGCTAAACAAGTCAGACCCTGACTGTACCCTGATATCTTGGTTCGACTGCCTCTTTCATCGTTAACACTTCCATTGGAGAATAGCATGCATTTGTCATTTCTCCAAATGCTAGTGCCTAGCAAACTTCGAAACTGAGGTTAAACGAGGGTAAAATAATATATTTCAATCTATGAGTAGTAAGTGGTTTTATAGCATAGTGAAGGAAAAGTTTGGTAATATAAGATCAACTCGAGTAATTTCTGTTTCCGAGACTTTGATTTTTTTATTTACGTCCTTCAAAGTTTCATCTCAGTGAAATGATGCTCAAATAAGGACAGGGTCCGTAGAGCTTAGAGTTACCCACATTCATGTTTGAGGATACTAAGGGAAAACCCAGACAACTCACCCTGACGATTCGAACTTGGACGTGAGGCATACGACCTCCTGGACGTGAGGCGTACACGCTACCCTACTTTACAAACCTGAGCATGTGTGTGTGTGTGTGTTTGTGCATGTGTGTATGTACGTGTGTGCGTTTGTGTTGTTCTATAGGTTGTCGTAGAGAAGGTGATCCGTCCCCTTCAACTGCCGAGGTGCGGGCGCTGCGGACCCCTAGCACTCGTGGTACCTCTGACGTTACTACAGGAACCTTGGGCCGAATATTCGAGCTGATTGGGAGTTGCTCGGATTGGGTTGGACTCGAGGGGGCAGTGGTTCCCGATACCCGTGGGAGATCGGGTACGTCTCCGGACGGGGTTGAGGGAAGCCGTTAATATCTCCGCGTACTAGCCAACATAGCTAGTAGAAGGTGTGCTAAATCACCAGGCGGGCCCACCGGGGTCATATTGGCAGTCTTCCTATTTTGAAGTTGGTGCGCGTAAGTGGCGTATCCACTTCCATCCCGTCTTGAGTCCATAGGGGCTTGTTAGTGTCTAGGTTTTGCTGTATCGAAAGCCCTACGGAGACACCGGGCGCCCTTTTGGGATAGCTCGGTAACTCCCTGGTAGGAGGTCCTTGGTCCTACGAGTCCAGGACTAATGGAAGTAGAACCT
This sequence comes from Mantis religiosa, assembly GCA_030765055.1. NCBI lineage: Eukaryota > Metazoa > Arthropoda > Insecta > Mantodea > Mantidae > Mantis > Mantis religiosa. Next base: position 64,530,926 of record CM060956.1, on the reverse strand, counting down.
CTGGCGTTAACGTGTTGTTCTATAGGTAAAGCACAAGATTTGAAATTATCCATTTAGCTTATTTACTTAACACGTGCATACTGATTACCACAAAAAAGCGGCTTTTTCTTTGGGGAGAGAAAATAGCTCATGGGAATGATGTTACGCATTTTACTGTTGTATTAGTTTATGTTTCTTTTCCTTATTTCTCTTTGTCTTTAAATTAACACACACACACACACACACACACACACACACACACACACACACACACACACACACACACACACACACACACATACATACACACACTGAACACATACATGCATACTTCTAGACTCAAGGAGAAATTCTGGCTCTCCAACCGAAAGGTGAACCCAGAACATCTGGAATAGGATGCAAGCATCTAGCCACCAGAACGCAGAGGCAGTCGAAACTTTATAGACATCATCTATTTCCACCCGTTATTGGGGAAACATCAGGAAATATTAGGATTAGGATTTCATTACGGAGGGGATTCGGTACGTAGGCCAACATGCTGGGTCCGGGGGCACCCCCGGGAGGAAGGATGAGGTGAGGGAGATAGAGAGCGGCCGATCCAAGGAGCCACGAGAGTACAGAGGGCAGGGTCCAGACAGTTTACTTGGATAGAGACTTCCCCCCGACAGGCCAGGAGAACGAACTCGCTCCTCCACAGCGGGACGACAACGAGCTCAGCAGCAGAGCCCTAATGGTCCCAGGCAGGTGATCCGAGCCTCAAAATCCCTGGCTTGCGTTCCCGAAATGGTCCCAGCAGAGGAGCGGAGACCGGCAATCGACCTACTGGAGTAGTTTACCTCAGAGCATACCATCCTGTCATGCACCGCCGAGATACCCGCCGACACTTCGTCCCTGAAAGAGACCACCAGATGAGAGATGATATGAAATGATAATGGAGATGAAATTGAGGGACAGGAAATTTGGGGAATATAATCGAACTACCCAGCATTCGCCTAGCGACCCGGGAAAACCCTCGAAAAAACCCATGTGTCAGGTAGGTCGGCCACGGGAATCGAATCCGGGCCTTCAGAATGCGGACCACAGACAAAACCGCCTGAGCCATCCCGTTCGGTGAAATCATCAGGAAGTTTTTATCATGGCGAAAAACCTATGCATGATAGAAAGGATGTGCTTCTTTGGTTTTTAATAAATCCAAAGCAAGTTAGGATACTGTGGATACTGTGACAGAGTTATGGGTGACTGACCGAAACAGCGCTCTCGCCCAACATAAACATCGAGAGATAACGGAATCGTTGTCTAATCTTTCCGCCTCCCAAACATTCTGGAGCACTCGAAAAGTCCAGCAGCTCATAAGGAGCGTACTCCCGTGTGGCATCAAATGCTACTCTATGGCTGAGACCTTGACACAGCTGCGATATACAGTGAATGCTGTAGCTCCTCGAGGGATTCGATGCTTCAGAGGATGAAGTGAAAGGAAGAATAGCTGACTTCGTGTGCATTTCATTTCACCGCGACTCCAGTGAAAAAAGAGAAGTGAAAATGAGAACTGAACTAGATCACTTTAGTGGTGACAGAACTGAACTAGATCAGAGCATGTGAAGTGACTTTGCAGCTTGTAATGAGTGACTAGAAAGGTCTTATAGAATCCGAATATTGAGCATACATTGGTTTTAACCAAAGTCTTCGGCGTTCTATGACAAGCAATGTAACAGAAGATATCTAAAACAATTGCATAAAATATGTATCCAGTTTATAACAACAAGCTATACCATTTATTTGTCTTAATTATTATGATATTAGTACTACAGATGGAGGTAATGAAGTTTCTTTAAGAAGAAACTGCTCGGTAACCATTATGTAAATTATCTTACTTAATTTCCTTATACGTTCATAGATGACATTCTGCATAAAGTATACAAAGGATGAAAAGTATCCTCTAAAAATGCTCTGATACCTTTAATTCAAAACAGCTTTTGGTAGTGGAGACTAAATATCCACCATATTCACAATTTTAATGGGTGTGTTATGCGGATAGGTCTTTTTTTTTTCCTATGCCGTTGAAGTTTGGTGCAGGAGGGTTCTTTTCTCGTAAACAACTTGGAGCTTACCTCATAATGTAGCACTCCATGCTACTTTCTGTATCACTTACAAATTTATGTAGATATATCTGTACAAGTGTCCTAATGTGACGTAGGAAAGGCAGATACACTCTGTGATATACTTACGTTATTCATGACAAGCAATGTAAACTAAAGTGACATGCAGTATTATTTATGTCTGTTTTTAGACGAGTTCGGAAAAACAGAATAGGCAATCGTAAAATTTCGATCATGTTAAATACAAAGATGAATTACACTCGGCAAATTTACGGACAACAGAAAACATTTCGAAGTACACAATGGTATGACAAATTCTATTTGATAAACAGTGTGTATTTTAATGAGATTTTCATTTTTGATAAATAATTATTGTGTATACTCTAGGTTTCCAAGTCCTAAGGAAATTAAATAAACATTTGTGAGTTTACATAAAATTGAGATGATAATATATATTATTCATCATTACACTATCTCAAATATATGATGGTATAGTAAAAATTGCCAACAATGTTTGACAAAAAACAAATAACCACGTTTTTCCATAACAGTTGTTATGTGAATGGGAGAATTTCTCAAAAGTCTTTATATTAAATTCTTAGGTTCATCATTGAAGTCTGAAATTTTTAATTTATCTGACGTGTCTAAATTGTTTATCCAGAGAAAGATTGAACACACAAGTATGTGGAATAAAGGAATTAACATTCGTTGTGTTCCTTTCGTTCGCAAACATTTCTTTATTTAAATAATATTTTACGTATTGAAGCAATTGAAATAGAATTCTTGAAATGTACCAAAGAAGTAGGCAGGAAACCAGAAAAGAACTTCAAGTTGAAAAGCATTTGGTGGAAGAAATGTTATCAAAATTCTCAGAAAATATGTTACAAATATATTTTATAATCTACGGAAGACTGTATATAGAATGATGTAAAAAGAAATTACTTAATATACACTTTAAACTTTAAAACGATTTTGGAGGCCATGGTTTAATCCAGTTCCAAAGTATTATTTCTGTCGACTTTATTTACCTTTTTCTTTGAGCGGAATTTGTACAAACTCTCTTTTATTTGCTGATGATTTACTAATTTTTCAAAATAATGTTACCCAAAAATCACTGTGTCAGCTCAATCACACTTTCGAAAATCAAAGCAATGTCTTTTGTTGCAAAGTCTAAAGTGGGGTTCGAAATTCTGATTGAAAATAAAATTAAAAGTCTCAAATCTCACTTCAAATAATACCTTACAACGTATGTTATAAAGGAGATAACGACATTCAAAATAAATTACAGTCTTTCCAAAAAATATAACTGTGAAAAAGTAAGGAAATAGAGGGAAAAGAACAAAATAAAATAAAAACAGCGGAAACTAGATTTTAAATACGAGATCAAAACACTATAAACGAACATAAGATTTACACATTAAACCATAAACAGATATGAAAATAACGTAGAGTCAGACTGAAAAATTCAATGCCATAGCCGGGATTTGAACCACGGATCTTCTGGTTTCCGTCCAGCCGCACTACCATTGTGCTACTATGGCCGTAGTAGCACAATGGTAGTGCGGCTGGACGGAAACCAGAAGATCCGTGGTTTAAATCCCAGCTATGGCATTGAATTTTTCAGTCTGACTCTACGTTTCCACAATTTAGCCTACACACGGCCAGTGTGAAAGAACAATTAATTTCCAGATATGAAAATAGACTTAAATGCAACGAACAATTTTTAAGAACAGAATACAGCAAGTAGGCTTCCCAAGTAAGCACCTGGAACATGACTGAGATTTCGGCAGGACCTTTAAGACTAAACGGGCTATTCCACGAAGAACAGAAGAAGAAGAACAATATATACCATTTTAATTGGTAATTGAATTTTAATTTTTTTCATACCTGTGCTCTCATTACCTATGATTCAGCCTGCCAATGTATGGAATGACGTGAACATTTCAACCTTTTGCATGCATATCTGTGAGTTTTGAAGGATACTGCGTTTACATTCTGATGAAAAAGCGAGGTATCTGTTGTCAAAACAAATTCTTGTAAATGGTTTGAAAGTTTAAAAAATTAGTGGAGACATTCAAAAAGTTTGTTTTACTCAGTGTACATACAGTTATAGCACTTGATGCGCAGTCTTTGAACATTTTACGTCCTGGAAGAATTTCCCAAAGTTGTCACTTTAAATTTTATCAGAATAATTACATTAATTTCCATCACAGACTTTAAATCTTACAGTATGTATGCCTTTATCATATTGTTCAACCATGGAGTATGATAAAATTTACTGATAAAAAGGATATAATCCATTTACCAAGATGGCGTAGAAGAAGAGGTGTTATAGGCTCATGTCTTGGTGCGTTGTAAAAATACTAAGGAAAGGAAAGAAACTTATTTACAGGGTCCTTTACCACCTGAATGGAAGGTTAAAGTCATATTGGACGTTACAATACATCAAGAAAACTGTGGACCGAAGGTATGTTTCTATTTAAGATGAGAAGGCTGTTGAGATGTGGTTGCACACATAACAATCGAAGGTACCGATATGGTGTGTTTTACTTTTATGACATTAGGGTAGTGGGACAACTTCGCATCAAAATATGGTTTATCGTTTTTTTTTCCAGGTTGTTTATTAAGATGCAATGCTAGGATAATTTTACCTCATTTTTTGTGCAATGTTTTCTTGTAGCTGTATTATTTTTTAATTTCAGTACAAATTGGATAATTAGGGAAAGTATAACAGTTCCATGTTATACTTTCAGGCGCCCTGAAGAAAAGTATTGTTATAAAAATGCCATGTGTGTATCAGTGACTGAAGGAGCCTATGGATAGCATAACTCGAAAACAAAAATTGGGTTCAATACGAAACTTTGGTTAGTATGTTCCAAGCTTGCAATACAAGATTTTCGAGAAAAGCCCCGCAATCCTAACTACATTTTACACAGAAAAAATCCACAAGATTTCAATTTTCTCAAAAATGATTAACGATTTTAATTAGAACACCGTGTATTTAAGAGATTTTCATAAAAAATATATCTATATTTTGAAATTAATGTCAATAGCCTCCGATGTCCTTTCCGTTCAGATTGATATTTGCAGAAGTAGTGAATATAAAAATGAGATCACGTTAAAGTACACAATTTAGTCATAATTCACGTTTTGGAGATAATCAATTTCGAATATTTCTTGTTATTGGTGGGTAGTTTTTTTAGTTACCTGTATTTTTCTCAGATATGAAGTCGTTATTTGAGTTTTTATGACCTGGACATGCAAATAGATTAAAATAAGAAAGCCATCACAAAGCGACCAGCTCTTGAAGGTTATGGCTATTGCTTTTCATTGTCATATTTCTATTGTAAATATAAATAAATGCTAAATCTAAAGTTTATTTCGATTAACATGAAATGGATAGAAGAATAAACGTTTTTTAGAATAACTTGTAGAAGAGTTACTAGAGAAAATCGTGTGAGTTCACACTCAGATATTATTTTTATCGTCTTTTTAACGTCTGTATTTCAGTTCATTTATATCATATTTTAGTTGTGCGGTTGTTCTATTTTTGAGGAGTACGTGTAAGGAGATATATTTCTGTATACTTGAATTCATCATAATATGACCATTTTTGACATGCTACGTAAATTAGAAAACATGAGCTACTTGCTGATCAGGTCAAAGGCCTTAACATTCAATTCCATGTGATTGTTCCCGAAATTGATATCGTGAGCACGCGAATAGTGGAAAATCTGAAATCCACGGTGCCACGAACTTCGTGATGGTCTCGTGACAAAATACCAATGGTCACGCCTGTTTCAAAATAGAGGCCGTCGGGATCACGTCCAGTTTATTGGTTTCCGTGCACCAGCTCCAGACTTTCGCGTGGCGATTGACACACTTCTGTTGTTCTCTATCACGAACAATTCATTGTTTTATTCTAAGGCCATTTACTTTGAAAAAGAAAAAAAGAAAACTCTCGCTTTATGCATGATATGGGGTAGGAAAAAGTACACTGCGAATTCGCAAGTAGGAACTCTAGAGGCGGAACTAAAACTATGAAATAATGCTAAAATTGAGCTTATAATTTAACCTATTTATTAAACCTGTTAAGTAATGCATTTCTTAGAATTAAATCACTACATTGTTGATAAAATTTAAACGACTTTAATCTCCAATTATAATTTGGGTATGGAGAAGAACCAGCATTACAGCACGTGACCTATGGCGTTTATGTGATCTCCGTGAGAGAGAGAGAGTATCCAGAGCTAGCTTTTGGAGATAACTCCATTATTTTGTAAATGTAAAATCACTGGGCCCTTAATCGTAAGGATAGATTCCGACAAAAGCCGTTCCCATCCACCAAGATACCTTCAGGACGATAGAAAATTTTCCTCAGGGATCCCTGGTCATGTGCCGCATATTGCCCTGATGACAAAGGAGCAATTGAAAGATATAAGAAATGAATGTCAGAAAAATTCGTAGAGGATGACATATATCGCATGAATACAAATTTGCCTAATGTGAAGAAAAATCCCATAACGTTATTAGATACGTATTTTACCGCTAGCCTCTAAAACTTTTAGGTTTGGGGCAGGTTAATGTAATTATTAAAAAATAGGCTTCATAATTTTTGTCGTGTAAGAATAAAATATCTATTAAATTACAAACATTATATGGAGTTCGTATATTTTCATCTTGTGAAATCCTTAAATATAGACAAACAGAAAAATAAGTTACTGTTATTACGTCCTTGCTTACACTAATTATAATTTGCCGCTAAAAGCAACGTTTTGCAAAATAAAATGCCTTCAAGGATAAAGCTCTTTAATTTCGCATGCTGTGATTTCTCATCTGTATATTACGTGTTAGAAGTAGATTTCATTTTGCTCATGTGTTTCACAGAAAATTGTCCGAATAGAATATCTGAAAACCTCCATTAATTATTAAGGAGGCTTATTTTAAAAACAATAAATCGTACATCTTACAAAATATGAAAAAATACGAGCATTTTGATAAAATTTAAACATTTTACTAACATGTTAAAACGTAAAAATGTATTTGATTCTGTTATATAAAATATGGTTTATAATATACATAGAATGTTATATTTTACTTCTTTTACTTCTTTACTTCTAGCACATTATGTGCGATACCTAGGAAAAACAGAATAAAGACTTGATCAGAACAGTCGTTAGTAACCAGAGTTTGAATTCGTGACACTGTGAATCTAAGCTTCAAACGCTATCGTTGAATCCAGCTGTACCTACAGAGTATTTCGAGAAACATATTTTTCAGAAATGGCAACTTATGTTTTATATCCCTGAACTGTTTTCTCAGTTCTGCATGCGACTAGATTTATTGATTAGCTCTGCTTACTTTTCTATATCTACTATCGCACAAAAGAACTTCGGACAATGGAACCAATGATAATTTGCAATAACGATAAGACAATTCTTAAAAGTAAAAGACTTGTAACAACTTGGATAGTAAGGCTCAGAAGGGTAGAAATTGGAAAACACTTTGTAATTTTCATACTTTCAGTGCATATTAGGATACAAATATGTAAAACGCTGTATAAAATATACTGTAATCTGCATCCAGAAAGCAACATTTAACATTCTAAACAATTAAAATTAGGTGCACATATAATTAATATTTATTTGCCTCTGGTAATAGTTTATTATTTATGTTAATCTAAGGATAATGAGGTGCTAACTAGTTAGGTCATTCTTGAAACTCGTAAAACAGAAACAAAAATCTGCGATTAAGACCGCAATATGAAAATTGATGTGTAATTGACATGCAGTACCTACTCATATTGATATAATTTTGTGGCTGCTCTACAGATTATGATTAATCACGGAAACTGTTTTATATCTACTTTCTTTCAAAAACAATAATGTTCTCAATAAATAGTTTCTTTGAGCTAGTATGTAAAATATACATGAAGTATCTAGGAGTTAACCAAGTCATTGTTTGAAAAACAGTTTGAAACAAATGTGCTAGTGTTTGGCAAATAATGCCAACAGGATATTTCAGAATACTAATGCTCGAAATGTGGGTACCTTTAAGCGGAATTTTCCCTCATCATGGCTGAATCACACCCCCTTTTTAAAAATAAAATTAAAAAGGGAAAAATTTCAGCTATTGACGATATTAGGGTTGTGAGGTTTCTTCTATCTAATAGATATCCGAGTTAAACAGGTGTTTTGACATTTATGCGCATTTTCATATTCCCAGTCTCCATTCTGTCACCGTCTCTCTCTTTCTTCCTATCACTAACTTTCAATGGGATCGTTTTCTAAAGCTACGTCTCTATTCAAGGGATCTAAGCATGCATCTATTCTAAAATGTCATATCCAATTTTTCTGTGGAATTTTATGCTTTCCTCCCTTGGATAAAAATAGAATAGAAATTAAAATGATTCTTTTAGTAGTGAAAATATAAAAGGAACTAATTTGCTTAAATACCTTTGGAGCGTCTCTTTTAACCTTATCAAAATAGGTGTTACGTTTCGAATAAAATGTAAACTTAAAGTTTTATGCACCTAAAATTAGTATATTGCAAATCTTTCGTACTACTCAATTTATGCGAGTACCGGTTTTCATCAAATTGACGAACTTAGGGCTTAAAATTTAAGTATACAGGAGACTGATATTAAAAATGTTTTTTAAGCGTCAATATGTGATTTTAATGTAACAAATATAAATGCATGGTTAATTAAACTGACTAAAACTACGCAGGAATGTGTTTATTGCATGTTTCTGAGGCTTTAAATATCGAGTAAACTGAACGTTGACAAACTGAAAGGTATTAGATCCAACATAAATTAAAAAGAAAAGGAAAAAGAGCTGAAGCAAGTTTTTCAAAGAAATGACGAAGTGTTCTTTAACATCAGAAATGCCAATGTTATTGTAATGGTACTTAATTTAATTTGTGTCAGTTTCTTTATTCTTTATGATCAGTATCAGGGATTAAGTCTTTCCAGCTGTTGTGTTTCCTTTAAAGAAACTGATCCATTCATCTTCCTTTCTCTCTCCTTCCTTTGGGTTTCTGTACTAAGTTCTCTTGAGAAGTGTGATTTTGGCATCCAACACATAAGGCTGTTGTATTTCTTGATATTACATATTTTATATTTATTATTTAGATATAGCAACGTTGTAGATTTGGCTTGACCTATATCCAGCGATCGCTCTCAAGAATCTTAATTCCTGATACGTATATTTTTGCCTATTTCCATTGTGCTGAGAACCATAAAAAGGCGGTACTGCTAAAATTGCAAAGGATTTCAGAGCAACAGCTTTCTTTGTTTTTTTTTTTTTTTCTTCTCTTACGAAGGTTCTTATAATTACCCCACATATTTTATTAAGAAATTTGCAATTCGCGTAGTTGGTTTAATTCCCTGGTTTAACAATTTTACAACATAAATATCTGTGTGTTTTATTGCTATATTAACTGCTTTATTATAACAATATAAATTCTGTTTAGGCTATATTTTTCAGCTATAATCCAAGAAGAAAGGAAGATCTCTTCGATGGCCATAATCGTATAGGCGATATTAGTGATAATGTAAACTGTCCCACCTAGTAGTTTAAACAAATTAATTTTAGTTTAGACAATTTAAGTGTTTACAAAATACAATTTGATATATTTAAACAATTTTTCCAATGATATTAACTGCGTATAACCCAATATATAGCTTAATCCAGATGATTTCTTGAGTTTATCGAAGAACCCTTTTGGAGATGTGAGATCAGCTATTTTAGGAGGATATTCCCAGCCTTCCGCATTCCGCAAAGTGAAGTAAATCACCTTTTGTACTCGCGGAGAAAGGTGTTGAAAGCATTTTATGCAGAACACTTGCAATTCGCTTCATCACAATGAATTGGCAGTTCTAAAATCGGTCGTGGAGAACTGTCAGGTAAAGGCGTGATCCCCATGTCTGCAGGCAGGAGATAACAGGACCACTGAACGAGAAAACGGCGCTCTTTGATTGCCTGTTCCAGTTAATCGAAGATCCATACTCCTGCAGTGTTTCACTTAAGAACAATGGTAAAGTAGGTTATTGTACCTACTGTCATTCGAAATGTAACGGAACACAGTGGTTTATAGAAACACGAGACAAGCTTGGGATCCCTAGGAGTAGAAACATTTAAAGAAAATTTGTAGGTATACCCATGCCCTTTTATATTCAATATACTTTAATATAATTTTATGTAGCTTGTACACACTATTCTTATGAAGCTTAATCGAAATAAATCTTTGCAAAAAGTAATTCACTGCATTTTATTTTGTACAGAAGAAACCAAATACGCGGTTAGATGTTTAAAAGCTACATTCGATATACCTATACTGAGCTTGAAATTACATGACATTACGTGAAACAATTTAATAGCACAATAACAAAATAAATAAAATACATAAAAAAATCTGCATTACTATGCCTTGATATCTAGTTTCTAAACCAAGGCATAATATCCACCGTTTCTATTTCTAATGTTTATACTTTATTTATTAAATACATCCAATTTTTGCAGATACAGATTATATTATGAAACTTAACTACCTATCTAAACTAATCTACTGCCACTGTTTCCAGTAGCTTATAATAAAATCTTATCCTATTCTGCTCAACAGTCTTCTAACAAAAGAAATTTAACAATTCAATCTAAATTAAACTATTATCACTTGTTTGTTTTTACTGAATAATAATTAGACTTTTAGTACTACACTATATAAGTTTTACAATTTTAGCCTGGTATCCATACCCTTCCTCAACAAGTTACATGATTTGACATCAGGAAAAGGAGCAGTTCATCATTTCCTCGTTTGTTCCATCCTAACTTTTATTAATTTGAAAAATCTTCTTTCTCGTCTAACTGGACCATTCTCCTCCTCCTGCGTGCTTCAATCCTTTCCGTGAAAATCCAGTTGATTTCGTCTGTTAATTCTCAATCGTCCTGTTCCTGACTGGTTATTGGGAATGTAGATGATGTTCCTCCTCCTGCTCTACTTGTTTCATTTGTATTAATCTAGTAGATCTCCTTAGTTGTGGTTGATGTTCTACTTCCTCTCTTTCTAAACGTTGATGTAAGCCCAGTTGTTTCTCTTGTAGATATCTGCCGTAACTCAGTTTGGATACTATTCCTGCTATCTGTTATAATATTCTGTAATCTTCTTTATTTCTGATTATTGTTGCTGTTTGTTTTCCAGGTAATTGTTGCCGTTGATCCTAAAGGTCTTCTCGGTAATTTTGGCATTCAAATAGAACATGCTCGGGTGTATCCTGTAGTCCACACAGTTCACAATTATCATATCTTTTCTTGTTGATCTTTTTATAGTAACTGCCATACCGTCCATGACTCGATAGATAATAATAAGTCCTTGCTTGGGATCAAGATGTTGTAGTCTAAGTCTTTCTTTGATGTTTGGAAAAATACTGTAAACCCTTCTTCCTGTTTCTAAATGATTCCATTCCTGTTGCCATAAATATATTAATTCCGAATTAATTTGTCATTTGTCAATGCATCTTGTACCAACTATTTCCTTTACCTTATCCAAACTTTGTTTCTTGAGCCAATAAATGACTGCTCTTCTTCTGATAGCCAGAGCCAGAGGCCATATACCTAATATGATAAGTAGTGACATTGTAGATGTTGTTGCCTTTGCACCTGTTGCTCTTATCAAATATTGTCGCTGCGTCTTCCTAATTATTCTAACGTTCTTCTGCAGACTAAGACGGTGGACCCATATGGCCGCTCCATATCTCGTAATTCCCAACATAATAGTGAAGTGAACAAGTATCAACTTCAAATTGAAAGGATGAATAACTCGTAAGTAGCAGATGCCACAGAAAAATTATTTTAAACGGTGTGTTTCGGAGAGCTGTATACATTTTGTGCATCTTAGAAACATACTGAACTTAAATAGGAAGTTAGATATTTATCGGACGTTTCGTTTTTGAGTTATTCAAAAAATGCTCTATTGGGATCAAACGGCTCAAAACATGTTAGGTACTACTGATTAAATCTCAATCGAATTTTTTAGGTATAATGCAATATTTCCCTAATTATTCTATATGCGTAGTAAAGCTAAAATATAATACAGCACCAGTAATTTGGTTATTACCTTTGCTACGAAGTAAACTATAGCAATTTTGGGCCTAAAAAGGGCGGAATCTCTCAAAGAAGCAACGCACCGGGTGAGAAAAAACATATTTCTCCATTAACAATACCTGTGCAGAGTACAGCACAAGGAAATGACGATAAAATTTCCGTAGGCAGCACATTTTACATCGTGAGGTGTGTGAATACTTTTGGTATGAGCGCCCATTTGTGTTACAAAACCATATGCCTGAGATAGACATTTATATCAATCTTCGTTTACCTACAGAAGCTGCAGTTTTTGATAGCCATCATTGGTGACGATTTGAGAAATTACATCTTTTCTTTGAAATGTATGAATGTTTTATAAGCCTCATTAGAAGCTAAGGGAACTCCAGTGTAAATCGTCATCGGTGATTTCTCAGAAATATATGCTTCAGCTCCCTTGAATATTAAATAAACACTTTTGAAAATCCTTAAGTCAGTGATGGATAGACAGAAGCTGGATAGGGGGCAGAGAGAGACCGTTAGAATAGAAAAAAAAAATTGTGTCAGGAATAACAAATCTGGTACTCAAGCAAGTATAGAGCGGTCATATTATATTACGGCTGTGAGTGCTTGCGTACGTTGTTTTTTTTTTTCCCTCGAATATAAAGTGTAAACAATGTAACTTATCTGTTGAGGATAACCAATAACAGACTTACATGTGATTTATGACGTCACTTGTCAATAATTTCTGTATGCTCAGCCAATAACAGCGGCAACTTCAGGAATTTAGTTACTGTATTAGTTCAAGATTTTAAAACACGATTGTATTAGTTCAAGATTTTAAAACACGATTACTTAAATAGACGACATGGAGAATGTACTAAAGTTATTCCGATTTCAGTAAGTTTTTCTTCCGTCAAAGGTGTGACTTTTAATTTGTATTCCAGTTCTATAGAAATAGATCAGCTAGAAAGATGTGCACATCATTGGAGCCAAAGTGTCAAGAAAATTGTTTGAAAACTCACACAAACCTCTTGAAATGAATCGGTTTTTTTCACATGTGCATACATGAAATGCGTTACGTTTGTCGTTTCTTCGGATAGTAATTCATATACACATACAGTGGCCGACATAAGTATTCGAACGTAAACATATTTATTACTTATATTATTTTAAAGCTACGCAGAGTAAGCATACGTAAATACAACTGTTACAAAATTAACTTGAGTTTCTATTAAACATATAAACTCATAAATAGCAACTGAAACTAATTTGTACTACAAGAAGAAATGAAACGGTTACTTTACATTTGGACATAAGTATTCGAACAGAGAACAGCTGAATTTGAATTACTGCTGATAATTATTTGGGCATTATCTGTATGTGTTGTTTAGTGACTCCAGAGTTCATATTGCTCCACTCAGTTTCAAGAATTTCTTCAGATATTCCTTGCTTCTGACGTGGTACTTCCTCACACGCTCCTCGAGTTCCTTCAGATGTTCTCTAGAGGATTTAAATCTGGAGATTGGGTAGTGTCTTCAAAGTGTGAGGAGTGTTGTACACGATCCAAAGCCTTACAATTTCAGCAGTATGCTTGGGATCATTGTCCTGCTGGAAGTAATAATCAAGCCCTAATCCCAGCTTCTCTGCACACTTTTTAAGATTGATTTCAAGAATCCTCTTGTTCTCAAATTTGTCCATGATCCCATCTATGAACACCAGTTCCCCAAAGTCAGATGAAGCTATACAGATCCATACCATCACAATACTGCCACCATGTTTCACTGTAGCTACCACGTTCTTAGGTTCCCATTCTGTATTTGGCAGTCTCCACACTTCAAGAAGTCAATCACTATTGTATAAGCAGAATTTGCTCTCGTGTGACCAGAGAACCTTATCCCAGAATTTTGTTGCTTTCACCACATACTGTTTAGCAAATTCTATACCCTTTTTCTTATTCACCTTATTAACATGTGGTTTCTTCCTAGGCACGCGGGCATTGCACCCAGTAATATTTAAACCCGTTCAACTGTTTCGATGTAAACCACAGCGCCAGAATATTGCTCAAGGCATCCTCTAACCTCAGATGCAGTGATTCTCGGATTCTGCTTCACCATTTTTATTATTTGCCTCCTGTCTCTGGTGATGAGTTTAGAAGGAGCGCCATTTCTAGGTTTATTTACAACAGTATTTGTCAGTTTGAAGCGTTGAATTATGCAGAACACTGTAGTCTTGCTTCTGTTAATGGTTTTGGCAAATTCAGAGAGAGATTTGTTTTGTTTGTACATATTTATCACGATATTCCTCTCTGCCCACCTTGGTCTCCTTACCTTTACGTCCCATATTACTTGTGAGTTCACAGTTGGCTGAATAACTTTGAGCACACTGTCTTGAGACATAGCATAAATACGTATTGTTCCATCTCTCTTGCTATTTATGTAATCCTATTTCTTTAACATTGTTTTAATTTTAGTTTTTGGAGTTCTGTTGTATACATTTTCGTTTTCTTTGCATTCGGCTGTTTCTTTTACAAGTTTAAGGGAATTATATAGAAATAAAGAACCCGTGCCGGCTTCTGTAGCGTAGATGGTAGCGTGTCTGCCTCACGTTTAAGAAGTCCCGAGTTCGAATCTCGGTCAGGGTGAGTTACGTGGATAAAGCTTTTTCCGGGGTTTTCTCTTACCCTGAAAGACGAATGTCGGGTAACTGAAAGCTCTATCCACCGTGGGCACATTTCAGCATCATTTCATTCATTTTAAACAACGTCCGATATGACTTAACGTTGGAGGACGTATAAATTAAAACAAAAGAACCCGGATTTAATCTGCTCATTGTTAGAAAAAAAAACAAGGTATAATAATCGTACTGAACTGATTACTTATTGAATCTTAAGTCGGCTCTTGCACTTTACCTAGTCCCATATTGCCTAGTCAGCCCACTTCAGGTTCTGCATCCGAAGCACAACATGACCGATAAAGTTTTTCAGGAATTTCTTACATTCTGTGTAACCTTTGTTTTGAAAAGCGATTTTTAAGTCCCTCCCCCCAAACGGCTTTAACAGTATCACAGCATTATTATTTTCAGGAAATATGCAAGCCCAGCTGCAATAGGCGACAAATATAGAACAAAAAATAAAGGTATATTTAAAGGAATTTTAAATGTTTTTTGGTGTTATGCATTTTCGTTACTTAATTTTAATTTTCTAATAGCTACACGTTTTTCATTTTACTCGTGTATGTAATTTTGAATTGTTTGATCCATTTCTTAAAAATTTGACGATCACTTTATCCCAGTACAGTTTTCTTGTGTCTACAGTGAAATGAAGAGTGAGTAGAAGACAATGGGAGTGTACACATCAATTATTTTCTCCTCAATAATTCATTAAGCTTTCCAATTTAAGCACGCATTCCTTTGTTCTCGTTACATCTTCGTGATTATGTGCATATCGATCAGTTATATAAACAGATGACTGATGCTCCATTGTTTTTGTGTATAACCTTGTTTTGAGCATAGTTATCGCGATTTATGTCTGGGCTTAGAAAACGTTTTTTTAATTTTGAGGACAAAAAATGGGAACAGAATAATGTAGCTTATATATAGCTACCATATTTTATAAAGCTGCAATATTTTATTGTATCCTATCACATTCTTTGAAATAATAATTGCAAAACACAGTAGTAGTTTTAATAGATTCCTGAAGGAAGTAACTTTAAGCAGTTTCAGTTTATTTTGCCAAATCATATAAAGAAATGTCTTATTAAACCTAGTAAAAAACGGGGTTGAAATATATGGAATTACAACGCACATCTTGAGTGTTGGTTTTTTTCTTTATTATTTTTAAGTTAATGACTTATCCGAGTTGGGCCAACAGGAGGGTGCGACATTTTGTGAATTAGAGCATTGTGTAAGAGAAAGGGAGCGGATGAAGAAGACAGGAAGAAGACGGATGAGGAAAGTAACGTGTGAAAAGCTGTTGATAATGATAAAGAAAAAGGGACCCTAGCAAGCGCAAGGAAAAGTAGGAACAGCCGATGATGGAGTTGGACTTGAAACATTCCCACTGGGAGTTTCAAAGGATTGTAACTACGTCCTTAGTCTCATCTCGTTAGCTGTAAGAATGTTGCCACGGTCTGCTGAGATCTGCTGTAGGTATTTTGGAATAATGTTAGGGTATATGAGGCTTGTTCTATGGTAGTCCCAGTGCTATCTTACATTTTGATGTATTTACTTCTGTTCAATTAATTTCACCCCTGAGGTCCTATTCAACGACTTTTCCATAATTGATGACATCAGAGACCGACGTAATTTTTTCTAGACAAAAAATTTGTTTAAAACATACAGTTCATAAAAATAAATAATTTTATGGATTAACCATTTTTGAGATATTTGTTGTTGGTCTGAACTTTCAAATACTTGTATTTTTTTCTCTTATGATATCATTCAAATCCCAATTTGTTGGTCACATAGGTAGTAGATTACTCTTAAACTATTTTACTGTATTGTGCCTACAAGGAAATATGTGCTAAAACATTTATACATTCCTTGATTAACATCAATTAGATAAATAACTAGCGTTCGTAAAAATATCTTATTGAATAATAGGTAGAGCAGTAAAGCTATGAGTCGTCCGAATAGTTCAGTCCAAAACATCGTTAGCTAGAGAAGTAATAATGTGTTCGATTCCCGCTGCAAACTATCTTCTCTTGTTCTTTTTAAGATGAAAGGTGTGTGCGGATACGCAAATAGCAATGGTAATTTTAATATCTTAGTATTCCAGAAGAAAACTTTTTAGCTTTAATATGGTATAGTCCACCTTACACGTGGTTTTGTCATGCAATGTTTAAAGCAGTGCTCTGAAATTCATGCATTATTCTTGTTCATATAGTGCAGTTGCAATTCTTCGACGACTGCCACTTTCTGAAGATTATGCAACTATAGGTATTTATGTTCATTTAGTTAAATATAAAAGAAAAGACAATACATATTCCTTACAAAATGGGAATTCTTGTTGTTGCCACCTTATACCTAAAGAACAGACTCCTTTTTACAGTTACAGAAAGTGAATAAATAAAACTTAAGCAGGAATGTGACTGTTACTTGCCTTACACACTTGTTCTTTCTTTTCCAGCGCTAATAGCACATTCTTTCAGTTCGTAATTACCACTCCCCGGTCTAGGTAATGCACTTTTTATGGCCATCTCCAGTAGGATATCATATCTAGGTTTAAAAAATTATCTTAAGCTGTAAATTCTTGTTCAAAATTCATTTAACTCGTTTGATTTACTTGATTACGTTTAACAGCAGCGGAATAATACATGGAGAATACAGTATTCTAGATCCTTCACAATTAACCACTTGAGGAACGAAAATAAAGGTAAAGAAAACAAAAAAGAAAGAAAAATAAAACGTAAGAGAGACAAAGAATAAAGAAAAACAGGATAAAATATTCGGCAAGGTTCGAACTTGGAACCTATTGTCACTGGCGTAATAGCTCATTACGTTTCCACTGAGCCACACATATAAAAGTGGTAAATGTGTATATTTTCGCCAGACATTGCTGTGTTGCTGCCAGGCCATGCGCGGGCAGTAAGCAAAGAGACAGATAGAGCGCAGCGCTAATCACTTGCCGAGAGAGAGAGAGAGAGAGAGAGAGAGAGAGAGAGAGAGAGAGAGAGAGAGAGAGAGAGAGAAACAGAGGGAGAAAGACAGAGATGTCTGAACTTTCCCGCTGCACCACAAAAGGCCGTGAAGCTTCAGCAGCTTTCGAGAAACTTCGGCAGCCTTCGAGAAACAGCTGCTCGGGTATATATGCGGCAGTGGGAGTTGTCAGTCAGAGACAGCAGGTAGCTGCTAGGAGTTGCAGTTGCGAGCCAGTGAGCTGTTAATTGTGATGTGTGAGCATTTGAACTGTACCGAGTCGAGAACTGATAATCGTGTAGTGATTTGAAGGTGAATTCTTTTGTTTGCTTAGGTGTGGTAAAGCCACGAAGACTGTGTTGGTGTATGTTATGTCATCCTGCTGCTCAGGGCTGTACAAACTGTCTTTCTACGGAAATAAACAGCATTTTGAATTTCTGAAAATTAGACTTTCAATTTTACAAACACACAAAGTCACAATATAGAGCATTAAGGTTGTATCAGTGGCGTAGTGGCTCAAATTTACTTGACTTATTGCACAAAACCGTGTGCTCTGGGACCATAAGTGTCATACTTCATACTTCGATTTTTTGTTGTTGTTGTAATTTACGTCCTCCATCGTTAAGTCATATCGGGCGGTGAATGAAATGGGTGAAATGATGCTCAAATATGTCCAGGGGCCATGGAGCTTAGAGTTACCTGACATCCGTCTTGAAGGATAAGGGAAACCCCCGGCTAAACCCTTATCCAGGTAACTCACACTAACCGAGATTCGAACTCGGGACCTCTTAAACATGAGACAGACATGCTACCATCTACGCTACCGAGGCGGGCATATCCCAAATTGCTTCCCCAACATCGCTCTCAGACCTATTTATGTTGTTCGGTCGAATTCTGAAAATATAACTGACAGACATTTTTCTGGAAATTTGAAGAATAAATAACATTTGCAATATAATTACGAAATATAATGGAAAGATAAAATAAAGTGTCTGTTGGGCTGTATAATTTCGTTTGTTTAACTACAGTAACGATGCTCAAATTATTAATAGCACACATGACACAAAATAATTAAGGTGCCCACGGGTCTATTGATGTCGCATGGCCTTTATATGGGTAATACAAATAGTAATAGGCAGCCTTTTTGTTTTCCGATCTATGGTAATAACTACTCCTTTTTGGAAATTTTTCTTATGTGGGGTTCATTTCAGAAAAAAAAATGGGGTGTTTAAATTCAACTCATACAATACTCTTCAAAACATGTCAAAGTACATCCTGTTCCACTTAAGTTGGAAGTTTTGAGGTTGCAATACAAAGCTGTTAAGTGATTAAAATGAAAGACAAAGCCGAAAATGAAACTTTTATTACAGCATATTTTCAATATTGTCTTTGAATTCAACTGCCTTTGATGGTGCCAGAGCAGTGGCTACAACTTACAAGATTTATTAATTGAAATTCAGCATGTATGAGAGTCACACTGAAACGGGTTGGAATGCCATGTTTAAAAATAGGAAAAGAAATTTACATACATCTAACAGCTACTTTCTAATGGTTTTAAAGCTGAATGCCATGTATATGTTAGATTTTCTCTAATACTTTGTTAATGTGATCATTTAAAGATATTTTTTCACCCAGAATTCTTTTCACGGGGGAACATTTTCGAGTAAGATTTTAAAATCGTCATAAAGTGACTCCCGATCAAAAACAACGACACAGTGATTGGTGCTGAAAAACTTTGGAAAAATTCCAAGGCGATACTTCAACTTTGCTGTTGAATCTTGGATTCTTTGCTATTATGCTAAAAAGTAAACCCAATCGGCTCAATGGACCTTTCGAATGGAATATATGCTTACAAAACTCCGACAAATTTGCAGTGTTGGTAAGAAAAGGTTTCTCTCTCTCTCTCTCTCTCTCTCTCTCTCTCTCTCTCTCTCTCTCTCTCTCTCTCTCTCTCTCTCTCTCTCTCTCTCTCTCTCTCTCTCTCTCTCTCTCTCTCTCTCTCTCTCTCTCTCTCTCTCTCTCTCTCTCTCTCTCTCTCTCTCTCCAGATGTGTCATATTGCTACGAGAGCATAATTTTTTACGTTTAAAGAATTTTTTTAAGCCTTTTGGCTGGATTTATAAATTATGAGAATTTTTATTTAATTAGGTCTTTTTAAGTGAGAAATTGAATGGAATCGAAAAAAAAAAATGGATCAATTTTATAAAGTAAAGCAAAGATAGACGTTCATTTGCATGCTGGTACACAAGTGTGAGCTTACCGCAAATATTTGGAAAAGTTAGTAAAAACACCCAAAAATAAACCAATTTTACATGAAAATGCATTGCTGTCACCATGGCCAAGTGATTAAATATTTGCATCGCATCAGGTTGGGTTCGATACCAGTGGTATTTGTAGTGGACGAAGGAACGTATTCGCAGGTTTTCTTTGGGTTATTCGGTTTCTCCGGCCATTCTCCTACTGCTCCATAATAACCTTTCCCTTCATGCGTTTCACCGTCATTTCATATCATCCACTTCTTCACATTCGTAACAAATATCAGATTTATGCCACACTGTGTATATTCTTTCGCAGTTCCCCTGCTGCTCAACTGACGTCTGACATCAATCACCCATTTCTAAGTCATGGAGGTGTGCATATGAGGAGGGTAAAATGGAAATGGAAATGTGAATGGACAACGCGTTGCCGCATGAAGCAAAACGAACGCATGGCCTTAAGATCAGCAGCAAGGACCCTTCACCCTACGGATCTGTTCTGGCACCTTGTGATCTCTTTTCTCTAAAAATTAAAGATAACATATATGGAATCACTTTTTCTCATCCGATGAAGCAGTAGAACAAAATGAAAAACCTATCTCTAAAATCCTCATAGTTGCTTTAAGACAAAAATGCATTGAATTCAATCGGGAATGTTTTGAAAAAACAATAAATTTATTTGCATTTTTAAAAACTTTAATTTTTTGAAAAATTTCTGTGTCAATTTCGTATGTAGGTATATCCATGAAGGACTCCGTTTCGTGCAATACAAATTAATTGTTTTGACTCTGAACATTTGCTACTCTTGGAAGATTTCTAATAATGCTAGGTACCTAGTAATCTTATAAGCAACAGGGCATTGGTTGAAAGGACATTGTTGAAAATGTTGATTACTAAATGAGTAGAGAGTTTGAGTTAACAGGAATACGTTGTTCACCTGGAAGCATTTCTCCAAATATTTCAAGACCAGAACCTGTTACATTACTTTCAGCCTTAGCTGCTGGTTAGGCGCCTACTGAGAAGAGCAATGATGTAGTAAAGATGTCAAAAAGGCAATGCATTGTTGCGGTTTGTTCCCACATTAACGGCAGACATTAAGGATCTCAAATAAAGAAGTGAACCGAAGAAAGAGCCCGACCTTAGGGCAAGAGTAGGGAATAAAAACCCAGAAGTGAGTTGCTTCACATGTGTTTGCTCCTTTATCAAACATTTTCTCCCCTACACAAAGTTTCCATACGTGGGCGGTATTCCGACCATGGCCCCTTCCTGCCTTTCTTTTGTGTAATCCTTCTTTCTCTGCCGCTTTATCGCTTCTTTCAATCTGTCCTGAAGCAGGTTTCGCACCGGCTAATGGCATCTTAATACCATCCTTAGCCTTCCATCCCCCACCGTTCATCCCCTACAGGATGCTTCCTTCTGCTACAATGTGTTTCGTAACAATTTGGTTAATTGCTAGGGTTGCCGAAATTCCTGGACGATTTGAGTTATGTAGGTTATTTTTTTCCCAAGATTTTCAGTAAAATGTTAGTATGGAAAACTTCATGATACCAAAATCATAGAAAAACTAGGATAATTGCAGTTGAGTTGCCTTTTACTTAGAGATGCATCTGTAAAACTTAACTAGTGTATAAGGAATCATTTTAATACATCATGTAGGTGCATTGTCAATATTAGATGCTTTAAGTATTCCTTCTTCTTCTTCTTCTTCTTCTTCTTCTTCTTCTTCTTCTTCTTCTTCTTCTTCTTCTTCTTCTTCTTCTTCTTCTTCTTCTTCTTCTTCTTCTTCTTCTTCTTCTTCTTCTTCTTCTTCTTCTTCTTCTTCTTCTTCTTCTTCTTCTTCTTCTTCTTCTTCTTCTTCTTCTTCTTCTTCTTCTTCTTCTTCTTCTTCTTCTTCTTCTTCTTCTTCTTCTTCTTCTTCTTCTTCTTCTTCTTCTTCTTCTTCTTCTTCTTCTTCTTCTTCTTCTTCTTCTTCTTCTTCTTCTTCTTCTTCTTCTTCTTCTTCTTCTTCTTACATCCATGGATCAGGCTAAAAGCCTGTTTCGTACTTATTCAATTAGTCCCACCTCTTACAATACGCTCCAGTGCTCTCTCTCTCCACTAAGCTTATAATTATATGATCTGTGGTTACCTTCTACATATTGTCCATTCTGCGAATATGTTCTTTCCAATGATGTTTACCTCCATTATTTCTTCATTTAACTAAAATGCGTTTAGCTGTTTTGGTAGACCTTTATTTGTTATTTTATCCCTCCTTGTACAAACATTTTACCTCCTTAAAAATCACATTTCAGTAGCTTGTATCTTTCTTTTATCGTTCTGTCTTAATTTCCAAGATTCACTCCCATACATGAGCACTGATACAGCCATTGTTTTGTGACACTTTAGTTTCGTATCTCTTATGCCCGATTTCACCAACAGATGTTAAGACTTAACAGGAGTTTAGCAATAGTTAAAACAAAAATTGCATTTCATCAACAAGTGTTAGCTTAATACACGTGTTAAATCTTTTGTTAAACTAACAAGCCAAATTTCTGTTGTTAAATCCTTGTCCTTCTCTGCTCCTCGTTTTAAATTTACGTAATACTGAGTTACAATATGCATCGAAAGGAATATGCCGATCTCGCCTTGGCTTCGAATATTAATAACTTTGCGATTTTATAATTCACTGAATTATGTGAATCATAATTCACTGTCCACCTCCCGTCTTGAAACGTCCAAGTCACTTGTCCTTCTTGGCACCTCGTTTTAAATTTACGTAATACTGACGAAGATGTTTGGTGCTTGTAGTAGTGACACATGCATTTAATTAAATTAGTTTCCAATATTTTCCCACGTGACATCTTTGTCTTTTACATTCACCGCATCCGTCCTCTTTATTTTCCACGATATCCTTACACTTCGTCAGCAATTCAATTAACAATTCTTTCTCCATCGATGAGAAATTTGTTTCACGGCTTTTGTTTACTTTTTTGTTCACCCGCCATTTTTTTCAGCTGCGTGCAAACGAAAATGAAAACAAAAGCGCATCGCACTACGTTAAAAAAATAATACGACTCATCCAGAGCCTTCTACAGCTGTAATATTTACAAGTTTCTTGGCGTTAACACATGTTTGTTAACATTTTCAGAAAACAGATTGGTGAAATGCAAGAAATTTAACAGTAATGTTAACGCTGTGACAATTGCTACGTTACATTTGTTAACGTAGACTTTAACATCTGTTGGTGAAATCGGGCATTAGTGTTTTATTTTGTAATGTTCTGTTTATTGTTCCACACATGTGTTGGAATCCTTTAATTTTGTTTTCTATATCATTACCCACAGTAACACTCATGTCACATCCGAAATATTCACAGTGGGAGACCTGCTCTAAGCATATTCATTCAATACATATTTACGATCTGACAGGATATTTACCATAGTGTGCAATTATTTTCGTTTAATTTGCAGATACTAAGTTATAATCTTTGCCTAATTGATATAACATGTGCACTGATCGCTGCAAATTCTCTTCGCTATCTTGTGTAATTACAACATCATCGGCATAGAACAAGATATTCACATGGTTGTCATTTCCTATCTTAATTATTTGTTTACATTATCATTCCATTGTTTTAGGAGATCATCTAAATATACACTGAAGAGAGTAAAACAGGCTGCATTCTTGTCTGACTGTAGTTAAGTATTTCTATATATCTATATTTTCATTTATAATATCAGAGAGAACAAATCTTTATTTCAGCTATAGTTGTCTCTGTTCTATCCATTTACGTTTTCATTGTTAATTTTTTCATTGTTAATCATCATCATCATCATCATCACGGCGATATCATTGTTTTTTTTTTTTTTTCAAAAAAGACTCCAATGATGTTTATTAAAATATCACATGTTTAATTTACTGGCTTTAGAAATAAATGCTCCGTGAATATCGTGTGATTTTTCCATTATTTGATTGACTTGTGCATATCTGTGTGTAGCACAGAAATTACTCCATATTGTAAATTAAGACTTTTTCTAAACTTGATGGCTGCTCTTGGTTTTTCGGTGAAGGCTGCGTCATTTTGCTTGGACTTGCCAACTTTTCGCTCATCATGTTGAGATCTTCTTCTGGGCTATTGTCCCCGTCAAGACACAGATCGTAGACGCTACGCATTCATTTTCCTAAACTTTGCTTGAAGTTTGAAATTCTCATACCCCTTCCACATTTCTTTGCATCGCAAGAGCTTGTTGCAACAGAAGAAAATTTAAATGCTGTTTCCACATGATGAACCATCTTGCAGAATTTGAAGCAATTCCTAAGTAAGTGCATAGTGAGCAATGGAATAAACATAGAAGAACCACTTTTATATGAATAAAATATAACATAATGAACACACATGATAGTTTCATTCTGTTTCTATTAGGTATTGTAATTTGTATTTGTAATCTTTACCTACTTTTTACAGGCGAGAAATAATCTAATTCAAGCCCGAATTTTGCAATTACTTGAAAGTTTTTCGCTGATAAAGCTATTGACAGGCTAAAATTATCTATTGAAATTAGGTAGGAAATTTCAGCAGAACATTCCACCAGAAAATTGCTCACTTCTATATTTTGTGTCGAGTCGGAACGATAGAAGGGTGCTGTCGTTCTGTAGATAGGTCGCTGCTGCACGAAGTAAGTAGGTCTGCAGAAGGAGCAAGGGACGACATTTAGGAATAATAAAATTAAAAGGGGAAAAAGGAAGGCCGGTTGTCAGTTTGGAAAACGCCCCCTTAGCGAGCACCCCGCCCCCTTCACCAAGTCCTATCTCTAGCGCCAGATCAGAGCCTATTATAATTATATGTCAGGCTCCACCCCCGGCTGCCGCCCCCAACATGCAACATTCTGCGCGCAAATTAATTATGGCATCAGCATCTGATTGATTCTTGCTAATGCAGCCAACCTGTTCTCAGTCCCACGACTGCCATTGTCTTCATTTCCATATTGTTTGGTTGGGGAGACTTATTAGAGGTCATTTGTTTTCGTACAAGCAAACTCTGTCATAAGATATTGATTTTACTTGACAGTTACTTGGTCGAATTGTGCGTTAAATAATAGAAAACACAAATCGAATTTTGTTACAGCTTCTTAAAGTTGGCAATAACCTGCCAAAATGATAAAGGTATTTATGCCACTGCTGAAAGCTCCTCCACCACACACATTCGTGTATAGGAGACTTTATCCAAAATACAGGCTTTGTGAACTGTTGAATTTCAAAGATATCCGCCAGAGGGAAAGGGATAGAATGAAAGATAATCAAAAATGAAATTGGAATAGACATAAAATTTGATATTTAAGTAGGATATGTAATACGATGTCTTCAGAGATGACTCCCAACAGTTGTGTATTGTTTGTACATTTGTACAGCTGTTCATTTTTTTTGCCATAATTTTTTCCAAATTATACGAGAACGAGAACTGTATAATATATTCAAGACACAAATTTATTTCAAAGCATCCCAGTATCCCAAACATATATTTTTAGAATAACTTACGGGATACCTGATAGCGAGTTGTTAGAAATGGGGAAATTCCTGAATAACTGAACTACTTTAATGTTTAAAATGGCTTTGCTTGGTTATGAAATTGTGCATTGTCTAAAATATCAGTTTTGCTGTTCATAGAAACACAAACGTGCAAAATTACCACGATAAGAATTTTAAGTATATCTCACTGATTTGTAGCCTATACCTACATATGAAAACATGCATTAATATATATAGCCCCCAACGGTAGCGTAGATGGTAGCGTGTGTGCCTCACGTTCAAGAGGTTTTGAGTTCGAATCTCGGTCAGGATGAGTTATCTGGCTAAGGTTTTGTCCGGGGATTTCCCTTATCCTGAAAGACGAATGTCGGGTAGTTCTAAGCTCCATGGATCCCGGTCTCATTTGAGGACCATTTCACCCATTTCACCCATCGTCCGATATGACTAAATGTTGGAGGACGTATCTTGCAATATATAACACAACATTTTCAGGTTGTGAACCGACTGTAACAATCGAAAATCAAGTGCAGTATTTTTATCATATGCATTATTTAGACAATAATAAACTTCAAGCTTTCACCTTCTGCAATGTACGTGTTTGGTATAAGTCGACCATTTGGTGGTCTACGTAGGTAAAAACACCTTCAATTATAGTAATTAGTACTGTAACGGGAGCGCTGGAACGCCCTGTGAAAGCGGCTGGCAGCGGAAGGTAGGGGAGGTTCGGTTAGCCACACCTCCTCCTCGTTGTCTTGTGGTGGTGACAGACTGTGGTCAGGGAAAAAACATGACTGTGTCGCCTGTTTTCTCTACACCTGTTTCTCGATCTTTCTGTTACTAGAACAATCCTGTAAACACGAGAAACCGGCGATATTCCTATATAAAGAGAGTTACAGACAGACAGAGGGAGTTGGTCAATCAGTTGGTTAGTGGGTGTGAGTGAGGACAGTGTTAGTCAGTGTTTGACGTGCTAGCGAAGGACGTGTTAATGAACGAGAAGACTGTGCGTGCATCGGAGTTTACGTAATCGCGAGTACAAGGAAATTGTAACGGACGAACTGGTGAATTGTAATTGTGTGCAGCACGTAATTCTGTGTAATTGGCAAGTGTTAAACTGTAAGTCGGTGGAAATAAAGAACATTTTTGAGTGGTGAAATTGGACTTTTCATTTCACGAACCCACAAAGTCACACTGGTGTCAGGAAGCGGGAAGATAACATCACCGAACATTACAACCATGGACGCGGCATTGGAGAAAATTTTAGAGATGATGATGGAAATGAAGGCGGAACTGAAAGAAATGAGGGCGGCAACTGAAAACCTCGCTGCAAAAACAGAAGCGGCAAAGAACAGCCTAACAGAGAAGCTGGAGACTAGAAATAACCTGGCCGCGGAACTGAAACTAATCAGGACGGCTAAGGACAGCATCACCGGGAAGATGGAAGAAATGAAGGCCGAATTAACAGCGAAGACGGAAACAGCTAACAACAACTTGGCCACGACAATGACCTCAAAGATGGCCGAACTGACAACGGAGATGAGGGCGGCGAACGAGGCTCTCGCCGCAAAGTTTGAGGAACGTTTGGCCGGCGTGAGGGATGACGTCGCGAACCTGGGCAAGCGGAAGGGTCAAGTAGACGACCGCCTTAATGATTTAGAGGAAAAGGCCGACAACATCGCAAAACCCCTCACCCGCCTGATGGAGGAAAACCGGCCTTATGTGTGGACGGAGGACGCCGAAGACGCTTTCCAGCACCCGAAGGGGACCCTGTGCAGTGCTTCAATTTTGGGTTTCCCACAACCGGGTGGCGCCTTCATTGTGGACACCGACGCCAGCGACCATTGCATTGGAGGTGTCCTATCGCAGATCCAGGACGGCCACGAGCGCACAAGGGTGGAAGAGGAGGAGCGTGCCGCAGCAGTCCGAGTAGTTGTGGCAGTGCCTGCTGAAGGCTGGGATAGCGCAGGCCTGAGGAGGGAGCAGCTGGCGGACGCAGACTTGGGGCCACTCTTGAGGGAAGTGGACGCAGGGACGAGACCAACCTGGGAGGACATCGCACCGAGGAGCGCCACCTATAAGTCGCACTGGGCCCAATGGGACTCGTTGAAGACCAGAGAGGGCGTGCTGTTCCGGGTATGGGAGTCACCCGATGGGAAGGCGCAGAGAGGTCAGTTGGTACTTCCCCGGAGCAAGGTTCCGGAAGTCTTGGAGGAAGTGCACGCCGGTACTTCAGGAGGACACCTGGGAGCGAACCGAATGATTCACAAACTACGGCAGCGCTACTTCTGGCTGAGACTCCGAGCAGATGCTGGTGGTACACCTGGACCGCCTCGCACGCTACGATGGGGCTGTTCGGGGCGAACAGCTTTGAGGAGGGAGCAGTGTAACGGGAGCGCTGGAACGCCCTGTGAAAGCGGCTGGCAGCGGAAGGTAGGGGAGGTTCGGTTAGCCACACCTCCTCCTCGTTGTCTTGTGGTGGTGACAGACTGTGGTCAGGGAAAAAACATGACTGTGTCGCCTGTTTTCTCTACACCTGTTTCTCGATCTTTCTGTTACTAGAACAATCCTGTAAACACGAGAAACCGGCGATATTCCTATATAAAGAGAGTTACAGACAGACAGAGGGAGTTGGTCAATCAGTTGGTTAGTGTGTGTGAGTGAGGACAGTGTTAGTCAGTGTTTGACGTGCTAGCGAAGGACGTGTTAATGAACGAGAAGACTGTGCGTGCATCGGAGTTTACGTAATCGCGAGTACAAGGAAATTGTAACGGACGAACTGGTGAATTGTAATTGTGTGCAGCACGTAATTCTGTGTAATTGGCAAGTGTTAAACTGTAAGTCGGTGGAAATAAAGAACATTTTTGAGTGGTGAAATTGGACTTTTCATTTCGCGAACCCACAAAGTCACACTGGTGTCAGGAAGCGGGAAGATAACATCACCGAACATTACAACCATGGACGCGGCATTGGAGAAAATTTTAGAGATGATGATGGAAATGAAGGCGGAACTGAAAGAAATGAGGGCGGCAACTGAAAACCTCGCTGCAAAAACAGAAGCGGCAAAGAACAGCCTAACAGAGAAGCTGGAGACTAGAAATAACCTGGCCGCGGAACTGAAACTAATCAGGACGGCTAAGGACAGCATCACCGGGAAGATGGAAGAAATGAAGGCCGAATTAACAGCGAAGACGGAAACGGCTAACAACAACTTGGCCACGACAATGACCTCAAAGATGGCCGAACTGACAACGGAGATGAGGGCGGCGAACGAGGCTCTCGCCGCAAAGTTTGAGGAACGTTTGGCCGGCGTGAGGGATGACGTCGCGAACCTGGGCAAGCGGAAGGGTCAAGTAGACGACCGCCTTAATGATTTAGAGGAAAAGGCCGACAACATCGCAAAACCCCTCACCCGCCTGACGGAGGAAAACCGGCCTTATGTGTGGACGGAGGACGCCGAAGACGCTTTCCAGCACCCGAAGGGGACCCTGTGCAGTGCTTCAATTTTGGGTTTCCCACAACCGGGTGGCGCCTTCATTGTGGACACCGACGCCAGCGACCATTGCATTGGAGGTGTCCTATCGCAGATCCAGGACGGCCACGAGCGCACAAGGGTGGAAGAGGAGGAGCGTGCCGCAGCAGTCCGAGTAGTTGTGGCAGTGCCTGCTGAAGGCTGGGATAGCGCAGGCCTGAGGAGGGAGCAGCTGGCGGACGCAGACTTGGGGCCACTCTTGAGGGAAGTGGACGCAGGGACGAGACCAACCTGGGAGGACATCGCACCGAGGAGCGCCACCTATAAGTCGCACTGGGCCCAATGGGACTCGTTGAAGACCAGAGAGGGCGTGCTGTTCCGGGTATGGGAGTCACCCGATGGGAAGGCGCAGAGAGGTCAGTTGGTACTTCCCCGGAGCAAGGTTCCGGAAGTCTTGGAGGAAGTGCACGCCGGTACTTCAGGAGGACACCTGGGAGCGAACCGAATGATTCACAAACTACGGCAGCGCTACTTCTGGCTGAGACTCCGAGCAGATGCTGGTGGTACACCTGGACCGCCTCGCACGCTACGATGGGGCTGTTCGGGGCGAACAGCTTTGAGGAGGGAGCAGTGTAACGGGAGCGCTGGAACGCCCTGTGAAAGCGGCTGGCAGCGGAAGGTAGGGGAGGTTCGGTTAGCCACACCTCCTCCTCGTTGTCTTGTGGTGGTGACAGACTGTGGTCAGGGAAAAAACATGACTGTGTCGCCTGTTTTCTCTACACCTGTTTCTCGATCTTTCTGTTACTAGAACAATCCTGTAAACACGAGAAACCGGCGATATTCCTATATAAAGAGAGTTACAGACAGACAGAGGGAGTTGGTCAATCAGTTGGTTAGTGTGTGTGAGTGAGGACAGTGTTAGTCAGTGTTTGACGTGCTAGCGAAGGACGTGTTAATGAACGAGAAGACTGTGCGTGCATCGGAGTTTACGTAATCGCGAGTACAAGGAAATTGTAACGGACGAACTGGTGAATTGTAATTGTGTGCAGCACGTAATTCTGTGTAATTGACAAGTGTTAAACTGTAAGTCGGTGGAAATAAAGAACATTTTTGAGTGGTGAAATTGGACTTTTCATTTCACGAACCCACAAAGTCACAGTACCTACAGTGAGGCATGTTTACAAATACAAGAAACATTAACATCTTTGGTCATATTAGATGTTGAATGAATGAATTA
Source organism: Mantis religiosa (assembly GCA_030765055.1). Classification (NCBI taxonomy): domain Eukaryota; kingdom Metazoa; phylum Arthropoda; class Insecta; order Mantodea; family Mantidae; genus Mantis; species Mantis religiosa. Next base: position 64,500,673 of record CM060956.1, on the reverse strand, counting down.
AATGGGTGGAATAATGAGCACGAGTTCCATAGAGCCTGAAGTTATCCTACATTTGCCACGCAGTCTAAGAGAAAACCTCGGAAAATATTTCATCCGAGTAATTGCCCTAACAGAAATGTGAACTCGGTACTTCTTGAATGTGAAGCAAACGTGTTACCCCTACACCAAAGAGGTAGTAAGGTGATAGTATTATTGTACACTGAGGGTAGGGTTCTTAATGTTGAATTTATTACTTTTTACATTAAGCATACCTTCACGCTCTCATTAATACTTAGACTCTGTGGGTTACTGGAAATCATACTGTTTGAAGAAAACCTGCTCTTAAAGCCAGAAATCAATTCTGGGTCCATTATCCTGAGAAAACTGCCTGACACGAAATTCGGGGAGCTCAGAAAAATCTTGCATGCACATTTGATTTTCTATTGACTCCATCATCTATTTTGATCTCTTCTGTCAGTTGTTCTTGCAAAAGCTTATTTTATTATTTATTGCAGGACACAACACTAAATAAATATTTTTAACGAAATGTCCGTGTGTGTATATGTGACTGTGTGTGCGTGCGTGTGTGTATGTGTGTGTGAACAGCATAACTTAAAAACGAAAAGTCAAGTTACACTTGGTATTTTATTCACCACCTTTCAAGGAGGGTACACAAAATGTTAAGAAAAATCTGTAAACTCCCCCTAAAAGAACATTACATGTAAAATGTTCTCGTAGTTTTCACATTTCTTGAGATAATTCTGACGATTTTGATTAACATACCATAAATATGTTTGAAATATCTACACAAATAATTTATTTAAAAAAAAACAGCCTGCGAAGTGTTTTTGTTTTTTGTTTTTATTTTACGTCCTCCAACGTTAAGCATATCGGACGATGCATGAAATGGGTGAAATGATCCTTAGATGATGCTCCGGGGACCATGGAGCTTAGAGCTACTTGACATTCGTCTTTCAGGATAAGGGAAAACCCCAGAATAAAACTTATCTAGGTAACAAACCCTGACCAGGTAACACACTACACTCGAGACCTCTTGAACGTGAAGCAGACACGCTACCATCTACGCTACCGAGGCGGGTAGCCTGCGAAGTGCTCGTCATTTGGATTATTTTGTGTAAATTTTATAACTGATAAAACTTAAAATATAAACATTATATTACCAAAGAAAGTTTGTGATTCTCTTTAAAACATGACATGTAGTTATTTAAATAACTTTTTGTAGCAGTAAGTATTTTCAAAATATTAATTATTATTGGTTTGAACTTTTAATGCTTTGAGATTTTTGAAATGCTATCATCACGCAAGGCCTCATATGACTGAAAGTAAGGGTTGGGTCGATTCTAGAAATTCTGTTAAGTTATGATATTTTGCCAAAATGAACTGCACAATTCCACAATATCCTGACTGGATATGTTACATGTCGTGGGCTTACACATAAGGGATTGAATATATTTTAAAGGTAGCAGCAGCCTGACATTGACAGTTTATCGATTATGTGTTATCATATTCATATGTTTCTTTAGGAAGTAGTAAGGTAGCATTTAATTTTGCTGGTTCAGTTATATAAGATTACTAAATTGATTTCTGTTTTATGGATTGAACATAAGGATTGCGGAAGTTAGCAAAGTAGCTTATCTTTATCTGCCAAATATAAAAATGCAAATGTGCTAAGTTACATCAGAATAAAAAAAATCTTCTTAATAAAAGGTTTAAGAAAACAGAGGAGGATTAGCTGACAAATTAGTGAACTGAGAATGAATCCTCTTAAAGCCATTCATTTTAAATGTTGGGAATATTTCATTGGCAATAAGCGTAGGAAAGAACTGTGCTTTTGTTTTCAACAAAGAAACCATTGTAAAAAATCGATCGAGGAACTTTCAAAACGGCTCTCCACACACGCAACACACATATAGAGGAACTCATAAAGAAATATTCACTCTTTCTATAATATTAGTATACATGAGTTGTATTGTCGGTGACAGATATAAGGGAAAATGGAACTGAAAAGAAGGTACAGAGCATTCCAAAAAGTTTCACAATTTAGGGAATTTGTTTTAATCCTAACTACGTTTATAATATAAATAAGAGGGAATGCCCCTTTAGTATGGTACAAGGATAATTAAACTTGATTCACGTAGAAAATCAGTTCCTGATGCAAAAAAAAAAGTCGTCCTCACGAGCTAGTAATCGTCATCCTTAAAACAAATATGTAGGTTTGAGTACTCTTAGGTGTCTAATTATATTTAAACTGCCAGAAATCCTACGTAGGTTGAATCAAGGCTTTCTAAAAATCATGTTAAAGTTTACAGAGCTTTGAAACGGGACTAGAAATGATTAAAAAAGAACTTAAGTGACCTAATAACACCAATATCCTCTAAAATGTAAATCCAGTTTTCATTTATGTGCGCTCTTTAAATGCTGTGGACCTCTACTTTGGGCGTGAAAGACCGCATTATTTTTCTCACAGGTCTCTTCTTCAAGTTGAGGTTCTTTTACATGACTACCGGCTTTACTTCCCTTCCTAAGGAAGCCATGCTAATGATTTTTACTCCCGAAAAGATCTATCGTCTTCCACCAGGTTTGAAACCGTGACCTCGAAATACAGTCTTATCCTAGACTACGACACGTGATTGCTTAATTTACACGTTAGAAAGCTGGCTACAGCTAAACCATAATTGCACCAGAATAAAAGTAATGCAAAAATCAGATTAATTTAATCATAGTCAGCTAACAGCTTTAAGGCATCAAAATACAAGAATAATATCTGTTATAAAAGACTAATAACAGCCCACGGCTATAAAAAGAAGCACCATCTGGTCTCTTTTTTCCCTCTGCATCTTTTGGTCCCCTCGTTTTCTTTACCATCGTCATTAACTCCAACACTTGAGTGCGTGGATGATTTCAAATGTTTTGTCTTTCGTGAAAGGAAAGTTAGCTCTAAGAATGGAACGAGTGCTGTTTGGATAATGTTGCCTACTTCACTTTTAATGCGTCGTACCGTTATCCACCAATAAAACGAAAGGAAATGTATAATACTGCGTTGGCAAATGCAACAAAGTTTAGTGATTATGCTTGTTAAATTAACCATATCATACACTTGTGTGTATTCAGTTGACAACGGAATTGTAGCCAATACTTTGTTTACAATATCAGATAAAACATTTACATCAATCATGCTTATTTAGGGACAAATAATTGAGCGAATGCTGTGGTGGTGACAACAGCACAAATGAAACTTTAGAATTAATGAAATGGGTGAAATGATGCTCAAATGAGCCCAGTATTAGGAGTGCTACGAAGTGGATTCGGCACCGAAACCTCTGGTTTATTGTACCCAAGCTCCAAGTGAGGCATCCCAGAGAGGAAGGACGAGATGAGAGGAGACAGAGGGTAGTCAACCCTAGGAGTCACGACAGCGCCGAGACACCCGCCGACACTTCTACCTGAAAGAGACCATTAGATGAGAGATGATAATGGAGATGAAATGGAGGGACGGGAAATTCAGGGGAGGTAATTAACCCACACAGAATTCCCTGGCGACCCGGAAAAATCCCATAGTAAAAACATTGTATCGGGAGTTCCTCAGGGCTCCATTTTGGGACCACTACTGTTTATTTTGTACATAAATGACATTACCAATGTCATTCCTAATGATGTAAATTTAAATCTCTATGCTGATGACACGACGATGGGATTTCAGAATAAAGACATTAATAACCTAGAAATACAAATGAATGAAATTGTAAACAGTATAACTCAATATTTTAATAACTCTAAATTATGTGTTAATATAAAAAAGTGAATTAATAATTTTCAATTTTAAAACCACTAATTTTGTGCCTCATATATACCTGGACAATGATATGATTCTACATATTGATAATGTGGATGTTCTCGGTTTAACAGTTGACAGTAAACTAACATGGAATGAACATATTAATAAAATTGAAAAGAAATTATCATCAACCCTTTTTGTTCTACGTAATATATCAAAATTTGTATCAGCTGAAACTACCAAGATAGTCCATTTCGCTTTCATTCATTCAATTATTACATATAGTATAGAGCTGTGGGGATCAACATCTAAAGCTAATCTCAAAAAAATCTTTACATTACAAAAACGAGCCATCAGATACATAGCAAATCTGCCAATGTATAGTCCTTGTAAGGAAGCATTCAAAACTCTTTCGATACTAACCCTTCCCAGTATCTTTATATTAAAATCTATATTGTATATACGAAATAGGTCTTTGCCTCAATATTTAGCTATTCATAATTACAACACTAGAGGAAAACAGAACTTGCTAACTCAATCACATAGATTAAAATTATATGAAAGAAAGATTGATTATATTGGCAGTAAATTATTCAATAAATTACCAATAAATTTTAGAAATGTTACTCCATTACCTAATTTTAAACATATATTAACTAATTTTCTCAAATCAAAAGCTTACTATGACGTGGAAGAATTTCTGAATGATAATGATATTGTAATTGACCTACAGTAACTTTTCATCAATGTATTTGTATTACAATCATCTTTATGTATTATTTTAGCACTTTAACTGTTATTACTTGTAATTGTATTGATTGTCTTTATTTATTTTAACTGGACTATGATCTTAAACAAGTTTTCAATTGTGTATACTATTGTACTTGTTATAAAGAGCAATAAAATTGAAAATCCCGGGCCTACCGAATGCAGACCACAGACAAAACTACCTGAGCCATCTCGCACGGTTTAATGAGCCCAGGCTCCAAAGAACTTAAAGCCACCCGACATTCATCTTTCAGGATAAAGAAACCCCCAGGAAAAATCCTTAACCAGATAATTCAGCCTGATCAAGATTTGAACTTGGGAGGGACCTCTTGAACTTGCGCCAGACAAGCGACGACCTACGCTACAGGAGGGGGGGATTCACACTTGCATCCGTTCATGTTGCAACATATTCAAAGTATAGCATAGATTCTCTACATAGCCGTCAGTTTTACAATTGTATCATCAATTAGATGGGGAATGGTACTGACTTTACTAAACGTGTACCATTGAGTAATATATGTTTATTTTACTTGAACGACGATGCCCATGCTCAGGACGCAGGTTTGTCATCCTGGATGTGTTGGGCTAATGACCAAGATACCCGCAGAATCGTGTGTGTGGCTTATTGGTAACGTGTTGGCCCCACATTTCTCTGAAGCTAATATAAACCAGGATTCTTACTGAACTGCTAGACTGATATTCTAGACGATCTGGGAGTTAGTGATATCAGTGATTGTGGTTTAAACAAGACAGAGTTAGTCCTCACTATGCTTTAATCATTCAAGACAATTTGAATTGAAATTTGTACGTGGATGGACGGATGGTCCAACTCTCAACCTTTACGATCAATGTATTTGACTTTTTGCTTTGGGAATATGTAAAACAAAATGTTTTCCGACTTAATTCGTATTTTTGGAAGACTCTTTTATTATTATTTATTTATTTACATTATGATGAATCTACAGATCCACTAATGATATTTGTCTCATATATGATTAACTTCACATGCAAGAATCTTATTAATGATGAATTATTTTAATAATATATTTTAGTGCACTGTCACAAAGAGTTTTATTAGTCAGTCAATAAGGCATAGTTCTCTTTACTCTCCGCACTTCATACACAACAGCTCCGATTTCAGGATTTGCGTGAATTTGAAAACGTTGATGGTGTTTTATGGCACATTTTGAAATCTCTTCATAAACTGTAGCTATTCTTAAATCACGATATAGGTCACTCGAGAGTTCAGAATTTCGTCCAAGTAGCCAATAGAATGTTCTGCATTGTATTTCTAGTTCTTCCCCTTTCTTCTTGACATGCTCTTTCAATTTCACTTGAACATTTTGTGTCATTTTCAAGTAGGTACTTGCCTGAATTAGTATATGGAACTTTTAAGTTGTTGATAAAAATGGAAAATGAAGTTCCTCTCTTATTTGTTAAATTTATATGAAAGGATTTCAATTCGCTCAATTTAATACGCCACTTTGTGGTCCAATTACTCATTTTATTTATGACAGTCTGTAGGTTATTAGTAGCTCTCTCAATATTCTCTTCAACAGTGAGAATTGTTTCATCTGCAAACGTACCTCTCAGAGTGTTATTCACTTGGGGATTATCTCGGGTGTCTAGTAAGTGCATATAGTGTAGGCGCTAGTACACTGCCCTGTGGCACATCAGCTGTTATTCGTTTGAATTCTGAGTTTTCCTTTCCATGGCAGACTCTAAAATACCTTTCTCTTGGAAGACTTGAATTTGTAAATCAATTGTGCTAGTGAGCATATATTTCACCAGCTGCACTTTCCTATGTGAGTGCTGCAATTCAGGAACGAGTGAAGCATTGTTTTCCCTTGATAATAAATAATTATTCTTTTATATCATTCTTGTGCAAGTAAACGTTGACAAGGCATAATTAAGTCTGAAGTTTCAAACTGAAACGTATTTATTCCCCTGTAAACCACAAGATAATCTCTGGTTCATTTTGAGATGACAGTCCAGTGTCCTAATTACTGTCAAATTAGCTGGGAAATTTAATCTCGTGTCTACATACTACCATTTCACCCCATTTGGTTAGAGCAACTGCACTGAAACCAGAAGACCATAATTCAAATCCCAGCTATAGCATTAGATTTTTCAGTCTGATGCTGCTTTTCCATTATTCATATTGAAGGACGCTTCATTACATCTGCATTTGCTCTTAAATGAACATACAGAAAATTTTAACATTTTACACAATTGAAAAGTATTACATTTGACTTTGTCAATGCTATCAGGCTATTACTGCATTCTGCATAGAATCTAGATCCAATGAAGCAGTTGTAGTAACAACACGCGATGATCAATCAATTTGTGATGTAAAAACGTCATTGTAGTAAAAAGCATCTTGAGTAACCTCTTCCATTTTCCCCTGTTTTATACACAGTTACAGAAGACTGTGATTTGCAATAGTTGGAAGTAATATAAAAATTAAAAGTGTACTTAATAAGCAAGACGATCTGTTTAGAAATGTTGAATGCCTGTTCCACGCTCCTCTCTATATTTTTAATTTTGTTGCCAAGCTCGTTTTGAAGTTCTTTGGTCATCTTAAATGTTGCATTTTAATTAATAGTTCATTACACAGGAACATGCATACCTTCTAACCCCAATAGGTACTTCCAGCAAAGAAGTGGTCTAATTAAATCCCGTCGTGTATTTATTTCTGCAGATAATAGTTTAATAAAGTGAAAGTTTATTGCACTTATTTTTAATAACTTTTGGATATGTATAGAAAGTGAATGAATATCAGCCGAGAAACAGTGCACAGTTTACAACTTTATGTGCAGCATTTTAAGGAAAACGTTTTTATATTTGAATTTCCAGGTATTATAATCCACCTAAACCAACCGGTTAAAATAAACTTCCAGCCTGACAAAGCATATTCTTATAGTCCACTTACTTAAGAAAATGTTACGCATAAGTTGCTCAAAACTTTTCTAAACTGTAAACGACACAGTTAGCTAGGCAGTCAGTGTTTTCTTTTATCAGCATGCCCGACATATTCTGCAATTCGTCAATAAAAAGCATTAATTAATATACTCTTTCTGAAATACAACACTTAAGCTTTATTATTAAATTTTGAGCTCTGTTCTGTTATTACTAAAGCAGAAAGTCTTTGTCAGTGTTCGATACACTTGGAACAGCTTTAAAAAGAGAGAGAGAGAGAGAGAGAGAGAGAGAGAGAGAGAGAGAGAGAGAGAGAGAGAGAGAGAGAGAGAGAGAGAGAGAGAGAGAGAACTGCTTTTCCATTTTAAGTATTCTTATTCCCGGGTTACTTAACTTAGTGTTCCCTCAGTAAAATAAGGCTATAAAGGCCCCACCAGCAGCAACTCTTCTGAAAGTGTATGTGTGTTTTCTATGATCGGTATTGATTTCGTAACAAGATCTTACGAAATTCTTACATTTTCATTCTGTTTCTCAATGAGTATGGATTTTATGAATTAAAAGCTATCACAATTTGAGATGTTGCTAAAAGTAGTAGCATTTGGATATATAAGAATTTAATATTATTTTACAAGTTTTATAAAGTACGTTGTCTCTGCAACTGTTATACCTACTTAGAAGTGCTGTATTGCCGAGAAACTGCATATAAAAATAAGTTACAATATTTCTCTCTGTCACTATTTCACTAATCTTTAGATATATATCTAAAGGGCTCTTCAATAAAGAATGATCATAATTTTTTACGGTCATAATTTTTCGCACTAAAATTCAATCTTATTGTATTCTGTTAGGTTAATGTGAAACAAAATACGCCGTAGTAGTATCATTGTTTGTACTCCTGGTTCCCACCTGTGAGAACCAAGCAAGTTCAGACATGTTCAGTATCGCCTACCGCTGCAAAGGAGGTAACACGCGAGGAACAATATGTGGCTTTGAAATTCTGCTTTCGTCTCAGCAAATGTTCAGTTTTGGCCTATACAATGTTACAGGAGGCCTATGGAGAGTCTGTTCTTTCCTACAGCACAGCTTGGAGGTGGTTTAAAATGTTTAGAGGGGAGACAATCAATTTCAAAGGAAGGTGGACCCGGTGCTCCAGTTACTGCTCTTACGGAAGAAAACATCAACACTGCTGCTGCCATTGAGAGACAAGAATGACGAATTTCCTTAAGATCACTTTCTAAAATACTGAACATTTCATTGGGTGCCACCCACACGTTGGTGACAGAAACATTACACATGAGACGGGTTTGTGCGCGATGGGTTCCAAGACTGTTAATTCACGAACAAAAGGACATTCGCATGCAGGTCTGTATACAGTTGAAGTTAATGTTAGAGGTAGATCCGCAGTTTCTTCCAAACGTAATTACTACTGACAAAACTTGGCTACATCATTTTGATCCTGAGAGCAAACAGCAAACTCAGAGTGGAAATGTCCTTCATCACCAACCCCCCAAAAAGCAAAAGTGGTTGCTTCTGCTGGGAAAGCTATAGTAATCTCTTCTTTGATATTCATGGAATGGTTTATCAGCATGTTGTACCTACACACAGATCAGTAACTGGACAATACTACAGGGATGTCCTAAAAAGCATTGCAACTCCAGATCAGGCGCAAAAGACCACATTTCCGTGAAGCAGGCTGGATGCTGCACCACGATAATGCGCGGCCGCATATTGCCAATGTTGTTGCTGAATATCTTGCAAAATTCAACGTGAAGTGCATCCCTCACCCTCCCTATAGTCCGGATTTAGCCCCATGTGACTTTTTTCTATTCCCTAACTTGAAGAAACGACTTCGTTGGAGGCATTATCCGTCATGAGAAGCAGTGGTGAATGCTGCGGAGGCGATTTTGAAGGATCTCTCAAAGATGGTTTCCAGTATGTTGTGAAGAAGATCGGCAGAAATGCTGGGACAAGTGCATCTCATTCAGGGGAGACTACTTTGAAAAGTACCATGAAAAGGGTGAGTAAAGGAAAAAAAAAAAAAAAAAAAGATCATTCTTTATTGAACAGCCTTCGTATAACACTTAAATTTCCTGAGCTGAGTTAAATAGAGGTTGTAGTTTCATCCGTTATATTTGCCACGTAATTCTAGCATTTCGTTAAAAATACAGACTTTATCAAATAAAATTAGTAGGGCTAGGAAGTTGATGACCTATAAATTGTCTATAAAGAACTTTGAAAAAGACAAAAATACCCCCAAAAGACCCTAAGATTAGAAAAAAAGGACGCCAAGTGATACATACAAATTAATAAATTAATTTTAAAGTATGTATTTAATCAGTACAGTAAGATTGAAAGTACAACATTCAAATGATAGGCAACACATAGAGAAGAACGACATGAAAGAAACGCTTCTTCTGATTCAGCTACCAGTGATTGACATTTTGGGGAAAGAAACTGAAGTAGATAAATAGATATAAGTAAATCATACTTGTTTTAACTACCGATGTGTTACAGAAATTCAACTTCAGTAAGCTTACCTCAGTTGCTTCCATCAGTGGAAAATATCTCTGCTCCAAATTTAGGCATGTTCTCTCAAAAAAGACGTTTTACTAGGCTTAGCTTTTGGCATGTTTGTGGCCGGGATTTATTTGACAATCTATGAAACTGCAATAAAACCAACCCCTCCCACTCCCACCTTCTATCACGATGCTTATACAAAATTACGGAATAATTAGAAAAGGTTTACTAGGTTCTCTGCTGGTGCTAATGGCTTGAATACAATATAAGGTGTCCTCTCATCTCTTACCTGCTGTAGTTAGTATTAGGAATGCGTATTGGTTAACAGAAATTGGAAGTTACACTACACTCTGTTTTTCAGGAAAAAGATAGTAAAAAAAAAGTTAAAGTTGAAAAAAAAGTTAAATGTGAAAAAATGCCAAAAAGGACTTTTAAATGAACAAATATCTAAGAAGGCAAAATGACAGATAAAATCCTCAATTTTCTGGCCTGTAGTGAAGCATAATTAACATATATTAATTATTATGTTAGACCTTATCTTTAGAAACTAGGGAGAAAAAATCTTCCTAGCCCTAGTAATTAGTCTATTCCAACAAGATTCTATTACCGACTGTACGGATTAATGAAAAATTATAAGTTCCAGGCGGTGCAAATATAACCGAGACTTTAAATCATGGAAAAAGGATTTTAAGTGCAGACGTAGAGACAACACGCTTGGTCTATGACAGGTATATGAAGTGCAAGTATTTTGGCAGAAGGCTTGCGTACATAGTCCTATTTTTCAACCAAAGTGGTTGGGTGGTTCTAGTTCATGTTAGGCCCGTAATGTTTTCTATAACATTATCACATACATGTCGGGATAGGAATGCCGAGCTCAGAATTGATCATACTCAACATATATGCCGCGTAGCCTCTCCAATGAACATCACAGCATAAAATTTCAGACTTCATATTCATAGACGTATTCAAATATGGATACCTTTTATTTGTTACTATGACCAAAGTGGAAAATGTGTGCAGACATTGAAGAAAAATAATAAGTACGAGAAAATAAAGGGACAAAAGAACTGCGAATGAAACGTATCAAACAACTCAAATTTTGCAGTGATTAGTCGAGGTTTTATTAGCATGTCCTCTTTAACTTCTGTTGTCTTATCATGGCTTTTCGTTGAGAAAATAATGCAGAGTTTCATAACGCTGATAGTATTATTAATATTTACTATTAAATACATGCTTATACGTATATACCTACAGACTCTGCAGAGGATAATGAAAGTGGTTGTAGAAAAATTACCCGCCCTAACCGGTACTCGAATTCGAGACTGGATTCCTGATTGGAAACTTAGAAAACACTAACCACTCGATCACAGAAATATTTCTATTGTCCCTCTAATCTGCATTGTACCATACGTTCCTAAAGTTTAGCGGACACTTTTTAACACACTCAAACCATATTTAATATTATTGTTAGACAAGTTATGACGACATCGGTGACGTTTTGCCTATCATTTTAAAATATACTGTTTGATGAGTACTAAAGTTTTTTGTAAAGCATTTATATGAAGTAGAAAAGCACTTGGAAACACTTAGTACCTATAAGCATTATAATTTAAAGAATGTAAACGGAAACATGATGTATCTACTAAAATATCACTTACCTATAATAATAAATACTAGAAAATAATGAAAATGCAATTAATTTAAGTTAGGAAAAAATAAATGTTCATGACAATCTTTCCTTTTGATTCTAGCTGCTAATTTTAATTCGCAGGGATGCTGCACATTTTAAAGAAAACTTTATCGTATAACCTTCAATAAGATGTTTTCTGTGGCTAAAGGCTGCAGTTGATAAACATATACTATAATTTTAGTTGCACTTTCGTAAGTGCTGAATTAGTAAATAAATTATATTTATTAGGATTATGAAGTAGTCACCTCAAATGTTTTTCTGTTTCTCATTTTCAGATAGCAATCAGTTCGCACTACTTAAGAAGCACGTTTAAGAGAAGTTAGGTACAGATTAGGTATTTTTATACCGCATTATTCCCGAAAAAATGTGTCTCCGGTGCTGTTAGCATAAAAAGCCAAGGAAATTCTCAAAAGGCACAACATGTCATTGTGATTTGTCAATCGTGGCCATCGAGCAGTTTTTCTATAGAAGCAGCTAACTTTGGCGTCCTGCCAGTAAGGCATTTAAAAGGACATATTGTTTTCTATTCGTGTAGGTCAGTGAAATTACATGGTACATGGAAATGCTAGGAGTTCAAATATACAAAACTCAAAACTTGCACGAGCTTCTAGTGGCGTGTCTGATTTTGATACATTAATCCATCTAATTACTCTGTCTCCCTATAATATGACGAGCACAATGGGTATACATTAATCCGACCCCTTGTTCCTACTAGCAAGTAGTATACTGTATTATATGGAGTATACAATTGACAGTCTAATATTGATGAATAAATATCTACTCAACCAAGAAGTATACATTGAAAAAGAATACATAAAGTGGAAGTAATTTTGGAATAGATTGCAATTGTTTTAACTGCAAATAGACACATACTATACACCGAATCTCAGATAATAATTTATTCTATAACTCATACACCTACTCTTCTAGTATATATGGATGATATTCTAAATGAATGGAAGATTTTAGTCGACTCAGGAATCAAAACAAAATAAAATATTTATGTTAATAGCCTGCTGTTTGCGGATGGCCAAATATTGATTCATCGGAATGAAAATCAACTGCAAAAATCAATGTATATTCTATATAACATAGTACAGAAGTATAATTTTAAAATATCAGAAGAAAAAACAAAAATTATGGCTTTTAAAGAAAATTATAATGTAAGATCAAAAATTGTTTTATGAAATAGGATTTTAGAACAAATATCGAGTTTAAAATATTTAGGATGTAACATACGTTTTAGATACAATGCTGATATAGAAGAAAAAGTAAACAAATTCCGAGCAATATGTGGGACAATCCAAAGAACTTTTAAAAAAAGAGTTAGAAGGGATACAAAAATGAAAATGTATAAGGTAATTGCTATTCCAACTTTACTATATGGAAGCGAAACCTGGGTGCCAACAGAAAAGGATTTAAATAAGATACAGACTGCAGAAATGAAATTTTTAAGAAGTGTTAAAGGTTGTACAATATTGGACAGAATAAGAAATGAGGATATTAGAAAGGAATTAGAAATCGAACCAATCCATGACAAAATATCAGAACGAAGGCAACAACGGCATGAACATATATTAGGAATGGAGGATGGGATATATCCAAATGCAGTATTAAACTATAATCCAAAAGGAAGAGGAGAAAGAGGACGACCCAGGAACCGCTGGGGAGATCTATGAAGCCGGAACGGGCGATATTCCCAAACCATGGAGTGGAGAAGAATTCATACCTGTGCTCTTGTTATAAAATATTTTAGTTTATTTCTGCACGAATACTTTTAATATGTGAAATATTTGCAAGCATTTTTTTAAGGTTTCACACAATTTTAGTTTGCTTTATTATTTGCATGTAGACAGTCTTTTCTGTTATGAACATACATGCAAAATAATTATTTATACACGTTCTTATTTGCAATATTTATTTTCATTCAGAAGTAGTATATTTAGGTTTATGCATAAATTCATAGCGTTTCTGTTCATGATAGATTTTGTTATTGGGATTTTGTTGTACTTTTACTTTGTGACCTGATATTCACTATTCGGAATGATGTACCACGTGGATAGGTTTAAAATTGTGTAGTTTTGAAAAAAAATATGCCATTATAAAGTAAAGAAGATATAGGATCAAGTGTGAAAATCAACGTTCCAACATTTTCTTCTTTTTGAAATTAATAAACCAAGGGTAGTGGAGGCTACTCGAAATATTTACGTTCTCTAACAGGGCATGCTCTTGGAGAAAAATAACAAAAGAAAATGTCTTGCGTTTTCAAGTAGAGCATATGTGACATTCAGAAAGACAAGAACTTTCTAGAAGACCTTTAGAACCTTTTAATCGGTGGACATCCACAACACACAAGAGAATTTCTCGCAGTAGATACAATGAACTAACTATGACCAGTCAACCACATATAGTGATGCATTTACACTTCATAGCAATATTCAAAACACTATAAACTTATGTAAAAGTAAAAACATGATGCATGGCGTAACAACGCGAATCGGACCCGGACCTGCCAAACCTACTGTGGCCTCATCCTCCACATATTCAAGAAAGAGGTGAGCAGTCTTCGAACGGATACGAGAAGAAGATATGGTCAGCATCTCGGCATCCCTAGCGGAAAGTTGGTATTTTTTGACCGGGATTTAGCACCTATTGTAATTCCTCAATTTCCTCACGATGCTGTGTGGGCACGGTCCTATACCCGAGACTTAAAAATCCGCATCTCACAAAGGTGGGATTGAAACCAGGTGCATTCCGTGGCAGCGAATACAACGCTCCAGCCCAATACGCCATGGCGCAGGACATAAACTTCTTTACCACCGACATATAACACGAAATTGTACTAAGCTCACTTTATTTCTAGAATCGTTAGTTGAATGCTATTAAACAATCCCTTCCACTTTTTACAAATACACAGAGTTAACACGTCTCTCTCCGTAGCACTGTCCTTTTTTATGTGTGCTGCACCAACTCGCCTGGCTTTGCTTGCTAACTGACAACTTTCAACAAGTTTTGCCCTTATACTGCCCACCAACTAAAACTTTATACTGTTCCACTTGCCAAGCCTGGACAATTCGATGCTCATTGGTCAACTCATAACCAGCAACTGCATTGAACTGAACTGAACTAAATCGACTCAGGCCCGTTTTTGTGCTCCTCTTTTATATTTTGCCGGGTTGCGGAAGGAATGTTCCGGAAACCGAAATTTCTCGAGTCGGAGGAATGAAACGTTGTCTTCCAGATCTGTCGAAATCGAGTGGTCTGGTAAACTTCAGCGCATTACAACAGTAAACATCCGGCTTTTCGATGTCAGCTAGTGGCTGTCCCTAATTGTTCAATTTTTTGCTTCTTCTCGCGGCAAGCAACAAAAATGCTGGAAGGGGATGACTCACATTTAATCCTTTTGCGGTAGGCATTCACTGCCGCCGTGACTAAACTTGTCTATAACATCGCTTTATCTCCAATATTCTCTGTAGGTATTAACTACCCACTGGCCAATGCTGAGGGTAAACTTAAATTCTCGTTGTATCTCACAACAGAGCCAATACACACACCTACACACGGCCTAATGTGAAAGAACAATTTAATTTCCATTAATATACCTAATAAAGGTTGGACTATAAAGCCCGGACCTTAAAATACTTACCTACGTGTTGTAAGTCGCCATTAAGGAGTTGTCTCATCTGTATATGAGAATTTCCTAGTATTTTACCGGAAAAATGCGATTTAGTTGGAGAATTGATGTCATACTGGCACGATGGCCATGGTTGCTCAATGGTTAGAGCTACCGCACGAAGACCAGGCGATCCATTTTCAAATCCCGGCTATGGCATTGAATTTTACATTCTGACTCAACCTGTCCAGTATCTAAAGAATTTTTATTTGTTAACTTTCAAAGGTGGTTTCAGCGTTTAAAGCGTCACAAGTACACTAAATAATGCAGAAGTAAGGATGGAGAAAAGGGTACTTATGATTAACAGTGGAATTTACTTCTGATAAGACATTGAGAATACGTCAAAATTACTTTTCTCCAGTGTGATCCATTTTCTCTGCGAAGCTATGCTCAACAACTGGATATTGGAGGTTATGCAGCTTTTTGCTGGAATGAATACGTAGGTATTCGGTTAGTATAAGTTTCTAGGGTAAGTCATCACAACTGTCTCTCTCCTTTTTTTAATATACTTAACCCACGCCTTTGCAGCGTAGATAGTAGCCTCATGTTCAAGAGATCCCGAGTTCGAATCTCGATCAGGATGAATTATCTGGGGAAGGTTTTCCCGGAATTTTCCTTTATTCTGAAATATGAATGCCGTGTAACTCTTAAGTTCTATGGACCCTGGACTCATTTGAGCATTATTTGATTCATCGTCCGATATGACATGCTGAAAGACGTAAATTAATATATACGTAATATATATACTGATGTTCAGTTTAATGTGCCTGTTGATAACCTGAGTGTTAAGTACTTTTCAGGGCTGAGATTTACAAGTGTAGTACAAATATTAATAAAGAAGTGTACGAATAGAATGGTGTCAAGTATACATACAACAATAATTTATTATAAATGCATTTAAATATATAGTGATTTTTCCAGGTGAGAACTTAACTCCTTTAAAACTTCTTTTAAATTCTTTGTTTCGTGGAAAATATTTGAATTGTAAAAAGGAATCGAAATGGCTGATTCAGTTACTACTTCAATGTTACACAATATGCACATTTAAGCAAGTGAGCCTTTAAGGTGTTAAATTTGGGGTGTGTTGAAAGCACCTTTTAGGTTAAAGTAAGGTTGAACCAGATATACACTAACATTTCATTCTAGAACCACAATAGGCATGTTTGAACACTAAATTACCGTTTAATTAAAAGTATTTAATGCGAAACAAAATAAATAGTGCAAAAGAAGTGTATTATAAAATTTATTTTTATAATTGCTATCAAAGTTTTATATCTAAACCCAAATGTTCCAAGTTCCATTCCTGGCTAGTGAGAGTAATTTTCTGAAGAATTATTCCCTAATGTGCATAACGTATGATTGCATGAAACTGTTAGGTTCTAAGGGTTAGGTTCTAAAATAAAAGGCATTGACAATGGATATATATTTAACATCATACTCAAAGTTCAATACTTAGAATAAAATAGAAGATCTAAAAAGCTATGTAAACAAGTCATATGTACGGTGTTACAATGTGTTGGATGTATATGTGCGTACCTATAGATCAAGAACCTAAGATTGGGGAAAAACCAGTGTGTGATGTAGTTAATGTAGCAAAAGCAGAGTGTGCAGGAAGGCGACTACACAATTAAGACCATCTCTCCTACTTATTAAATCACATGTTTCAAAGAAGCTAACCGTTGGGATATTAACATGATCTTAAGCGACGTTAAATAGCTAGAAAGAAATATTATTTTTACTATTTATTAAAATTGTAAGTAAAATTAAAATATAGTTGAGAGAACATGAGCGTGATAATAAACATACTTGCTTTGAATTCCAGCAATCATTCACTCTAATAAAGACCACTCCAAACTATAACAATGATAATTAAGCTTTAGACCCAACAATTTAAATGCACATCTTATTTAAAAAATGTATGGCTCTTTATCTTTGAACCAATTGTATGTCTCTCTCTCTCTCTCTCTCTCTCTCTCTCTCTCTCTCTCTCTCTCTCTCTCTCTCTCTCTCTCTCTCTCTCTCTCGTCTCTCTCTCTCTCTCTCTCGCCTCGCGCATATACCTACTCACATATGCATGCAAAACAGATGTATTTTAAAAATACTTGCCAATTTTCTTTTTTTCGTTACTCTCTCATTTGTTTTTTTTTTTTTCCCCTTCCATTTCCTTTTCTATTTCTTACACGATGTGGCATTCAGTGTCCTAAAGACAAGTTTCCATTAAAATATCGATACCAATTTTGGATAGAATAAAATGTTTCTTAGATGATGCATTAGGGAAAACATGGACTTCTACATTACACTTTGAAAGGGTTTTTAGTAATATGAATGTTTTATGCTAGAAGAAGCAGCAGCGCCCTCTACCAAGGCCGTAACTCCGTGACTCATAGCTTGGGGTCCAGTGACCTGCATAGTAACCGTCCATTTCCGCTTGATGCTTTCGAGGGAATTTTCATAAAAGCCTCGGCTATATAATCAAACCTGACCTTAAGAGATCGTAAAACCTTTCCTTTTCTGTTTCGAGTTGTTAATTTTTCAGGAAGATCTTACTGTTGTTTCAACGTCTGTTGGTTTCCGGAGGGGTTGCCATTAAAGTCAGAAACGTTGGAGCAAATTTGGGAGAAGTCCAATTCTGTTTTATTTATAAACTAGCGGCCATTCATAGCTTCAAAGAGTTGCATTTTACAAATTTACCAAAAACTGCTGTGGTATGATGCTCCTTTTATTCTTATTTAATATTTTAGTTACTATTTTGGAAGCATTCATATAGCTCGTCAGCAATCATATTCATTCATTTACATTTTATTCAGTTTTATTGCTTTAGGTTTTTTAAACTGCAAATCACTCTCTCATTCATACACGAAGAGATTAGAATGAATAATGAATAGGGAGTAAGCTTATTTAAATACAAATTAGTTGTCATTTGTATTGCTACTGCAGCTAGCACATGACGAGACAGGGTCTTATCATAAATAATTCGTATCAAGTGTTCCATTAGTTCCTTATAATTCGGTTTCGTACAACCAATTATTTATAGATATTTTAATACAAGGGCTGTTCAATAAAAAATGATCATAATGGTCATAATTTTTCGCACTAAAATTCAATCTTATTATATTCTGTTAGCTTAATGTGAAACAAACACGACATAGTAGTTTCATTGTTGCTACTCCTGGTTCCCGCCTGTGAGAATCAGGCAAGTTCAGAAATGTTCGGTATTGCCTACCGCTGCAATGGAGGTAACATGCAGTTAAAGTTGATGTTAGAGGAAGATCCGGAGTTTCTTTCAAACGTAATCACTGCTGATGAAACTTGGCTACATCATTTTGATCATGGGAACAAGCAGCAAAGCTCAGTGAAGAAATCTCCTTCATCAGCAACCCCCTAAAAAGCAAAAGTGGTTGCTTCTGCTGGGGAAGTTATGGCCATCTCATTCTTTGATATTCATAGAATGGTTTATCAGCATGTTGTACCTGCACACACATCAGTAACTGGAAAATGCTACTGGACAATGCAAGTCCATATCAGGCACTAAAGACCACATTTCCATGAAGCAGGCTGGATGCTGCATCACGATAATGCGCGGCCGTATGTTGCCAATGTTATTGCTGAATATCTTGCAAAAATCATCGTGAAGTGCATCCCTTACCCTCCCTATAGACTGGATTTATCCTCATGTGACATTGTTCTACTTTGTAACTTGAAGAAACGCCTTCATGGGAGGTATTATCCATCATCAGAAGCAGTGGTGAAGGCTGCATAGGCGATTTTAAAGGATCTCTCAAAAAATGGTTTCCAGCATGTCTTTGAATACTGGAAGAAACTCTGGGACAAGTGCATCGCATTCAGGGGAGACTATTTTGAGGACTATCAAAATTATGAGGATGAGTAAAGGTACGTTCTTAAAAAAATTGTGATCATTCTTTATTGAACAGCCCTCGTATTTTTAAATATGCGGCGCCAGGACAGCGGAGTGGTTTCGTCTACGGTTCCCGTACTAAGGGTCCCGAGTTCGATTCCCAGCTCTGAGGTTGGTGATTTTAAGTCCACGCCTTCACCTCTGTCTAGCACATGTGAAGTGTCCCCTATGCCCAATTTGGTTCGGAGTCTACGGTATAAGCTGTAGGTCCTCTTGCCTCACCGTCATCTTTACTATCCCCCTAATCATTGGAGGTAATGGACACCGCCCTCTGGGTGTCTCCACCCGAGAAGTGGGTCTGGTCAGCACGTGGGGGGGGGGGGGGGGCGAGGTTACCCCGAAGGCCAAGGTTGCCATGTGGGGAGTGTTGGTAACCAATCAACTAATATTTATAGATATTAATATATTTATTGTATAGATTTCTTTAATTCCCTTTCAGGATTAACAGGACAGTGTGTTTGGTAAAATGCTATAGAAAAAAGCAATATTGATTCGCAAGCGTAAACATAAAAACGGAGATTAATAAACACGTCAGGAAACTACAGGGAGTTAATTTAGTACCTACCTGATTACTTTAACTTTGTTTCAAATAACCTTTCCCTGCTGGCCTGTATCTCTCCGCGTGCTACTGCCTATCCCTTTACCCTAATTGGTTGATGTTTTCGGCGCCATTGGCGGTGCAATGTACGACAAATTCAGTTCAAACCATAGTCAGCGGTGAAAGTTAAATAAACAAAAATGTCACCAATACCGGATAAACGCACCTGCTATGGTCACTCATCCCGAGAGGCAGGTTTGAAGCAAAGGATCCTTCTCTTTATTTCGTGTAAGAATTAACATGCATTCCAGATAAAGCAACTCTGTTACGTTATATATTCAGTTCATACGGTGTTGGAAGTGAGGTGCCTTAAATCACTGAAACTTAAATAAAACATTGTAGTTTTGAAGGCAAAGTGTACCAAGTGTACCTATAGCAAATTTTTATTTACTACTTTAGGAGGGTTGTTTAGTATACACTCCTTAACTTTTAAGAAGCAAAAAATAAGGGTAAGTTTTCTTGATTCATTTCCTTTTCTTCCTTTTTCTCTCGCGTTTTATTTTGTTTGCTATTTTGCACGTGATTTTGGCACTTCTTACCTGTATATTTAATCACATACAACGGCAGTCTGAACTGTGGATGAATTTGAACGTAATTAAACAGCTAATTGTAAGCATGACGCTTTTTAATGTGGTATTAAAGAGAGAGAGATATGGAGGGGGAAGTTCTTCAGATTGACACTAAAGTGATTATGTACTTCTGCTATGCTATGCTATGCTAAATTAATCGAATGTCAGTGCAAGTTCAGGGGATAATAATATACCTTCACGTAAGGTACTGGGAAAATTGCTATCGTACGGTACTGCGCAACTCACACGTACGTATATATAACGTCATAGCACGGTCCGATTCTTTTAAACCGACACTGTATTTTGTGTTTGTGTAGTCTACTTAATACCAAATAATATGAGTACAAATAATTAGTTCTTCACCGGACAAGGCAGCAGCAATGTCAGCAAGTTATTAACAGCACAGCTCCAGTTCACTATACGACTTCTCTGAACAATAACTTCTGATTCAACGGTCAAAGGGGAGGGAAAACTTTCCGTTGGCAAGAAAGATAGTTGTTTGTCTAAATACACACCATGAGCTTCTACTATATATCGGAAACTTCAAAATACTGACACTGTATGGTACTGGGCAATGTGCGGTACAGGGCGCATCTCCCCTATATATATCTGTGTGTGTGTGTGTGTGTGTGTGTGTGTGTGTGTGTGTGTGTGTGTGTGTGTGTGTGTGTGTGTGTGTGTGTGTGTGTGTGTGTGTGTGTGTGTGTGTGTGTGTGTGTAATGAATTTAATAGGAATAGGAATGTATAACGTCATGAGTGCATTTATTAACAGTGTTCCATGAATAAAATATACTGACTATATAAATAGTAGGGGATACTATCAAATGCAATAGCAGTTCTATTACAGTTTTGTAGATTAATTGCCATTATTAACAAAACGGAAAGAAAATCGTATTACAAAGAATTTATGTCAAAACTGATGAAAATGCACCCAACTTCAAAGTAAAAGCCTAATAGATCTAAAATCAGAATCTAAAAACAAAATAAACTACACAGTTTTGCAATAAATGCTTTCTAGACTTGTTAGCAGTTAAGTAATGTACTGCCAAAGAGCTTCTTCTACCTGTATAGAGGTAGACAATGTATTGGTGCTTTATGAATAAAGCTGTTTTAATAAAGCTGTGATAATACCATTCTTATATTATTTCATTCCGAATGACAATTTGACCTGTAGAGTATTCTAAGTAGGTCTTATAATGTTATGTATCTTAGCCCAAAAAGCAATATGTTGCTAATTTCATAATGATATTTCTGGCTAGTCTATACTCTTTTTGAGATTTCTTCTATTTTCTCCTAATATATTCCAAGTATTTGTATATATTACATAAATAAGTACTCACGGAGGAATTTCTTGTGGAGAAATAAATAAGGCATCAAAATAACGATGTCAGGAGAGATGCTTGGTTAAATATTACAAAATTCCGACGGTACAAACTGGAATACCGTTTCGAATCACGAAAGATGACAGAGATAGAATAAATTATAAGTTACAGGTAGGAGATCTTGGAAATCAATAGTAAGAAGACAAAGAATAGATACGAAATTACTTATGATATAAAGACATAAAATATTTACGAATTAGTGGATAGTGACATGAGTCAAGTTGTCTAGAAACCAGGAATAGTTGGAAATAGATAGTAAGTCTAGGATTTATGACATTATAACATCAAAGAAATAAAAATAATACAAAATAAGAGTGCAATCAGTAGACAGGTCATTATCGACCTTGAATCAAATACAAGCTTAAAGTTTTTTCTTTTGTATATAGTTTCTTTTCTCTTATTTTAAATAGGTAAACCAAACTTACTCTGTAGTCTGTAAAAGTACTAAAAGGAAAGAACATGGAGCAGTGATTTCTCGGAATTAGAACTTTACATATAGTCATATAGACATTTGTTTTTTTCCTACTGTACCCATATAGTTAAATATAACTAGATAATACTCTAAATAAAGAAACTGCTGGGCAACATTAAGATCACTGCTCCGATATTCACTTGTTTACAGATCATGGAGGAGAGCGTATTAGCAGGTCATTTGTTTTTGCCGTAACAAAAGCCGGTGCAATTTGAAATCAATAGAGAAGAGGTTGGCTTTTGTTTAGGCGGGAGATTGCCTTAAATAATTCACAGAACAAGTTTGGATGACATACGCCCGTTTTGGTTTCAAGTGTAACTCCGCTGCCGTGAGCGCTTGGGCAAAGCAATTGGTTCGAGCACCCAATAGCAATTCGCTGCTCGCAGGCCGACTCGGCACTGGTTGGTCGGTTCCAATGCACGTTGCAGAAAAGGACGTCCAGGAAGGCATTGCACTTGCGCGCGTCTTGAATACGCCCCATCTCCTGAGAGAGTGAGGGGGAGGGAGAGAGGGAGAGAGAGAGGACAGGTGCGGGAGAGGGCGGGAGGAGGTCCGGAGACAAAGGAGGACTTTTGTGGAGTTGCGCGGGGGAGGAAGGTGGGGCGATCCAGCGAATTTCCTTCGCACTAAAAATGGTTTATGGACTCACTGACCTCTGTTGCAGAATACGAATTTCAAGGAGATGACTTCTTGAAGAACAATGCTCTCTGTTATTGAAACGTTTAGGTATATATTGTATTGCCACTTGATTATTGGCGAACACACATTCAACCGAAGAAAAGCGCATCATATCCGTCACTCTTACCTTTTTATTTATCCGTAAGGTCAAGTGTTGTTTTAGCTACAGGAATTCCCTAGATTTTATATATTTTATCGATACATTTAGAGCGAAGTAGTTGCAAATTGAATTTAATTATACGAGAAAGTAGATTCGATTGGGATTTAACTAACTTCACAATTAAAAAAAATGTGTACATAACCATTCCATCAAATTAAAAATATGTTATTTGAAACCTTACCTTAAAACAGCTAGCCATTGATAATCGATAAATAGATTTTACTGCCTTATGGAAATATTTACAAAAACAATGCAAATTATGGAGAAAGTTTAAGAGATTTTTTATTGTTTTTAAAACAGTTTATATTACGTAACATCCAGAATATCTTCAAAATCAGTTCCATTGAAAAACTATAAGTTTACGAACTTCTTTTTTTCACTCAAAGCGTAGGAAAGTGATAATCACAGAATGATAAACATTGCTGATGTTGACCCTTTCTTCCGATTTTTTGATTAGAAATAGTACAAATTTCCAACATTCCAAAAGTGAAGTAAGTGATTTAGCATTGGGTATTCAAATTTACTAGTAGATACCATTTAACGTAACCGATAACGCAACAGCCCAAGATGGGCTGCCAACCTGATTGTCGGCCTCTTGCCCACATATCTATGCAATGCAGAGGTGGGCGATCATTCAACTGATACGGGGAAGAGATGTGGTCAGCATCGCCGGAAAGTTGGCTTTCAAGAACCAGTATCATTTAGAGCAGTAAATTTTATCTCCTAGTTACTCGGAGAGCATTAGCGGCAACTGATGTTTGAGAACTTTGTGACATGGTGCAAAAAATGTTGAGAAAATAGGTAACAGCTTTGATTACAAAAAATAGCAATTAGATTCGCGAGTAGACGCTCCTATGTACGTAAATAAGTTAGTAACTTTCTGTCTAGTGGTAGAATTCTGACAACCGTTCATTTGAAGGTGTTTTCGAACATAAAGCTTGGAAACGTTTCTATCCAGGTCCAATTGTATTCCAATTACAGCTTGAAATGGACTCCTTAAGAACATTATTTGGATTGCTCCATTTTCAAGAAATAAAGGGAGCAAAAAATAAAATAAAGAAACTGTGTAACGAACTAGGAGCAAATGAAAATTTAATTTTAAATTTGATTTTGATTCTAGTTTTGAGAGAAGATCAATTTTACGAATACCTAAACACCATTTCTATTTCTAATAATTATACACAACATAAAAAGATTTCATAAACACAACATTTAAATTTAAATATGGTATAATCAAATACTTCATGCTTTTAAACCATGCCCACCTCGGTGGCGTAGATGGTAGCGTGTCTGCCTCACGGTCAAGAGGTCCTGAGTTCGAATCTCAGTAAGGGTGATTTATCTAGATAAGGTTTCTACGGAGTCCTCTCTTATCCTGAAAGACGAATATGGGATAACTATAAGCTCAATGGACTCTGGGCTGATTTGTGCATCATTTCACCCATTTCATTCATCGTCCGATATAACTGGCGTTGGAGGACATAAATTAGTAAACCATACTTATATATTTATTTCAGTAGCTAATAAGTACTTAGAAGTACTTAGTCGAATGTTAGTCCCAATTTACCACAAACGTATCTTAACTTTCTTCTCCTTTCTAGATACTTTTTACCCATCAAATGCTCTCTCCCTTCCATTATTTTTCTACACCGAAAAAAATCATCATATTTTCTTACTCCCACCTAAAGGCAAATGCCTAGGATCGCTCCTTCTCTATACCCTTAAGTTCCCTGTATATAATTTAAACTAAACCATCCCTTACCTTCACTTCCCCTTCAGTTTTATTGTTTTGTTTTTAATAAATTGAAATATGCGTTTCCTGGCTTACCTAGCTTTTAGCCCCTTACAGTATTTCAATTAATTTTTCTCCCTAATCTGAGAGAACAACGTTTACATATCCATAACCTTCAAACTTACTACTGCTTCTACCCAAAATTCTCTAGTAAAATTACCTACAGTGGATACATTATTTTTCCACAACTCCTAGATAGGTACTTACATATGACAGTAAAATTTCTTCTCACGTTTAAGAAGTCCTCTCTTACACCAATTTTTACACGTTATTAAATATATAAAGCAGTTCATCCCCCTTATACACCCGTGTACATCGTTGCTTAGACGACAATTTTGCTACTTTCTGAATTCTCCACTAAATAGAAACTCTTTCCTTCACAACTTGCTTAGCACCCCTTTTTAAGCTTTAGTTGCAAATAATTGGAACTGAAATCGCCGATTATGTTAGAGATTCATAAATAAAGTTCAAGGTAATCCACTTGTTTTCTCCTTATACTTTTATAAGCGTTTTTTGTTTATAACATTAGACGAAATTTGATCTTTTGCAAAACTATCAAGTCAAAAATGATTCTGGAGACTACAAAGTGAGCTGAGTTTTTGGTATTTACTTTGCAGAATAATGGAGGCAAGCAGAAACAGTTTAGTATTCGCTTAACATTCTAAGATGAAATATAATTTGGGCAAATGTTGCAACTGAAATAGTAGATAAACTGAAGATGGAAATTTGTTTGTGAATATCAGGATCAATATATTCCCAATAGTTTTCTAAGTTCTGAAACTGTTGTAAGGATATTTTAACAGATAAAACATTATTAGAATGTTAGAAAAATCTTACCCATTTTCTATAGTAAAAGACCCCATGCATTAGTGTTTAACCAAATACGAGCAAAAGTAATGAATATAAAATTAGCCCTCCCCAGACCACGAATTTAAACATTTTTAAAACGCAACACAGTCTGCTACGATCGAAGAAAAATAATCTTATTGTTTCTTAATATAAATATTGATAAATATTGACTGAAAAGCTGAAGTCAGGCAATTGATTGAATATTAAATGCTACACGCATCTCCAGTATTTAAAAAAGTTATATCAATGAAATGGGTATAGGATACAAATATCCTAACATTAGGTGTAAACAGGGGCGGCTTCTGAGGTAGTGTCGCTGTGCCATGACACCATCTGTATGAAAACGAAAGAAAGAGAAGTGTATAGGAATTGCGCAAAAAAGATTGTTTCTGTGTATCTGCTCCCTCGTGTGAATGGAATAGGCGCGTTAAACGCAAGCGCTCTCTCCTGGTTGTTTTCCGTGGCTTGGTGCCGATTCCAGAAGGGCACCGTCTACGCTCATAAGCGCATGTGTTAAAGGCTAGAGTGTCTGCTTATACACGGCTTCTTATGGGAGAACGTAGTGCCGAGATTTCTTTGGCGCATAACTTACGTTACATCCGCTAGAGTGCAGTAAAGCACGGGACTTAAGATACCCGTCTCTCTGTCGCGAAATCGTACACGATCGCTTATCACATTCTCCATGAATTGTATTATCAAAGTTTTACTGTACTCGTTACACCTGTGGGTAACAAGAGTACGGATGTAATAAATATCTAATTCAGTTTCCCTGTACGTTCTGTTTGGTACAGTATACTATAAAATAGAATGGATTATTGATAAGATTACCTAAATCGTTCGAAATTCGTACACATATTTATACTTTAACAACCCTTATTTATTTATTTTATTTATTCATTCATTCCTTTATTATTTATTAATTTATTATTTATTTATTTATTTATTTATTCACTCATTTGTTTGTTTATTTATTTATTCATTTATGCATTTTTATAATTTATGTATTTGTGTATTCATTCGTTCATTCATTTATTTATTTATGGCACCCCCAATACAATGCCTCACCGGCTGCCCCTGGGTATAAATATAAACCAACTATGCTTTGTTGCATGCTTTTTAATTTCTAATATTTGCTATATGGTAAACGGCGATATATTCGTGAGTTTGAAGTAATTAATCATAATCCTGTATTTTACTTTACACTATCTTCTATGGCCTAACAATAAAAATCATTTTATATCCACGGCATTCTCAAGTATATATGTCCTTCGTGCACAGCAGACAGCGACTCTACCGACTGAACTAAGGGGTAAGGTGATGAATGGGATGGCTCGGATACCAGTTTTTTCGATACTCGATACCGATACACGATATTTTTCACGATACCCGATATTTCGATACCATCATTTCTACTTCTAGTTTCAATACAAAATATAATGTTGGGAGAACGTAGTAATACCAATGAAATTATTTAGATGCATATCTTTAACGAGACAAAACTTAAAACTATCAATGCACTTACTTTTAAAATCCACAGTAGACACTGGAAAGTAAAATGCGTTTTTGAAACAGTTAACTTTTATAATTTTTTGTTCAAAAACATTGGTATTCTCACTCTTTCGGGGTCAAGTCTACTTTTTTTCTGTCACATTTTGAGTCCTGCTATGCTAAATAGTCTTTCAGAGAAAATTGTTGCAGCTGGAATACACAAATATTTAGTGGCCTTTTTTATTTTATTTTTATGCAGTGATTTCGTCATGGGAACTGTTAACTGACAGTGAATATTACGCACGATTTATTTTCTTGCATAATATTATTGCACAGGTACCATATTCCTGGCAATTTCTCAGGCTTTGCAATCTTCTACTTGCGGCAGTAATATTTTGTGATTTTTATAATAAAATAAGAATTACAGAATCACCACGAAGTATCGAAAAAATACCGAGCAAATTTCTTGAGGTATCTTTTGATGTCGATACTATGCAAGTATTGAGGACTCATCCCTAATTATTACATTTTGTGACTAGCTCAGAGGTTGTCGAGGTTCATCGCACACACATGCGTATGAATTCATTTAACGTTTAATAAGTAAAAAGTACTAATAAAAACCCTAAGGGTTTTTAATTTATAGGTATGCAAATTCTTCTTAAGAAGGTTTATTATTCCACTTCATTTTAATCTATATAAATCCGTTCAGAAATAGCTCTAATCTTACAAAGAGAAAAGCAAAGAACTGGACTCTATATTAAAGTTAATCACTGGCTCGACAGCCCTTAGAGGGTCAAGACCTACCAATCCGACTGCCGGCCTTACGCCCACTTACGCACGGCAGAGGTGGACGATCATCCAACCGATACGGGGAGGAGATGTGGTCAGCATCCCCCAGTCGGAATTGTTGGTTTCCGTGACCCAGGCCGCTTACCTAGCGATGATGAGTGGGCACCGGTGCTATACCCGGAACCTAAAATCCCCACCACATGGGTGGGGTCGAATCCGGGCCGCTTTCCGGGCACGTAGCCTTAGCCCGCTACGCCACGGCGCAAGACGGACTATACTGGTCTTAAAATTCCATGATCTTTCAATGCAATTTCGAGTAACAGATTAAGTTCGACAGGATTTTAAAAAGATGACAAAGCTTTGAACAATTCGAAATTTAATAATTGATATCTTGCAAATGGTTTATGAGTCAAAAAGGTTGTCTGAAATAAATTGTGCGTTTTAAACACGTGCACTTTTGTGCAGTAAATTTTCGTATATTGCTTAAAATTTAATAGTCATAAAAACTTTATATATTATTTTTTCTGAATGAAGGAATATTCAAGTCATATTTTGTTTGCCATGTGCAGAATATTTTAATTAAAATCATTAGAGTTATTTCCAAAATAAAAATTTGGAATATTTTTAATGTAAAAATAGTTCGGGAGGAACTTCTTAAAAAGTTACTGTCACATTTTAAGTACTTACTAGAAAAATAACAAGAGAAATAGAACAACGCTATTCAACGCTGAAAGCGAGTAATGTAAATATTTTGAATCCTCCATTACTGAGACTACTGCTTTCCTCAACAGTCCCAGAGGACTGCTATGAGATCAGCAACAAATAAGGAGAGCTTCTGAACACTTGCCAAATAAGAAGAAACAGAAAACGATGCATATATGCAAGACTAGACGTGAACTCTCCTCTCTAAAGGCTTACACATGTATGCATATTAGACGACAAAAACCATGCAGTGGTTTCGCTGTTCACATGCAAGCAAATAACTCCAGGAAAAGGGTAGGTAAATATACATAGCATACTCAATAACGGTGTCTGTTGGTATTATGGCATCAGTGCTTGTGTATCACAAAATGATGCTTTTAGTAAAGCTGTATCATACCGTTTTTCAGATTGTGCTTCATTTTTAAAGGAGACATTCATAAACATTTTCCCACTGCTCAAATAACTAAACTAAAGAAGCTGATGATAGCACGCAACAATAACATAACAAGCCATATTAGTATTACACGTTTTATTATTCATATTTTCGAAAGCAAAATTCGCATGAGAGAGGGAATAAGGGAGGAAGAGAGAGCAGCAAAACTTAAACACAAATATCTTTTTCTGTGATATCTATTATTTACAGGACTGTCTCCAAATTCAGACAGACTGAAAAGTTCAATCCTTTACAATATTTTTAAGAGGAAAAAATTTAATAAACATCAAATTTAATACTTAGTTACTATATACGAATATTTTAAACAAAATCATTTCATTAAACCTTTACATAAAACGATATTGATTATTACTTTTTTTAATTTTCAAGCAACTTTAATTAGTGTTGCATGAGGTATATTTTTGAGATATTTCCATGGATAAAACACGAATATATTAATTTGAATTTTCTCTGAATTATCTGTGAAGTTTTTATTTTTATTGGATTTATTAAAAACCATATGACAGATTAAAATTTACAGCAAAATTTTAAACTTATATATTTCCTTAGCAGTAAATCTTTTTAAAATATATGTTGTCTCACATTTGTTTTTCGAAAATTGAAGAGCGTCATCTAGTGAAGCATATTTAAGTATGCAATTTTTTTCTGGCATGTGTTTACCCTTGCGCACCCCAGGATGGGTAGGCGACTGGGTCCAGACGAGGAGTAGAGGAACTCCAGATACGAGAGAATATCCAGAGTGGGAGATCCCGATATGAGGGCAAGGAAGTGGGTGATATGAGATGTCAGTGCCTTTTTAGTGATAAAATGAAAGGTGAACATGGAACAGCTAGTGGAATGAACGGCGGGGGAATTTGGAGAATCCGGAAATATTTCGTATAGAGCCATTTTGTGGGCATATGCTTATCGGTAACAAACAGTGATTTGCAATGTACGTAAATAGTCCTGTATAGTTTTGTACTTGGAACCTCTTGAATATGGAGATACACCGCTGCCTACAAAATCTAGAGGTGAACAGTCTTTAACATTTTTGGATTAAACCTTTATATCGCAACTTGTAAGATTATTAATTTTATTAAAACATTATAAATAATGTCTATCTACATCTACATTAAAATCAGTGCATAATGTAGAATCATGAGGTAGCTAAGTTTTTGTCATAAGCGATACAATTTAGTTCAGGAGCAGGCAATTGTTATGAGCTTAAGTAATTTGCATTCTGAAAAATTTTGTCAGCAACAATACCCATCAGCTTAGAGGTCTGGTACCTGAAAATTACTTATATGGGAAAGTGCACGTAGATTAAATTCGGGAAATTATGTAAAATGAGACAAATTAAATTGTTATGATTGAGTAATGCACAGAGTAAAAATCCTG
The DNA here is from genome assembly GCA_030765055.1 of Mantis religiosa. Taxonomy (NCBI): domain Eukaryota; kingdom Metazoa; phylum Arthropoda; class Insecta; order Mantodea; family Mantidae; genus Mantis; species Mantis religiosa. The sequence goes on along the minus strand of CM060956.1, from coordinate 64,470,104 downwards.
TTTCAGTTAGAATTAGGAACTTTAAAATTTGGAGGCATTACGTATATAGGAATGCTGGTAGGGTTAGATTTATAGGCGAGACTTCAGTTGATAAAGAGTACGTATTTATAAAATCCGTGTTCTTCCTTTGGTGTGAGCGATTATCGGCAATCGTAGCGCTGAAAGACCGCGCTTGGGTAATGTCGATTTAGCGGTCACTGCAAGAGAGCTTATTCGCATTTCTGCGACTTACGGTAACGTGCACTTTGCAGTAATGGAAACTCATTTTTAAACCATAAAGTCAGAAACCTCAGATGTTAGCAGATGGAATTCAAGTGATAAGGTACAGAAACTGTTTCATTCTTGAAACTCAAGCAGTCCGCAACTCCAATTAGATCCGTGTTAACCTATTTCAATGTATCAACTTAATTGGTGGTGTTTTTTCGCACATTCACTCAGGAACATCATAAGAAAAAGATGTCATAGTTCAACCTGAAGCAGCTAATAGCAAATTAATTGGACAAGGAGACTGGAGACGGCGTTAAAAGTGACGATAAAGAAGAAATTATTAACTGTCTAACATGTTAGTAATGGAGTGAGGTATGCCATATACTAAACTATATTTATTTCCACCTATATTTAAAACACTTGCAACTAGCCCAAAACAATTTTCACGTATTTTCCATAACAATAAAAGGTTCAGTTTTCTTTTTCACTCACTGCAATTGTTTTGCTTGTATTCAGTTTAAATCGATATATGCTGTAATCATAAAACATTAAATCAACACTACTTTATGCAGTGTATAAACTGAACAGGAGATAGCTTAAAATTGGCAGTGGCCTTGAGATATGTCATACTACAAAGAAGTAACGCTTCATTCGATTCAATTTTACAAAATAATCCCTTTAAGGCACGTATAGGTGAAATGACTAAGTCTTAAATCATTTAAATGTTAACAAACTGTTGTCATATCGTCATCTACCACAGCCATAAGTACGTTTTAAATTTCATGTAGAAATATAAAAATATTTTTAGAAAATATTTTACTTTACCTTTATTACCTATCCCATTAATAACTTTTTTCACACGATGTAGAAATTCCAGTCTAAAAATCAAAGCAAAAAAGGCAAAATTCTACCGTCATTTAAATACTAATATACAAAAATGCCATTTGGAGCTATTTTTTTAATCTTCGGGTAATATAAACCTATTAAACATTTAAATATAGTGTTGGTAACAATTTAACCCCAGTGGTTGAATAATGTAATAAGTTGAGAAATTTAGAAATGCAGCCAAAACAATATAACAATCTTTTTAAGTTGAACAGAATTGTTTATAAACTACATGCAGGAACATCTTTAATGTCCAAAAATGCAGAAAAATAAAATGGATAAACGGTATGGAAATGAATAAAACTTCGTTTATATGCTCATGGATAATTTAATAGTTACATGATGAAACTTTAAGGAATCTGAGAGCAAAAGCCATGGTTTGAGATTGAAGTTAAAGGTTCAAGGTATTTTTTGGACATAGAGCTAACTTTTTAATTTTTGGAAATTTTTTAACAAATTTCAGCTAAGGTTACATCCAAAGAGAGTCATGAATACAATAATTATTTGTCTTTTTTTAACAAATAAGTATAATTCACTCTTTTGAAACACAAGTCCTTGGTTAGGAATACCGAACTGATTATTTTGTAGAAACATTTCTCGTAAATGTTAATGCATCATTCATTTTGATAGTTTCAAGTGGCAGATCTTTTACTTGTAAACAATTTATTAGCATCGGTGATAATTTATATTATTAGCAGTGATTCTACTGCAGAAGCTCTTAATATTCTCCAATGATACTAGTTTATTAAACAAGAACGTGGAATTAGAAGATCAATACATCATCATCTACGAATACAAATGCAGAGCATTTCTTTTCTTCCAATGAATTGTGGTTTACAGACACCCAGAATGTCTATTTGGAGCACATAGCTATGCCATATTTTATAATGGCCGCCTCTGTAGCATGGTGGTAGCGTGTCTGCTTTACGTTCAGGAGATCCTGAGTGAGGCCAGGGTGAGTTATCTGGATAAGGTTTAAATCCGGGGTTTTCTCTTATCGTGAATATGAATGTTGCGTAACTCTGAATTCCAAGGGCCCTGGACTCATATGAGATCATTTTATATTTTGCATTCATCGTTGTATGAAAGGACATTAATTAAAAAAAGAAAATGTTCTGTAATTAACAACTGAGAAAATTTCTGTCCTCGAGGAGTATACGTTACGTACAAAGCCTAAAATTCAGTTACTAGTTTTAGGGGAGAAATGTAGAAGATGTTCATATCTACAAGCTTTGCCCCCTATTTCATTAAATGTAAATATCAGCGAATTGGCCACGCACCTGTGTAAAAATTGTAGGGTCACCCTATTGGGACGAAGGAGGAGTAACAATGCTTAATATTTGAACTACTATGTCTAACGAAATATTAATATAGTTACAAGTACAATTCCAACTAGTCCAAGTATAATTTTATAACCAGTGCTGCCAATTAAGCAAAATATATCTGCTGAAGTAGTACACCATGGTCAACAATTAAAAAAAGTGTTCAGTTGGGATTTTATCACAATGCGAATATCTCAAAAGGGAGTCAGTTGCCCACAAGACGAAATACTTATACTTTCTTATGCTTAATCAGGGCACCTTAGACCAAAGGACTTTTAACTAATTAATTGTTCATTTGGTTATTTATTCTTTCAGCGCTAAAAATACGGATTATACAACTTTTTCGAGAGTTTGGAACATTAAAATTGTTTGGAAAGATTGGGTCAGACTGAAACATTCAATGCCATAGCAAGGATTTGAACCACGGATCTTCTGGTTGCCGTTCAGCCGCTCTAACCCTTGAGCTACTATGTCCAACATGCCGACATGACATTAAATTCTCCAACTGATTCGTGCTTTTTCCGGTAAACCACTTAGGAGTTTTCATAAACACATGAGACAACTGCGTTAATGGCGACTTAAAACGTGTAAGTACTTTAAGGCCCGGACTTTATAGTTAACCACTATTAGGTCAATTAATGGAAATTAATTGTGGTTAACTATAAAGTCTGGGCCTTAAAGTACTTAAACGTTGTAAGTCGCCATTAAGGTAGTTGTCTCATGTGTTTATGAGAACTTCTAAGTGGTTTGCCGGGAAAAGCACAAGTCAGTTGGAGAATTTAGTGTCATTTCGGCATGTTGGCCATAGTAGCTCAAGGGTTAGAGCGGCTGTACGGCAACCAGAAGATCCGTGGTTCAAATCCTGGATATGGCATTGAATTTTTCAGTCTGACTCAATCTTTCCATACTTTAGCTTACACACGGCCAGTGTGAAAGAACAATTAATTACCAATTAAAATTGTTTTTAAAGGTTATGTTAAGAAAACGCAACATTCGTCTACATTTCACTCAAATTTTGGGAGCCTTTTTGTCTCTTATTAAAATTGTTACTGGACATTTAACAGAATTAAAGATCTAAAGTATAAAAGGCGTATTAATCTTAATTTCAAAGAGTATACGTGGTACAGCAAATCAAGTTGCTAGGGACTTAAAAGGCTACCTGCGCAACGTCGATTAAGTCAGCTAATACCTACTCGCTAAGCGAAGTACGTACTTCATGAATGAAATGCTTCATGATAAAAAATATGAATGAACCTAATGGTTCTCATGAATGACTTTGTGTGATCCATCAGTATGTAGTAGTACAATTGACATAAAAAGTCATTATTTGCAACATAATTCTAATCGCAAGTGACAAAGTCAAAGCTGGCTGCAATCTGTGAACACGTGTGGTATAAGCAAGAAGTGAGGTCATCTCGCTGCCGATTAGAAGCATGGCAAGCGGCCGAGATGCTTTTTTCCAAGAAGGGAATCTAGAACATGTTCTTTTTTCCCCCTTACTTCTCTCTATATAAGACCATTTAAACCTCTCATAAAAATTCTTCCGGGGTTGTTTTTATACATAGCAGCGAAGTAATGATGTAGCAAAAATCAATGAAGTTCCCGGAGGACAGGAGTAAAACACATTAGGAGAACGGAAGGAAGGAGGAAGGGACAAACCCAATGCAAAAAAAAATCAACTCCTTCCGCCTAGCATCTTTCACTTTTCCTTTCTTTTAGTTCCTCTCAATCCTTTATAAACATCTTTTCCTTTTAATGTGCACTCCTTCAAAGGCTTTGTTCTAATATTGTAAATATAATATAAGCTGAGAACTATACCATATATACTATGGCAAAGAAATAATAACTTAATAATGAAGCAGTTTTTGATAGTGTGAAACTTGATGTGTTATTAGCAGTGATTCTGATGTAATTGTACAGTCGAAATACAGATTTACAGACCATCCCCTCTCACTCTGTATCAGTACAATACATTCCATTTAGTATTCCGTTTGTGGTTTATAAATACGGGCAAGGTATTGCGAGAAACATCACTTACCGCTGCGGCTATTGTCGTAAACTAATGCTCGAACTAAGGATTATACCTACGTAGGGTCGTTTGCATAAATTCTGCTTCCACCTGCGACGAAAGTCACAGTGGTAGACCTCCCTTCTCCATCAAGATTTTTCAGTTGAACTCTCTAGATTACAAGGTTGGACATTATTGTTAACCTATAATGGGCAGAAGTACTCTATCAAATGCAAAAATATTTTGGAATTCTCTGAATTCCTCCCGCAAAAGCGTTTTAGAAAATGTCGCCAGCGCAAGCTCTTTATGCGTAGTATATATTTGCGTACTATCAAAAATTATTTATCTTCAGGATGAACAACAAGGATTCCGGCTTGGTAGATCTTGTACTGACGCTATTTTTGTGATAAATCAGGTAATAGAAAAAGCTATTGAGTATAATAAATCTGCATTTCTATGTTTTATAGACCTCGAGAAGGCCTTTGATAGGCTGGAACTTAAAAATGTTTTAAACATTTTAGAAAAACATAATGTACCGAATGGATTAATTTTATTGATTAATGACATTTTTACTAACAATTTTAATAGAACAAAAGTGGAAGGGGAAATATCTGAGAAGATACCAGTCAGAAGAGAGGTTCGACAAGGAGATTCTCTTAGTCCATTACTATTCAATTTAGCAATGAATGGAATTATAAAAGAGATCAATGCAATTGATGGATATAAAATGGGAAATAAAAACCTTAACATTGTATGCTACGCTGATGATGTCCTGATGGCAAACACTGAGGATGACTTACAGAGACTGCTATATAGATTCTATCTTGGATGTAGAAACCATAACATGAAAATATTATTAACAAAAACGAAATCAATGACATTAAGTAAATTTCCCCTGAGATGTAAATTGGAACTAGAGAGGAAAATATATAAGGTACCTGGGTGTTGAGTTAAATAGTTGGGGAACACTGCAGAATGAAGTTACATATCAAGCGAATAAAGCAGCGAGAATTGCAGGCTGCATAAATGATATTATATGGAAAAACAAATATTTTAATAAAGAAACCAAGACTAGAATCTATAAAGCGGTAATACGCCCAATATCCACCAATGCCTGAGAAGTAAGAGCGGACACTTCAAAAACGAAACAGATTGTAGAGACAAATGAAATTAACGTCTTAAGAAAAATTAAAGGAAGATGAAGAAGAGATAAAATAAGAAGTGAAGATATTAGAAAGAAATTAAAAATTCAAGCAATACGTGATTTGGTGGATAGAAGACGAAGCGAATGGAATGACCATGTATCCCGTATGACATCGGACAGAATCGCACGTATAGCAAGAGACTACTTACCAGCAGACGGAAGATCTCCTGGAAGACCAAACAAAAGATGGAAGGACTTCTAATTTCTGGAAGGAACAAGCCGTAGACCTATATGATGATAAAGAGAGACGGAAAACAACATAATTCAAAAGCGAAAATTCGGAATATTACAAAATGGCACATGCAAGGGAACAAGACGAAGATTTTCATGAAATTTACCACTCTCCCAATCTTAAAAGGTTGGCATGAAAAAAGGACCACAAAGTTCATAATTAAAATATGTGCATAAGGCATTGCCATAATAATAAAATGTGCGTTTAGAATTTTCTGTGAAGTCATCTTTATTCTTGAAGTATTTTCTGTAACTGATAAATATAATAGACATAGGTGATTAAAATGGTATATGTGAAATACAGATTCTATAGCATTAAATATTTTCAAAATCTGCATGGAATTATGTTTTACATTTTACTTGGTTGGCTTACATTAGAGAAAATGGGCTCATCACTAACAAAAATCGATTTATGATACAGGTTATTTTTGTGTAATTTCAAATATGAAATCATTTCTAAGCAAATACTTACTCTGAAGTAGTTACAGTGTATACCTGCGAATGGTTAACCTATAGAAGACAAGGTGTGAATGTTGCTATCCAATTTTTTATATAAAATTAAGTACATAAAATATATTTATTTAATTCCGTATATTTCTCCCATATATTAGATGGTTAAAAGTGGCAATATAAGTTTTAATCACTGTAAGTGTGCCGACTCACTGTGCTGACTCACAAGATGTACTTGTTTCAGTAATTGAGATGCGAGTATCTTTATAACATTGCAGTTCGTTTCTAGTATCATGTCCGATAGTGAAAACAAATGGCATCTATAACAATCGATTAGATTGTCAACAAACTTGATAACAATCGTGTTAGAGGCACTAAGAGTTAATTTTCAAGATATAGTGAAACTGAACTGAATTTACTTGTTTGCACTATACGTGCAAGCATTATTAGGGCTAAAGAAACTTCCAACACTTGTTAGGGACTCGCTGCGGCTTAGTGCCAACTGTGATCGCTTCTGACTGCCTGTGTACTTTAATCTCATCCTTCCTTCTGGAGTCTAACGCACAATAAGATATCGGCTGCAGTGCCGGAATCCTTCACGTAAAAAGAAAAGGGGAAAAGCCGTAAAGAAGGGCAGTAATAAAACAATTTCAAGAAAAAAGATACGTTTGAAGCAACTCGTTAGAAAACTGGCAGAATTATTTGTGTAGATGTGCATATATATATATATATATATATATATATATATATATATATATTAAATAAACCCTTATTGAGTAATAAGGTGTTGCAGGAAAATATCAACGGAAGGAATCTAGAGCACAGATGATGAGTAAGATTTGGAATAGATATAGACCCTTCCAGACTTTTACTTTCTATATTGCTTATCTGTAGCCAGAACAGTAAATAAGGTATTCCAACCAAAAGTTTGTGTGTGTGTGTGTTTGTGTGTGTGTGTGTGTGTGTGTGTGTGTGTGTGTGTGTGTGTGTGTGTGTGTGTGTGAATAACATAACTTAAGAACAAAATTTGCGTCAAATAGTTAAGTTGGTGTTTTAAGTTCAATTGCTTCCGGAAATAAAGCACTAACATTTTGAACATAACCTTCATACCAAAATATCCTTTATATGAAATTGATTTCACTAATCCTTGTTTCACATAAGTTTGCCCCGTATCTCTAAACTGTCTCGTGACCTTATCATCTCTCAATGGCTGCTATTGCAGTATAGACTGCTGTGCGGTAAAAATTAGTTCGTTATTTAACATGGTGATATATATTTATATGTTGTAAGAGAATTGTCAAATTTATATTTTCGTAACTGTTTGAATTAAATATATTACGCAACAGAGTTGATTTATCTGAAATGCATGTTAATTCTTAAACGAAGTAAAGAGGAGGTTCCTTTGCTCTCAAGCACATGACACGATAGCACGTGATTTAGCGGTAGTAATGACATATTTATTTGTATGAATTTTATCACTGATCTTGTTTTGAACTGGATTAGTCATATATCGCCATTCGACGGTGTGCTATGCCGAGTGCGAGAGCTAAATTATTTCATTAATCGTTTATTGCGCGTGTACTTATTATATTTATAATGGCAGAGTCTACCGCCAGTTTTTCGCTGAAGCATCGCAAGGGAAAACCTTTACAAAGCGGCGAAAAAAGAATTGTGCTGCATGTGTTTAATGCACTCACTGAGAATAATCCATCTTTGTCAGTTAGAGAAGTCGAACAGCTGTGCCCTGAACTTACAGGTATGAGTGTTAGATCCGTAGAAACATCAAGACATGAAATTGAGACAACAGGAAAACTTACCATTCCAGGGGCGATATTGCTGTGTGGCGAAGACGTTATTTAAGGACAATCAGACTGTACCGAGATACATTTCGCAAAATATACTACCTTGACGAGACCCGGGTGAATGAAGGACACACTACAAGTATGGCGTGACACGACTTTTAAGACTGAAAGACAAGCATTTTTGCAAGGTATGTGTGCTGGTTTTAAAAAATCTCAGTGGAAAAGGCTGAATGCCTTTCATTATAAACTTGTTTTAGTTTCATTGCTCATTCATTCAGTTTCAACTTGCTCAGTTTCATTATAAACTTCATTATTTTTGCATACCTTCATATTCTTATTTGTATGATTTTATCTATCTTCCCGGCAATTATTATGACGTTTACTGCAGGTTTAAATGTGACGGGAAGGCACCACCTATGGCCTATGGCGCGAAAGCATTAGCCAATTAGTATGAGGTGGAAGGTAGTTGCACGCGGAGTGATACATGTCAGCGGGGCAAAGTTATATGAAACAGAGTATAGTTTTGATTTTCTCCAAAAATGACACTTAACGATTTTGATTAAAATATCTTATCTTAAGGATATATGTAATAAAATAATAAAGTTTCTGCGAAAAGTCTTTGGAGTTTTCTTTATTTAGAATTGCGTTTATACCAGGTGGAACTGCCCCGTCGTTCACGTAAGCAATATCCCTTCATGCATTGAAAGAGTTGAAGAAGGAAAGGTGGAGTTCTAGTTAATCGCACGTCAGTGGTGTGACCGGACTTGGTTCTGAGACTGTTCCCAGGATTGAACTAGCCTGTGAAGTCCGATCACACCACTGCCGTGCGTTTAACTGGAATCTCTCCGTTGCGTTCTGCAACTCTTTTAAGGTATATATATATATATATATATATATATATATATATATATATATATATATATATATATATATATCTGCTTACGCGAAGGACAGGGCAGTTGCACCACCTGGTATAAATGATAAAAAATGCACATATCAAAATATAATCTCCTTACAACACACTATTTAAAATACATGTTTTGTAGCATTATGAATTTCAAGGAACTTTTATAATTTGTATAAATTTTGAAATTCTTATACTTTCTTCAACTCATAAATAATTCGTTTTTTATTTCTCATGCTCATTCAAAAAGATCGGAATTTCAAAGCTAGAAAAACTTTTTTAAAATACTTAAGAGATAACTGTCGCCTAAGTCTGCTACATTCCCCTTGTACCTATAAAGATATGTGTAATAAAACCATTTCTGCAAAAGTTTATCTCGATTAACCTGGAGCTCTTAAAGATTAAGCTTTTGTGTAAGTAGTGTATAGAAGGGCAAATAGAGAACGACACATAAATATAACATCAGGTATTTGTTATTTGTTTTATATTAATTCTTATTAATATAAATCTCTTACTTTACTATAGCCACCACTAATAGGCACATCATATGAAACACTATTTGCTATCGTGTTGTTTTGTGAGCAAAAATAAAAGGTTGTTTTGTTTCCAGTACGTGTTGCATTTATTTCACCTTGGCAATTTAATTTATGAATGCAAGGAAACTTAATATATTTACATATGCAAACATTCCATAATTCTCAACCCTTCCTACACATTAAAGTATCCCTTACATGTTATAATATTCATATAGAGTTTGATTCTTCTCTATAACTCACAAAGAAGCACTTGTTTCAAATGGCTTTAGATAAGGCAATATAAGCTTGATACATGCAATATGCAAAAGCGACACTCACCTGTTTGTATGGTATGTTGAGATGTATTGATTCATCACAATGTTATAATGCAAAAGAAAGAACAGCAATTTTCAAACATCTTGCAGAGAGGGTCGTAAACCTTATCCTGAGAAAATTTAAATTATACAACGATTATTTCGGAAAAAAATATTATTTGGCAAAATGGTAAATTATAGCTTGTTTTTACTGAATTTATTTTTGTCAATATTTTATATAGGTGCTATCAATTCCATGAAAGAGAAAAAGACTTTAAATTAACATTTTGTCATAATAGTCAGTCTAATAACACAAGCACGATATTTGAAAAACAAACCAGCGAATACTTCTGTATAAATCCTTATTTGTGGTTATTTTAAAATCAACCTGCAACATTAAAGTATGACATTTTGTGCTTGCAAAATTAACGACTTTCGAGTCTAGTGAATAACATAACCTTACCCTTTGTCGACTTCTTTCATTTAGGGAAGAGCAATACTTATGTTCCATTATACAATACCTTAATAGCTACCTTAATTCTTAGGTATGTTTTAGAAATAGTAAGAATTCGGATGCGTATACTCGTATTACAATTTGAAGGCATACCTTACATACCGTAGCATTCACTTAATTAATTATTAATATTTTTAATTTAATTTGCTTTGAACTGATTTTAAATCAAGCGATGACTACTTAGTTACACACATGTAGGAAGCAATTCAGTTTGTTCGCACAGGTAAAGAAAAGAAGAATCGGTAGCTTTAAACCATTTTTCATCAAATGACACAATGCATTTGATACACACAGAATTAATTATCTGAAAACGCCTGATACTTGGAAAACTATTATTTAACAAACTTGTATTGATATATTTTTTTATTCCGTGTTTTTTTCCTTGAATCTTTTTTACTGTCTTTCTATATGCCTATTTATTACTTAACTCTTTGTATAAGTGTCTTAAGTGATCATTTTAAATAACTCTAAGGAAAGAAAGACTATTGGACAAGTGTATCCTAAGTTTTTTATTTTTTATATTTATATATATATTTTATTTTTTATTTTATATATATATTTTTTTTTACTTGTTTTTTAAAGACGGGAACGGGTACAGGGTAAGCCGTTTAGAACATTTCTTGTTTTATTGGCTTGTACTGTGAGACAATATGAAGGGTTCTATTTGCTTAAATGATTATTACATCTGCATTTTTTCCATGTGAATATCATAAGCATATCTAATTTTATCATGAAATTAGTTTTTGTCCTTGTTTATGTTTTTCTAGCAATCAAAATTCATACAAATTCTTCCAGTCGTACCAGAATATTTAAATTGTAATATTTTAAATGTTGATGCTGTATTCAAGAAAATGGAAAAAATAAGGAGATGTTTTGATATAACGGTGGTTTGGATTGGGTGATTTTATTTTAAAGAGAATTTGCTTTTTTAAATGGTGATTAAGGCGTTAAATGTGTTGTAATTACACTGTAATTACCAGATTAGATTGATTTGTGTTCAGTAGGTTCACTTGTAGCCAGAAAAGGCTGTGAACATTGAACATGTCCAGAGGTATGAAGTTTAATAGCATACATATGTACAAAAGTTAACATAAGACACATATTATAGTATACAGGCAATATGAACAACAATATGGAAAAAAAAAGCAGGAATAATTATATATGATACAATATCAAACACTTTTTAATTCAGCTTTCACTTGGCTTATGCCAGTACGTCTCAACCTTTTTGCAATGGACACCATTCTTGTTATTTCTTAAATACATATACATTAAAAATAAACTTTCAACTTGCATCAAATATTTATTGGTAATGATTTGTCATTGAAACAGTTAGATAATACTTACATAGCTACAGAAGCATTATAAGGATAATGTAGTATTTTGACAATCAAATAAGGTTCCTCAAATCTGTATTTCTGTTGGTGTCTAAATATCTAAATTTTGGGTGAAACACAATACTTGGTTTTCCTTAGACAGCTGAAAGAGAAAGTGGAAGCTTGTATTCGTTAGCAGTGTAGTTTATAACATCACATTTTTCAAACTGTCGAATTTGGAGTATTTAGCCATACCACAAAACCAAATAACTACCATCTTGAGTTAAAATAAAAAACATGAAATGTTTCTAAAATAGCTGGCGTTAGTGACATTGGAAAGCTAATTCTATTGCTTCCAGCTATGTGGCGAGCAGTCACGAATTGTGAGCAATTAGAAAAGTATTCGGAAAATAAACTACATGAGTCTGGATGTGCTTGAGAGGTATGTTTGAACAAAAAAAGAAGCATATGCTGCTTCAACTTTCGTAAAGCTGTGCTTCTGGACTCACCACAGAGAATTGTGGCAACTTGTGCAGTATTTTCGCTGGCTGCCGTGGGCATGTTGGTAAACCGCGGACGGACGACAAGCGACGGCATAACCACGGCACGTACACTTCGGGAGCACCCCGATTGCTCCTGCAGCAATTATATACTCGGGGTGATGGCATCGCACCTAAAATTATATCGCTTCAGTGATCTCCATCGCCAGCTGCGATACCTGGTAGAAATCGTTGGGAAAATATTTGAAAACCAAGTCACCACGAATGATACAAATATCTGATGTGTTATTTTTGCGTAGCTTCTACCAATTATTATCTGGAAAGCTTGTTCGTCTATAGACTTCATGGTAATCGAAGATTTGCAGAAATAGCCTCATTACTCCTTTTATCAAAATGAAAGTGGTTAAAGGAATTCGAATAGATGGTAACATGCTTAAACACGAGTCGCTATAATTGTAAGAAAAACTGAATAGTGCTATCACTTTAAAAATGACAGGTATTGAAAATCCAAAACAGTAACAACAGACTTCTCGGAAATATCTGATCTTTAAAAGAAATAAATGGAGACCTTCATTTGTTTGTATCGTACATTTTTGTCTATTCAAAATTATTCAAATTCTTTTCGAACGAAGAGGCTTCAGAGGTTATTTCCAAAAAAATTAAATATATTTATCAGCAAAGAACTTAAAAATACAGCATTTTAATCAAAATAATCAGTCCGTTTTTGCGAAAATAAAAACATTCTAAAAATCTTCCATATGAAGTGTAGTTAGGTGAACCGAGCTCAGGCGGTTTCGTCTGTAGCCCGCGTTCGATTCCTGTGGCTGACTTACTGACCCATGGAGTTTAGGCAGGGTTCTCCCGGGTCCCCAGGTGAATGCTGGGTAGGTTAATTACGTCCCCCGAATTTCCTGTCGCTCTATTTCATCTTCATTATCACTTCACATTATCTCTCATCTGGTGGTCTCTTTTAGAATAGAAGCGTTGGCGGGTGTGTGGGCGTTGTATGGCAGGATGACATGCTCTGAGTGAACACTTCCTCCTGGGTACGACGGTCTGCGATCTGTTGGGGCCGTTACCACGGTGGGTGGGATACCGGTTGTACTGGCCTGCCGGGGAGTTACCAACTATTAAAGTATTGGGACCCTGCCCTCTGCATTGTCGTGGCTCCTTGGGTCAGGCACCATCTGTCTCCTCTCACCTCCTCCTTCCTCTCGGGGGTGCCCCACTTGGAAGCATAGGTACAATAGACCAAGTCTGGACCTCAGAGCCGTATTTCATCCGTAGGGTAATCCAGTCCAGTAGTTTAGTGATAGTGAGAGGAATTTCGGAAAGTCGTTGTGTTGTATCTTTGTTTGGTTCTGAGCCTAAATAACAAGTTTGCTATTTGTTGAGCATTTCGATTTATGAGTAAAGCTATTCAATTTAATTATCGATTTTTGGGTGAAATAGAAAATTGTCAATTTTGGGAGGTAAAGGAAAATCATTTAAAGTAATACATAAGTTAAGAAACTGAAAAGAAGACATTTGACCACAAGCAAATCAGATCTCCAATAAGAATAGTACAAAGAACACTCCTTGAAAATATATGTGTACTCAAATGAGTTCTTCTATTCTTATCTTTAAAAGAACCTTATATTTTAGGAGATCCAGATAATTTTATCCCCGCAAACCCCTTAGTCGCACCAGTCCACATTCAACCTGAATGATGTTTCCTTTTTGCTTATGCTATTTTAAGATCTATTCCTAATAAATTAGGAGGAGTTATTGCTTTAGTTATATCAATTGCCTTATACGAACTAACTTAAAAATGCGTGAGCGTTATCTACTTCATATTAATTAAGATGGAGTTTGTAGAAGTGGTTTTCTTACACATTCCATAATAGGAACAATTGTAATAAAAGAATATAGTGGGCTTAAGAAATCGTCAAATATTTTAATCTGTAAGTTCTACACAAAACACTCTATATGTTAGCTTCTTTGAGTTATTCTAACACAAGTCTTGCCTTAGGCGCATGGAGAATCCATAGGTTTCATTAGGAATCTGTTGCTGTTGCTTTTGTCAATGAAATAAAAGTGAAATAACAGTGAAATTAATTAAATAAACCAAATTAATTAGTTCTCCTTTTCTTATTAACGGAAGTATTTTCATTGAACTCAAATTGAATGAGTGCAATCGTAATTCTCTTTGAGTTTATTTGAAAGATAGACTGTGTGCGAGACTCTCCGGGAACTACCTCAGTCACAGTATGCATTTTCCGGAGAACTTTTAAGATAAATGTACAATGTGAGGGATAATTTTAATATTTGCAGTTATGACGTGATGGCAGTACAGATCCTAAACGTATGATTTATTTAAGAACAGTTCTATCATATTATCATACTTTTATACCCTTTTCAAATTGTAATATATAGAGTAACCACAAGACCATAAAGTCTATAAATGTATGTGCACTGTCTTAAGTTTTCTTAAAATAAAATAAAATGTTTGCATTATATATTTAAAAATATGGGAAATATACTGTTTTGCGATAACCTTAAATGGCAAGGAATCACAATAACACTTATAAATAGTATATTTTTGGTTTGTTTAGCTCTGGCTAATACTTGATATTTAACTATGCAACAGGACTATTTTCAAGAAAATTCCTCCACCCCAGAGTATTTTCCGAAAATTTTGATCTTCTCAAAATTTCCTTTAACGATATTGATAATACACTGTATGTTTGAGATATTTTCATGGCAAATGAAATAGTTAATTAGTTACTAACACTCCCCACATGGCAACCTTGGCCTTCGGGGTAACCTCACCCCACCAAGTGATGACCGGACCCATTTCTCAGGTGGAGGCACCCAGAGGGCGGTGTCCATTACCTCCGATGATAGGGTGATAGTGAAGATGGCGGTGAGGTGAGAGGACCTACAGTTTTTACCGTGGACTCCGAACCACGTTGGGCATAGGGGATACTTCACGTGTGCTAGACAGAGGTGAAGGCGTGGATAGGGCCGACTTAAAATCGCCAACCCCAGAGCCGGGAATCGAACTCGGGACCCTTAGAACGGGAGCCGCGAACGAAACCACCGCGCTACCCCGGCGCCCCTGGCAAATGAAATATATGTCTTGAATTTTCTGAGAATGTTCTCAGAACTCCTATTCATTTTGGATGACTTTTAAATAACTGGTAAACTTACGGTTTAGATATACCATTTGCGAGATATTCAAAACTTAAAATTTTTATACGTTTGACTTTTCCAAAACTTATATTTTTCTCAAATAAAAGCTTGTTATTAATTTTTCTGTGCATGTCCTGGTCATGCAAAGAGAAGTGCCATCATTACAGGGAATGAAAACTTGTGAACATTCCGCATAATTTAAGTTTAAAACTGATCACCGTGTGAAATTTCAGCCAAATAATTAAAGAAATAAACTTGTCAGTTCGACATAAACTCTCTGTAACTCAAAATAACACTGTATATTGAATCTCCAGCATCTTTGCATGAATGTACACTTTCCAACCTCATGTTAAGGAAGTAGTGGACTTTAAAACAAACCTTATTCAATCTAAGGACCGATTATACTCAGTATAGAAACAACACTCGTATGTATTACAGTTTAGTGTGTTAGTAATTTGTTCAAGTGAAAAGTAAAGTAACATGTATGCAAGGTCTTTCATGTATTTAAGTATCTGAGATTCTAAAAGTGCCCTTATTTTCTAATTTGCAAGTCTCTGGTGCATATTGCAAATTACTTAGTTGAAGTTCCCTCAATAAAGAACACTCAGAGGGAAATAAATTGGTTCTAATAGTGTATAAATCTTTAAATCTGCAGAGCTCTATACTACGAGAGTTCAATATTTTCATCATTATGCCTATTTAGCTTACAAATACCAAAATTTATTAGCGCACGGAAACTTATATGATGATTTTTACTTCTCCATTTCCTTATTTGGGAGAAGTATTTGGCAAGCAAGGTGTATTTGCAAAGTAATTTTGTGCGTTGAAGTGATTATTCATCGAGCATTTAAAGACAAACTAAATTTTTGTAAATCATCTAAATTATATTTTTTTCCCTAAACAAGCGGCAAACTTTATGAGTTCTTTAAATTCTTTCAGACAAAACGTGCTACGACTTTCGCTTTTATTTCGGTTCTAAAAGCACGATGTCCCATTGAGGAGATACCATCGCTTTCTGGAGCAAACTGGGACAATGTAAGACTGTTAGTATATAAATTCTTAAAAATCCTATGGAAACTACTTTGATACATTTTTTGTAAGTTAATACCTACTATTTCAGTAAAATTTTGCATTCATCTGTTTAAATTAATTTATTCTTATTTAAATTTATCTGCAGAAATACCACGATTGCGTTCCAAAGAATTGATAAATGTTCGAGTCACAAAGTGAAAGAAAATGTATCTAGAATGGCTTTTGCTAAGACTATTTCACAAATAAATAAAGTGATTTACGATAAGATTATGATCATTATGAATTCTCTGTTGTTTTCGAAAAGAAGTTCTATTCTTACTTCTTTTATCTATGACTGCAAGAATGCCTCTGGTACAGTTTATATCGGTTTGGGTTCCTCGGTAGTTTAGGAATTGGGCTGTTGATCCCAAGGCCACGAGCTCCAATCCGGCCCTGAGCGATAGTTTTAAGTATACTTAAAAGAGATAGCCACATGTCAGTAGACTTACTGGGTGTGGAGCGAAATTCCGGCACACCAACGGGGCTGACATGATCCTGGAAATAGCGGCGTTAACAAACAAAATATTTATTTTAGTATAGGTTTTAGAATTGTTTAGTAAAAAACTATAAATTGTGAATTGTTAGCTGTGACATTTCACATTATTTTCTTTGTAATATTCTTCATTTAGTTTCCATCTATTGATACTCCATTTTTTTTTAGCATAATGGGGGTAAGTGCTAATGATGCTGTAAAATGTTCAAAGTGTTAAAAAGGGAGTTTATTTGTCGCTGAAAGGAGGAGGTTATATGGAATGTCGATAAACATTGATTAGACTTAAGGCTGTGATAGCTTAAATAACAATATTCCTTTCAACGGATTAGTCATTGTCACTTTGAGCACAAGAGAAGTATTTTTAAATATTCTTGTAAATCTTCATATACAATCGTGTAGGTGTGTTCTTGTCAATTCTTCTGTCTTTTCATGGCTTAGCTGTTTATTATTACCTCCTTAGATATATATTTTTTGTTTCTACGAGTGTACTTTTAGAAGGAATTTTAAAATTTATTCGCCAAGAGGCACATTTACAATGTTGCCCCAGATTCGAGAAATATCTTAGAAAGCTAACAACGAAATGTTATATCAAATAACTTCTCAACTTTTCTGACTTAAAAGTGGATAAAGTAATGATACTAAACTAAAAATAATGGTAATTTCTACAATAATTGCAAGTTTTGAATGATTATGTCCAGGTACTATAAAACATTTTTCTATGAGTGCGATACATTTTATGCAACTTTGGAAATACAAATTATAAGAAAGAAATAATTAAGTAATTCGGCGTCTATAGCTGACAAAAGTGAGAGCGTAAATGAAACATTCGTAGATAAAACGTTGGGTTCTCTAATTGCATTCTGTTTGTTATTACCTAGCATGTTGAATCAATAAGCAAGAAGCCATTTGCATATATTGCCTTGGTGAGCGAGAGAGAGAGAGAGAAGGAGAGAGAGGGAGGGAGGGAGGGAGGGAGAGAGAGTTGAGTAGGTGTCACGCACAGTGACGATTTATAAGCACATCATGGTAAGTAATTCTAAATTCAGAACTTATTTTTTCTATATTTAATAATGTGCAGAGGTTTTTGCACCTTTGTCATTCACAGAAAAGAGCGCCACAAAATAGTTGATCTTCTCTCCGTAAGTCGCGGCTACTTGCGATACCGTATCTACTTTGCTTTAGGTAAAATGCGCCATTGCTATTATTGGCAATAATGGATCCATATACACGATATTAAATACAGTAATTAACTATCTATAATGGCAAGATTGCATAAAATGTATTTTATAATGCCAATAATACTAAAAATCTCACATTGGGTGAAAAATTAACGTTAACAGTAATTCGCCATGATTGTTTAGCGGCAGAAAACATCTGTAAGGAGGGCAGTGAATAAAATTTTCAGAAAAACATTATCACGCAGATTAAATCACACAACATAACAAATTTAAGGTATCATGTTACATTCATACACCGAATGAAGTTTATAAAAACGTACTAACTTCCCAAGGGTGTCAGAACATCGTTCGCTACAACTGAAAATGATAAACAAGAAAAATTGGTTACATGCCTTTATATACCCGAAGCTACTGCTAACATAATTCATTGAACAAGCTAATGCCTTTACGAACTTTTATAAGCCGAGCATCGCATACTAAGTGAACATCTTCATTATTTATTTCAAAAATCTATTTCACATTCATCGATATTTCAGCTGCTCCAAATAGTTTTCCTCAACAGTGTTTCAGCAATAACCGAAAACAAAACGCTTACCTAGTTCTGTTCTCAATGCGAAATAAATTTACGGGTATCAGATAAGGCTAAAATCATCAGCGCATGGAAAATATTCCAAACCCTGTGTACATAAACTCAAAGCACATTCTCGTAAAACACTAAAAATCCATTATGCATGGTAAGGATACAGAATTTCCTTCATGAAGTTACTTCCAATAGATCATCATTATGATGATGATTAATGTGGTGATGATAGCACCATGGCGAATACTAGCGCCATTAGCTGTTCCGGCAAATCCGGATTCCATCGTCGAACAGGCTAAAATAGCCAGGATGGCGGTTCTCGTTACCTAATATGGTGAATGCCCATCTACAGACTTCACGGCAAATGAAAACTATGAAATAGCAATTATATAATGAAGGATATGCTTGGCTCATCTTTGTTATTGCTTAGTCATTTCCACTATTCGAAGTGTATGCTTTAGGAACATACTGACTTTTTTTAGACTTATTCATGATCCGGAATCCTGTTCTTCATGTTCTTCACTTTCAATTGCACTACACTTTCGACTTCATTGTTCTTAAAAGAACATCTCGGGATGGCTTCATTAAGCTTGATTAAATTAATCGGAAAGAAAATGTATTAAGTGACAAAGCAATTTAAATATTGCAAATATTAACTTATACAGTTCAGTTGGTTTTTAAAAAGTTATAAAACGAAAATTATGACTTATTTTGTAGAAATAAATGCCAAAATGTTCATGATTTAGTTCTTATGCTTAGGCAGTAAGTCATGATGCTGAGCTGCAGTCCCTATGTTGTGGTCCCGCGTCTGGAGGACGATGCCCTTTTCTATTTTTCTGAAATTCTTCAGCCTCATTTTCTTAAAAAATAATAAATAAACATGATGCTAAGTATTAAAAAAATCAAGAAAAGGATCCCTTATAAAAACTGTTGTCTATTCTCACTTTGAAGAAGAGCCTGCTTCTTTAATCGCCATCTAATGGCATGACAGAATATCTGTATTATATCTCAGCACAACCGTGGGCACTTCAACAGTTTGGACGATTAAAGAAAAGTAACCAGATATAACTGTGCATGTTCAGGTGAGGTTCGATACATGAATATTTTATGACAGTGATTAATCATTTTCAACTGCTTCATAAGTCACCTGGAAGTCAACGCTCGTTTTATCAGTGCTGGATGGGGGAGAAGGTAGGCAAAATGCAAATAAAAAGTTACATTATAAACCTGAAGGAAAATAAAATAGAAAAATATTACCAACAGAGGAAATACGCCAATTATAAGTTTATATATATCCAAGAATGTTGACTAATATGAAACGTCAATTGATTTGTTAACATCAATACTATCCATATCTCGTCAATAAAGGCAACAATGAAACAACAATGAAACAACAATGAAACAACTTATAGAACAATGAAATATTATGATGAAAAACGCTCAGATCTAAGTTTATGCAAGATGTAGGCCTAATGGCTCTCTGGAACTGTGTCAGAAGAATGCCAAAATGCAATAACGTGCTAGTGTTTAGAGAATTGCCTATTCCGACAGGTGCACTTAAAGATATTTCAAGGGAAAAATGCCAAAATTGAATTATTTGATTTTTATTGTATTTATACTGTATTATTTTATTTACTATTATCGGCACAGTATTGTAATGCGCATTGCAATTTTAAATATCGTTTTCCACAACACGTTTTCAATATTTGTAGTTACTTAGTTACTTTTAGTTACCGATCAAACTCTGATCTTTAGCAAATCACATGACTCACATAGTCATTTTTGAAATGTAATAATGTTCCATTTATACTGGTATTTGATGCTTTCATAGCTCTGATATTATTAATATTTAAAAATACCAAAATTTAAAGGGCTTAGGCTATCTTTTCTAGATAGCTTCATTTGAGTTTTAAACTGTAGCTGTTTATATGGCCAGTAAATACTAGGTATAGTAGGAATGTTAATAAACATTTAACAAGAGAAGCATTCTAATTAACAATATTCAATTAACTCCTTCAGAACAAAAACAAGCACTCTGAAAACGATACAAATTTCTGATTAAAATTAACATTATGGGTTTTAGGGGTTCTCATGTGTCAAGTCTATGCACGTCAAAAACGTCAAAAACGTATTCATGAGCCTTAAAAACATTTTTCCACTTCAATTATTTTACTTTACAAATGAATATCGTAATAGCTGAAATGTTTATAAAATTCTTTGTCCATTATACAACGCAGTTTAGTAGGCAAGTAGTAGATATACTTACTCATGCTAAAATTCAAAACGTAAATTTTATCGAAGGACTGTCTTTGTGAATTAAACCACTTTTATATATGCGTTGACAGTTCCTGTAGTATAAAGCTACTTCAATTTTAGATTGAAAGGACCAAAACGGTTAAAACTCGAACATTCTTGAAAATATCGTTTTTAGGATTTTTTGAGTTATAAAATCTGGTTTTTGTAGATTAATATGTCGAAGTTAAGGTTTAAACGCTCGTCACTAAAAGCTAATTCTTCAAACACTAAAGGCGTTTCTCTAGTCAAGTATTTTCCCAGGGCAAACAAATGTTCAAAATGCTCTTTGAGGTGCAAATTTTAACTAAACAGTTATTCTTCTGCATCTTGTATATTAAACGACATAATAGACAGAATTTATTGGTTGAATTTTTTAATTAAGTTAAACTGGCTGTACATGAACAATGTTTTATACTCTGCAAGTAAAATGTCACAAATAAGTAATTTTTGGTTTCTGCTTTTTAAAGTGGTAATCCTCGAATTTACATTTGAACCTTAGTTACAGAATTTTGAAAACTTCACCACAAACAGATTTTTTTGTAGCATAGTTAAAAATGTTAGTTAGTTACTAACACTCCCCACGTGGCAACCTTGGCCTTCGGGGTAACCTCACCCCACCAAGTGATGACCGGACCCATTTCTCAGGTGGAGGCACCCAGAGGGCGGTGTCCATTACCTCCGATGATAGGGTGATAGTGAAGATGGCGGTGAGGTGAGAGGACTCCGAACCACGTTGGGCATAGGGGATACTTCACGTGTGCTAGACAGAGGTGAAGGCGTGGATAGGGCCGACTTAAAATCGCCAACCCCAGAGCCGGGAATCGAACTCGGGACCCTTAGAACGGGAGCCGCGAACGAAACCACCGCGCTACCCCGGCGCCCCTAGTTAAAAATGTTAATTCCTGAAACTATTCATGTATTTATCTAACATTTGGGAATTAGTTATAAATAAAGTTAGTAGTGGATATAAGGTAAGGAATAAGATTTATTTGTTTAAGAAGCAGTAACTTGAACTTTTTCCCTGGATGTTCCTCATAAAAGTGCACAATATTTTGTTAAAATGCTTATTCTTAATGTATTTCGTGACAAACCCCCGTGGAAATGAGGTTATTACATATCCCCTTGTAGATACTATGGAAATACGGGTATATAGTCCACTTAAGCCATACTAAAAGTGCTTAAGAGCTGGTTGTTATGTGAAGGTTTTGAAATTGTTATCTTTGCATGCATATTAGACTTCCTATATACAAATATAATAATTTTTATCTTAAAACTTCACTTATAAGAAATGATGATTTTCTGGAGAATTTATAAGAATTATCATCATTTCTTATAAGATAAGTGAGGTTTTAAGCTACAAATTATTATATTTGTATATATTTGTTTGCTTCAGTGTTAATAGCTTCATATTTTACGTATTTATTAGACTTCCTTTTTGAGAAAAGAGTAAATGGTTGAAAATTCAAACCAATAACTTTGGATATCTCAAAAGTGTAATTAAAAATTAAAAGAAACACAAGAAAAGAAAAGAAAGAATGACAGGTGAAGAAAAACAGAGGTAAAGAAGGAAAAGGAAGGAAAAGGAAGGAAAAGAAAGAAACAGAGGGAAAGAAAGAAAAAGAGAGAAAAACAAAATGAGACAAAGAAAGAACAAGTATTTGACATAAATTGTATGCCTCAATGAGAACATTTTATAGGACATTCACAAAACATTCAGAATATGCATGACCTATATAATAGAGGTATCTTAAATATATTATACTTTAATTGAAATTACTAAGCCATTTTAGAGTATTTTCTTGAAAATCCTCCTGTGGTATTTATTGGAAGATGGTGTATTTAATGCCAAGTTTGCTACTTAATCAACTTTGTTTTTGTTTCTGCTATACACAAACACTCACATGTGTGCAGATAGTTTTTGAGTAAAGTGAAAAGTTAAGTTAGAAACGAGAGCAGTATTTATAGGCAGTGTAATATCATGCTTATTATAAAATACGCATATACTTTTAATGAGATTAACTAGAAAATTTTTGACAAAGAGAGTATCTTCTTGCTATCTAAAAGCATCTGCCTCTATGTTGCTTGCGTTTCTTTACAGCAGGTATGGTGGCGGTTGTGTATGAGTGTATTATGCATTCGACGAGCGTTAGCCTTGTTAGTTTGTATTAGAAATCTTCTAGAAAATGAGTAGCAAATGTATGAATGTGTAAGAAAGAATTGTAAAGAGTTAAAAATATAACATATGAAATGTTAGAGAAACAAAGGAAAACTTTATGCTTAATAAACCCAATTTATGACTGTTTTGAACGTTCAAGAAGTCCCGAGTTTGATTCTCGGTCTGGGTGAGTTACCTGGATAAGGTTTTTTCCAAGATTTTCCCTTATCCTTCAAGATGAATGTCGGGTAACTCTAAGCTCCATGGACCCTGGACTCATTTGAGCATCATTTCACCCATTTCATTCATCGTCCAATATGACAACGTTGGAGGACGTAAATTAAAAAAAAAGAAAAAAAAAAAAGACTGTTTTGAGGTTAAAATTGAATGCGGAATTGTTAGAGCTGATTTGCCTTTCTTAATTATAATGATTCTTCTCCCTTTTTCTTCCTCACTCTCCCCGAAAGGAGCTCCCATACCTGTAGGCTGGGCCAAGAATGATAAGCAAATGGCAAGGCGGTATTGCGCTTCTTTCCAATCGAGTACGGAATAATCAAGATGTAATTTCCAAAATATTTTAGCAAACACATTTTTGCCCACAAAAATAAAGTTTTAATTTTGTTTTGGCCTCCCAGCTTTTAATATTATATATTGTAATTTCAAAATTAAAGACGTTATACAAATTTACTTTTTCTGCTAGATGCCGATATTTCGCAAAATACAGGAGGCTGGCTAAATTAAACAAGCACTTTTACAAATAGTTCCTCTCACTAGCAGTTTATATTTGTTTAATTTTGCATATATTTTTTTAACTTTGTAGGTATTACCCTTTTAACATCTATAACCCAAACGCAGTTACAATTTCGGTTGGTCTTGATACAGAAAGCTTTTATTTCCATCAATAATTTGAAAATGCGTAATGTTTTTAAGGAGTAGTGAAATTTTTAATTTCCAGAGATTTCAGTCCAGCCCCTCCCCCTAAAAGAGAAACTTTAGTAGCTATAACTGACGTCCCCTGTGCTCTGATGGTTTTGGAAAACTAAGGATGTAACTTACAGGTACACAATTGCTTATTTTAAGTTAATGTTTTTGTTCACCTTACTTATAATATGAAAAATTCTTAGGAGTCAGTCAAGACCTTTAAGCTTAAAAATCAAAATTGTCTCCCGCTGGAATTTTTTCAGGTATTTTAAGAAAATGGCAATATTTTATTTTACAAAAGAATATAGTGAACAGTATTCTGTCATTCAGTAAAAGGATCGAAAAAATATGACCTTTTAGGAAAAGCGTATTTTTTAAACAACCTAGAAAGAGTAAAGAAAGTATTTTATAATTGAAGTACTCAAATTCAGAAGTTGTTACGTCAATGTTTTTATGAAATCCTGTTAACACACGATAAGCACTCTGAATACAAGTTCTGTGATAGTGCTAAAAGATTTGCGGATCAGCAAGATGTTAAATCGAACCCTGGCATGTTGTATGGGCATCATTTTCAGAAATTAAAGTTATTAAGTCAACGTTTTCGAGTTAGATGTTGTTAAGTCCAGTAGTTGCCGCATTAGCCGTTTGGTGGTGCAACTATACTGTGCCACCCAAGATCTTTGATATCAGCTGTTGATGCATTTTAGATTAGACATTTACACATTAAACATTTTTAGACATTCCTCAAGTGCACTTTCAAATAGTTTATCTGTACTTCCCAATATCAGGGCACTCTTTCATGCCTATTGACAGAATTTTTGGCATTGAGAAGAACAAACGATCAATGGATGAAGTCTTAGTCCCTTTCACACGGGTGAAACTGATTAAAGATGTACTACAGAAGAAGCCCATTGATGTTATCCAAGTCAAACGTCCACTGACCGATAATGGGGAGCATGATAGTACTCCAGTTTTTGAAGTTTTTGACTTTAAAGATGCCTTTGACCAGGCCCTTGTAAGAGGTATTCCTGATTGCACTTTAATCCGGGGTGTGTATTTCCAAAGAGTATATCTACCAGAAGTTCGCCACACAATGTCTTCCGCACTTTATCGTTCCCAGTCTCTTTTGAGGAGAGTAGTGAGGTTGCAAGCGTTACACAAGGCATGTGATAGTGCGAAAAACACGCCAGATAGGCTTCGGAAGATTAAGAAAGCAAAATATTACGATGTTCGTTCACTGCTAGAACATGTCACCTTGCCAGCAGGTACCACATTTTATGGCACAATGACATATAGAAGTGCTGTAGAAGATGATGTCGTAGAGATAGGGTGATGTTTTCATGACAATATTGTACTATGCCAATCCATGAAGTGCGTACTGGAATAGTCCATAGTAGAGATGTATTGATGAAAATAAAGTAATTGTTTATGCATGGCTACGGTATTTGTATAATGCAAAAAGCTGTAAAATTAAGAATCAGAAGCTTAGCTGTGACTTAACAACTTTCGATACATTTTAATTTAAAAGTTATTAAGTCCTAATAGTAAAATATCCTGTCACACATGCTAGATTTTTCAAACCGTGAGAAACACTTCAACACAGTACTTTGTACCTCCAAATGGACCCATCACATAAAATTCTTTCATTTGTATTACTATTTTGGTATTTAAAATTACTTTTGGAAACTTTTAGCAGTTCTCTGCACAATTTTGAAATCCTGACTTAGCAACTTCTGCTTCTGACTGCTTCAATTTTGTTTAATAAAACGATTGAAAAAGTATTAAGCCTCCAAATGATGACTTTTATCCAAACATATACTACTACTTCTCCTATTTAGAACAGTTTGTCTAGCACCCTTTTACGGCATTTCTAAATATTTTTATTAATATACTGTGACTGCAGAAAGTGTCCGTAGCAACCTAAGCAAATTTGAACAGCTAAATTAACACAGAAAAATTCCTATTTTTATTATTAAGAAATAATACCTATCCCAGTTTATGATTATGGTGATTTCACCTGATTTTCATTTAATTACTTTAGTAAGTTTTAGAAAATTGCAGAGGTTTTCAATCTCTTCATGTGCGGTATTTGCAAATCATGAGTACTAAGAATGCCATCAATGCACAATTGAAATTGATGGAGTAATATACTTCTGAAGACATAATTTCCTGACTTTTGACATTTTTTCTCTATCAAATACAAGCCCACTTTCACAGCAATTTATGGCGTTATAGCAAATTTATTTTACCACTAAACGCATAGAATAACTCTCCAAATTGTAACTTCGGTACTATATTTTGAAGCTTATAAAGGTAACAAAATTTAAAGCCTTAATGACAGGTAACTTAAACCGTAATATTGTGCATTAAAATTCAGAATTTTATTTCAACTAATTTGTCTTTTAGTTTAATTAAACTTTCTTTGCTGTCACTGCGTATCAAAGAACGAATTGCAACATTGTAG
This sequence comes from Mantis religiosa, assembly GCA_030765055.1. Classification (NCBI taxonomy): domain Eukaryota; kingdom Metazoa; phylum Arthropoda; class Insecta; order Mantodea; family Mantidae; genus Mantis; species Mantis religiosa. Next base: position 64,443,601 of record CM060956.1, on the reverse strand, counting down.
ATGATTCAAATTGAAAACTGCGATAAAAATATATTTTCCTCCCAGAATAAATATAAGTAATTTATCCCGTTTGATATAAAGTGTTCAGAAAATAATGTTCAAATTTAGTAACATATTGGTGCTAGAATATCACGAAGAGAACCTAAAATTACAAAAAGAAAAAGGTGCTGAAATTCAAAATTATGAATGAAAACGCGGAATGCGTAAAATTTCGTCTCCTTTGGTGCATTTTTCAGGAGACTTCATAAGCACCTGCATCTGCAAGTTATGACATTTCTCTATCTTGTTGCAGATATAAATTTATTCTTGAAACAGATTATGGAAATTTGCAAAGAAGTGATAAGGGCCTTTCTTTTGTTTCAGCCGGAGGGGCATCACCAACAGCTGTAGTGCTCGGACCGTTTGCACACGAGGAACACCGAGTGGAACCGAAGTCTCCAGCCAGCGGCGGCAACTACTGTGCGGAGAGGGGGCACGAAGGAACAGGAGGAGGAGGAGGAGGTGGAGGAGGAGGGAGTCAAGTCGCGTGCAGTGCATCTTGTTTGTATTTCGAACTACGTTCGAACAGCAGCTAGGAAGGACCAGCTAGCTACTAAGTTTAATACTACCATCAGGCACCAATTGCAGCGGTCGATTCCTCCTCTGCGAGAAACGCGGGAAAAAATTGTTCTTCAGTGACAGCCAACCCCTTCCCTCCCCTCCCCTCTTCCTTCTAACAACACAACGTGCCGTCGAAGACACTTGGGTTTGTAACTGCAAAGATATTTCAAAGCATAACCTATACGAGATGCAGTGATAGAAATTGGTGCAGTCCGCAACATTTTATCGACGGCGGTGTCATCAAAGAAATTCTTCTTCCCTGGCAAAAACCTGAACTGAAAGAAGAACTCCTCGTGTGTGCGTGTGTGTGCTTGTGTCTGTGTGTATGTGAAGTTCACTAAAAAGCGGCACGAACCAAGAAAATAAAACCTATAACAACAAAAGTGGACACAGAAGAAGCGCCATTAATACGACTTTTCCTTTCGACGCACTCCGCCCCCCTTGCGTGTGCATTTCCCCTCCAGTAGCAACCCCTAAATTTTTTTGCTGTCTTGAATGTGTGCTATTAGGGTAGGTTAGAAGAAAAAAAAACACTTGTTCTAAAAGGGGTTACACATACAGATACAGGAGACGTTAGGTAATTGAAGACAAGTGACTGTCGCAAGTCAACTGAAGCAAAAGTGCAAGTAAACAGATCGCGGGAACTGGAAGATGACTTGCCGGTGCGTAATCAAATGTGTGCAGCTCGAAACTACGTAAAACTGTGAATTTTTCTGCGCATTTGGAACTTCCTGAGAGTTTAACTCACAGCTAGTGCAAGTGCATGCCCTCCAAGGGCACCTTTCTTTAACCTATATCAAGTACACAAGCTCAAAACTAGGTAAATTTTTAAAATTAAAACTACCGAACGACAGTTTAAACATGTGTAGTGTACGAAGGAAAGGCTAAAGTGACCTAAGTGCATATCAGTGACAGATAAGAAGGAATATTAACTTGTTAGGTTTTTTGTGAAGAACCAAGTTCATCATGTATCCGTGGTACCGTGACTCCGTTAGTCAACTGGGGCAGTTCTGCGCACCGGGCAACCCGATGTCCACTACCATCAAGACGGAAAACGGCTACAACGACTGCATGCTGGCTCTCGATTATGCGGCTCAGAGCAAGGTAGGACCATAACCTCACACTTTTTGTTTAGTATAGTAATCTGTGAGAATCATAGGAATCCGCGTTATCATTTATTTCCAAAGTAGCAAATTACAGTGTTTTTCTATTGGTGTCTTGTTAGGGGTGATAAATATTCGGTTAATAGTATAGTAATATAAATTTTACGTGCCGAGATACGGTAAAACGTTCAAACACACATGGTTACACTAGTAAAGAACTCATCAGAATAATGAATGATCGTTTAAAATTTCAAAATGTACTGTTAAAATACACAAAATACACAAAATTGTAGATGTAAATATCTGGGGTTTGATGGATCTTAATGTGGTTTCCAATTTGTACAAAAATTCACTGAGACTGAAAATAATTTTACTATAGTTATAATTAGGTACTGTATTCACAATAATATCCAAATTAATTACATTTTAGTCGGAATCAGTACAAACGTTTTGAGAAAAAAAATGAAAAAGAATTATTTTTAAAAGTGGTTTGCAGTGGGTGTATGTTTGAAACGCGCGCGCGTGATTTTTACTAAAACTTATTTATTTTTATTTAATGAGCCATAAAGTGCATATTTATTCGTGAAATCTCGATGAAGAATTTTTCTTGGAACACAGTATTTCCTCTTATATACATTATAGACGTGTAATCACTAATTTCTATATCGTTTACTTATTCAATGAAAAGCTATTGAAAATTGAAACATTTGCAGAGCCATTTACGGTTTTAAGTCAATGTACTTGTTAAATTGGTATTATTATAAGAAAAAAATTATATCCTGGTGCTTTGTGTATCAAGGAATTAAATATAGTGTAGTAAAATGTATTAAGATTAAACATGCAAATATTTGCAAAGATTTAGGTCCAACTTAAAAAAATATGTTAAAAAAGAAATTTTGCACTGTTATGTACCTTTATAAACTGCAATTTAGAAACATGTCTAGTGATATAATTACTAAATTTAATAGTTTAGATTCTCAGTTCATTAATAAATAAAATACACACATATACGTATATGTGTCATCTATGTATATCACATCATTTCCATAATATTTTCATTCCTTAAAATTGTTCTATACTTGAGATGCAGTACATAACAAGGATAACATTTATAACAATTGTTGTAACCGTAATTTTTAAATTTACTACTTTATTGGTGCTCCTTTATTTCGTCACTGAGTTTATTTCTAGTATTTATACGATTTGCTTTATGTTGAATCACTTTTCTGCATTGTAAAGCGTTTGTTACTCATTTGGAATAAACGTTTCTTGAAATACTTAAGACAGGGAATTTGTACATGAGTTACGTGTAGAAGGCATGTGAATGTAACGAGATTTCATTTTTTTTGGCCTAAATGTTTACACTTTCGGTGAAAAACCAGCTGCTTTGCGACATTACTTCGTTATCCTGAATTAGTTTATCGATACACTTCAGTGCTACATTGGGTTATAGAGTTTCGAACAAATAGTATATAAAGATGTAAATATCTATATTTTAATTTTTCTAAATCTTTTATATTCGCTATCGCCTGTATTTTAATTGCTTCTCAAATACCTGATCCTCTCATTTTCTACAGAGCTGGCTAATTGCTTATAAAATTATTCCAATATGAATTGAGTAATAGCATAAGAATTTAATTCCAGTAACAATATCAAATAATAGCTCTCTAAAAGCTTACGTAGGTAAAATGGAAAATCTAAGTAGATACAATACCTGAAAAGCTTTCAATTATTATTATTTTGTATGTTAGGACTAATTATGCATGTGAAAGAACCTAGATCCTACTTCCCTTCTTGGGCAAACCACAAAACTAAACTTATGCCATATATGGGACATGAACTGGCGACCTCGTGGTGTCAGCCTCCCGAGTACAACTTATTCTATTGTATGTCCTTAAGGAAATTTTACACATATATTTACTTGGCAGCTGTAGTGTATACCAAAGTTCCAGACTTTGACTGATAGTTTTTATGGGAATGCACTACTCCTTTCCTAACAAGGAAAGAGATCTCGTGAGAAAGTAACACTAGACAATGATCTATTTACTGCCAAGATGCTGTCCTTGCGCGGGCACTGTGTAAAGTACGTAACTTTATAATTTAGTCTCACAAATTATTGACTATGTTCTTGTTACATTACCTATATTGCAAAAATTACTTGTTTATGGAAACGAGAATTATATTATCTAATTTAATAACTAAAAGATTGTTTTCAATAAGAATTTAAAAATAATAAAAATAAAAATCAAGTACTTTTGTTCACAGGAACATATGAGTAATTTTAAAAAACAAGTATTTCTTCATTATGACGTTTAAGCAATTTAACTGCAATCTCTTCCGGCTTAGTATTAGACTATTTTTATTGCATAACAAGTTTGTGAAATCTTCGATATTTTTTTTCCTCTGAGATAATGTACGTATATACTTTTGGCTGTTATGGATGGTTTACTTTTTCGAGCTCAAATTCACCTTCTCCACCCCTCTCTGACTCTTCCTCATCGAAATAAATAATCCTGAGATTTCTGGGGAAAATTGTATGTCTTACACCTAACCTATCCTTTTCTGAACAGAAATAAATTTTATTATAAATCTATCAACCATTTTTTCTTATAAATCTATATTTATAAAATATCATCCGAGGGCTGTCTTTTATTTCAAAACAGCAGCAGCAAAAATATCACCCACAAAGCTGAAGAATGCTTTATTACTTTATTACTTAACAACAAAGATGAAATATGTACTGTTGGAAAAGATTATCGTGCTTAGCATTGCTGCTATAGAAACTAAAATAACCGGGGCACTTTGTTACCCTGCGCACGAATCTTTGTTTTAAATATATTAGGTATACAAAGTATCTAAACTTTCAACACTGATATATCCCTCTACTCACTACTGTGGCTTTTAAACAATAGGTAGTTTTTAACAATTTTAGACTTGAACAATTTTAACAATTAGATTTAAACAATTGTACACCGAAAAATAATTTACAATGAGTTCTAGAAGCTATTGTAATGTTATCGTAACCATACAGTGAAACGTACTAATGATACTTGTGGTAATAGCCTTATGCTTATCTAAGGAAGAATGTATTCTTCAAAGAAAAAAGTATTGGAATACGGTCTCTTAATTAATTCATACGTTTCAAAGGGTGATTGTACAATAATTACTTTTCCAATTAGATAAACATTTCATTGTTATACAGATATTCGCTCAGTTAACGGAATATTTGCATCTCGTTTTCAATAGAAGCTTATTCTGATGTTTTTGTATTCAAGTAGGTTAAATCATTAAATTTAATTATTTTAAAAATACTCGATTTAATGAATTACTTAATATAAATCTACATAATATAAATATTTATTTATAATTGTTTATCAGTATTTAAAATTTTATAAGAAATGGAAAATTAACTAGTTATGTTTAGTATTAAGAAAACAAACGATAATGATAATATTAGGAAACGTTAACAATGGTGTGAAGCGCATCATCTTAAGTTAAAAATGTATGCAGAGTGTACAGCGCAAGTTTAACAGATTGCATATTAGCAACATTTTAATATCTGAACGAGTTTTTTGTTATTTAGTGCGTAGGAGTCTAGATTATATTGCTGTGAAATAAAACCATATAAACTTGTTACTAACAAGAGTGAAAATATGCAGTTTCATATCTTTATTCTCTGTTTACGGGGTACATTTATGGCGCTATGACAATGGTTATAAAAGACATTATTCACTATCATTACTTTTGATAAATATGTGTATGGAACAGTCGAATGAGGTTGATGCTGAAAGAAAATCCTACTGGAACAGATTATCTCTTACTATCATCTTTCAACAATATGTGGACGTTATTGATGTAGACCACGAGGAACCTGCTTTGTTCAGATCTGCCGACAACAATGTTTGAACAACATTATGACCAAAGTTGAGGTCCAATAAAATTTTCTACATCTTTAATATGCAGATGAATTACTCTCCTACAACCAGGAGTTGAAATTCTTGTTACTGTACTTGTTTACAAAGTATTATATGAGGTATAAATTTTGGTTGTTAAATTCAGTCATTTTACCTAGATACGAGAAATCCATAATTATTACTGTACACATTATGGGTTAGTTATCATTGTTGTAACCTCTTATGAAGAAGGGTAACACGCAAATAATTAACGAATAAAATATATGTATCTTACTGGCATGAACAATTAATTTTAAATACTTATTTTTTGGATTATAAATTTTATAAACTGCTTCTATGATTCTATATTGGTAGTGGTGTATTTTGACATGCACGTTTAGTGCGCAACTTATCCGGTTATAGAACATTAAATACTTACAGTGCAAAAATACTATAATAACAGATAAAAACTTAAAAATAATTGCATAACAACGTTATACTAGACTCTGTACCCTTATTGAATTACAATATAGTTGATTTACCTATACGTTTTTGGGTAACGCTTTAAACTGTTTTAGTTCTGAAATTATTTGTAAATTTATATGTAAAATTCAGAAGCAATGAAGAAATTTGTATCCCATTTCTACACAGAAATTCAGCTAAAATAACATCGACAGTATTCAAAAAACAGACTCTACCGGAAGACAAATTCCTCTGAGAGCGACGTAATAAATATTATAAAATGTGTTAGCAAATGAATCGCCACGTAAGTGAAGATAATAGAGAAAATTACCATTTTTGTTGCGGTGTTGATGGGGTGTTATTGCATTGTGAATTAAGGGAAATGATGCTCAAGCGGAAAAATAACAATAAAGCATTATCACGAAAACGTGCAAATCATATGGCATAATATTTTTCTTCAAATTCGTAAAGTCTATTAAATGAAATTATATAACAACGATATATTGGCAGAGGAATAGAGTGTCGTAACACAAGGGACATGCCGGTTGCAATAGATCCAGTAAAAGCACTTAGGAAAGTTTTAATATTCAGTATTAAAAGCACTTTCTGGTAGCGGTTGGGCATATGGTTTACGAATTATATTTTTTAACACCATACGTGTTTCGATAAACAAAACTTCTTAAATCTCTGAAAATAGTTAATCGTTAATTACAGGTTATTATTTACAGGGTTTCCTAAATATTTTAATTAGCGTGTTTCATCAGGAATTTCAACAATGCAATGCACAATAATCAATCACACTGTGTGGAGGTATGTTAAATATACCATCTTAGAACTTATTGTTGTTCATGTTAAATGACAAAGTTAACATGTTATTGTCATTACCTATTATTGTAGAGGATAAAATATATAGTTACTAAGAACGTCGCTAAAGTTGTTGATTTTATATCTGAACGAATGGTGATATTTGACGCCAGGATTTGTTCTATCTCCAAAGTGGATTACTTTGGCCAGAGTAATCTCTTCTGTTAGTAGATTATATGACCTCAACAGATAAACTGAATTTCTGAAAGCAATAACCTAATTGAAACAATATCATAATGAATTAACTTACTTCTTGTTTCTTATGAGTTTCTTAAATAATGAATGAATAATTACTTTATTGTTTTCTCTCTTTGTAAATTATTTCTTAAGCTATTTTTGAATAAGATAAAAGTTAACTAAAATGATGATGATGATGATGATAATAATAATATATAGAAGTAATTATTAATAATTTCCTATACAATAAAGAAGTTCTTATCAAAGCTTTGTGTCTTATTAATCCTATGAAACAGTCGTAATCCTTGATTTTTCTTAAATCATAGCCAACTTAGTAAACAAAAAATAATTGTTTGCTTATACAAATTTATTTTTTATATATAAATAGATTAAATGTATCTATTGTGTTTTGATCATATAAATTATCAGCTAAAGTTTGTTATTTATAATTGTGTTGAGTTTATAAAAAGTAGAGATTAGAATTTCTGAGCGCTAAAACATAAATTAACAAAAATACAAAGGAACTATAGAGAATATCAAGTTGCTTAAAAATAGGTGTGCAGTTTTCACGTGGGCCACGCCCTTTATTATTCGCAGAGAGCTTGTTTTAGTAAGAAATAGAACTGTAGCACATTAAAACTCCATAACTAAAATGGGATTAAAACACCTATAAAACATTTAACAAAGTATTGAATGTCTTTAGCATTTTTAAGAAGTTCGATAATAATTATTGCAATTTTGGGCAAAGGTTGTTGGCTTGGAGTTGTTAAATTCTTTCAGAAGAAAATGCAACAAAAGTTACAAAATTTGGCGAAACTTACGGAAAGTTAGATCGGTGATTAATAATTTTAAAATTATTTTCGAAAACTAAGTTAAATGACATGTTTGCTTTTTTATACCTTCAGTGTTATATGCTACAGATCCATGTACAAATTGTACTTGACTTATATTTGAACAGATATTTATAAACTGTTGTTTTATGTCTACAGCCTTCATTATAAGTCACGTGGAAAAATTAATTGAGTGTTAATTGTGAGTATATTATACCATTTGGACGTAATTAGTTTTCAAAGTTAGGTTTTGGAATAGTCTAAATTTTGTGTATCCATTCCAAATTTGCGGTATGTGCTTCTATGTACATATGTACCATAATTTATCGATGCTTATTTGACTTTTCTATGTACTGTGCGCCAGTATATTAGAAATATGTTATGCATCTTTACATTTAAATATATTTGAAATTTAGAACATTTCTAAAAGTAAGGTAAAGATCAGGTTGTTAACGTTTATTTAAAGGTTAATCGGTTTAGGGAGACTAATTAGAATTACGGAATGTGGCATATTTACAGAAGTTATTGGAAATTTTTTGTGTCATCATTTTATCATAAAATTCCAGAAACTGGACGCTAAGTTCAACGAAGTATTATTCCATTTTCATTTAGAATTATTAATCAGAACTAATCTTCACTAAGAAATTCCTTGATATCCTTGTAGTTTACTGCAAAGTATATTTTAAGTTGATCTAATGACTTTTGGATCATTTTAGTGAACGCAGAGGTATTTCAGTTGCAACTTTCTCTACCGAAAAGTTTGCAATGGAATTACACTGTAATTAAAATAGGTTTTGAGGTCCTCTGATCCCTGAAAGAGTGTCTTTAGAACATAGATGTGCTGCTTTTTGTGTCTGAAAGTATAGAGATAGATACAGAGAGAGGAAAAGAGAGGGACAAAGAGAGAGAGAGGGGTGGGGAGAGAGAGAACATGGCTCTAAAAGGAAAAGTTGGATAAATACCAAAGTTTTTCACTGTCCTCCTAGGATCAACGCTTTTTGAAAGAACGCTGCATCTAAAGTACACTTTAAAGGAAACAAAACCGTTCTTTTGCGTTTAAAAAAAATTGTGTTATCGATTTGCACTAAAATATATGTTAGAGCTAACTTGATAAGTAAGGCGTTTATCTTGATTTCTATACGATAAGCTGCTTAGAATCTCTTCTGTAGTTTGGATGTTGTATAATCCTGCAAAGCTATAAAATACAAGAAATAGCCAAAAACGTAGGCAGCTATAAAATTATAGCAAATAAAAATGGTTTGCCGTTAACCATTTACACAATTTTCGTTGTCATTTGGTTTGAATTTACGTGACAGATTTATACGTTTCAAAGTCAGCACAGAGTTGCCTCATTTTTGTACTTTTACTTCAACAAATTTTTTTTTTTTTTTTTTTTTTTTTGTATTTTATCTACAAAATATGCGCAACTAAATTATTTAGCAAATTCTGTTTTCTATTGCCACGAAGTATAAATAGTTTGGATAGAGGAAGTAAACGATAGACCGTAGAGAAGCAAAATGCACGTAATGCAACAGCTTTATTTTTAAATTTTTAATGTTTTCTTTTTTCTGCGACCTACCCAATAGAAACTACTGCATTGCACCCAAAAATTGGATATCAAGATTTTTACGGTAATATGAGTTTTGAGGCAGAAAAGCATTTTTAAAAAGGGTGCACCTGTGTGTTGGAGTGATAGGGGGAGCGAGAAAAGTCTCCCACACCAAACTACAGTTTAGGTATATGGGAGAATTTGAAATGTTTTACTTTCTCAAAACTATTCCTAAAATTTTGATCGAAATACCTACTTTATTTTGATTAAAATTTACTTTGTAAATAAAATGTTGAATTTTCTGTGAATAGCTTATATCTTTAAGTTATTTTTGTTTCTTAATTTTGTTAGCAGGATAAACCACAAAGGCTTAGTATGTCCAAAAATAATATATATCTAGATAGCACAGTTTTTTTCAAACAATACTTTTGGGGCATCAGGCAATTTCTCAGATGTAAGCTGTTATTAGTTTGACTTTATTAGTTTTTAAGTACTTAACTATTCACTTGTTTCTTGCGATGTTGGGAAAGACTGAGAATTGTTAATGCCATCATATAGCGCTTCATTTTTAAATGTTGGACTGCTTATTTGGTTTCGTACCTATATGTATTCTTGTCAGCACGTATAATGAAGCTCTTTCTACAAAGCCTTATCTGAATTAAAATAAGTGCATCGAAAAATAAACTTTCCGTAAGCACATTCTTTAGAAGGTAAATAAAAATAAACTTAATCACATCAGATTTTAATATAAATGCTCAAATTCACAAGAAGAGTTCGGAATAAAGAAAGAGATTTTTACATATGCCAGCCATAGCGTGGTGGTAGTATGTCTACCTTATGTTCAAGAGGTCTCGAGTTCGAATCTCGGTCAGGGTGAGTATTTTTCTGGGGTTTCCCTTATCCTGAAAGGTAAATGCCGGGTAACTCTAAGCCCTATGGACTCATTTGAGTATCATTTAATTTGTTTCATTCATCGTCCTATATGACAACGTTTGCGTATGTCAATTACACGTCATTACACATGGCCATGATTTCAATGATTTGTGCAGAGCAAACAATAAGTTCTAAACTGACATAAACTACCGCTTTTTGTCCGATTCTTCAACAGTTCACAAAATGCACAAAACATGCTCTCAATGCGATTTATATAACGTTAAAATCACAAATCATTAGCATCATACGAAATTAAAAGTGCTTTGAATTCTTTTCTAAAATCATACTCGGCATTCCTGTAGTTATTTTTAGCTATAACAAATGAAGGACTGGAATGCGCTAACTTCGCTGGAAGAAAGACGGAAGTTACCACAAACATGTTATAAAAATATTGGCAGCTGCGATGCCCTTAGGGAATACCGGTGGCGATGAGTTGAATCTGTTGACAAATGCCTGAACTGTGGTAGAGCAAGGTTTTGAAATCACAAGATTATAGACGCAATTTTAGCGGTAAATGTAACGATTTTTCCAATTAGTATTTTTATGACCGCTATAGGAATGTTTGTTGAGTTGAAATACCTTTTTTGGTGCCGTATATTTCCAATGTGGACGATAAAAATATATGTTACACAGTAAACTACCAACTTCTGTACACCGCTACTAGTAAGAAACACTTCATATAAAGCGTTACTTAACATACATATTTTATATACCTTTTAATATAATTTTTATTTTCAGCAGTTGTTTATGTAACGAGGGAAGCGTTGCAGTTTCATCCGTAAACTAATTTGGAAATATATAAGTTCTGTATGTAACGATTTTAATATTTAATGGAATAAATATAGTAAAATTTTTTCAACTGTTAGAACTTTATCAATATTTTAGATACTTTTAACCTTAGAAAACAATATAGGTAGAAATTTTATTTTTTAATTTATTTTGCAAAACTGGATTGGTCTCCATAAGGCTTCTAGTCTTCAAGTTGAAGTAATTTTAGCATCACTTATCACAGATTCTTAATTTGTTAACTTGGTAAGAAATAAGTCGCCAAGAGTTCATTTAATAATTTTATATAATTGTATGTATGTCTTTATGTTTTACTTAAACGAGATTTTATATTTAAATCTTATCTGGGGATTAGGATAAAGAAAATTTTAAACAATATATTACAACTGCAAGCATTTAGTAAACTATGATGCTTTTTCAGAAAAATTTAAAATGCCCAGATCTAATTAAAATGATCTAATTATCTCTGCTTACAGAAAAGTGCAAGGCCAAATGGATAATTAAGTGTATTTTAATAAAGTCACAATTTGAGCTATTATTTATATAAATGACAAAACACTAGTGTCCTAAGTATAGAATATTGTTACGAGTTTTTGCATTTTAATTTCTCTCCTACTAGAGAGCATAAGTAGAGTAAGTGTTGCATTCCATCTATAAATTTGATACTGACATTTCACCGGAAATGTAGATACGTTTGGAGGTCACCGGAGTGCAAAAGGTCCTTTTTAGAAACTGTCGGCGTATACGTGTGTTTTACGCCCAGCCTAACTAAAAGAGAAAGTTTGATTAAATACTAAAATTGGTATTTTTTGTAATTTTAGGATGTTTGGTTGACAAATAAAATGTATATTCTTAAATTTCCTAGAAATAATATGTGAAATCCTCTTCATTTTAAGTGATTTTGTATAATTAGTAAACTACACGAAATAAAAAAATTGCTAATACACATTAAATGTATATGTTGTTAAACCACGCAAGTTTGGAGAACTTTTTTCGGGATTCATATTTGTTTTTGTTTAATTTATAAATATATTTTGATATTTATAATTTATTTTTTGAGACGCAAGTCGCTATTCGCCTTTTTCATGTCGTCCATATGCAAAGCGCAAGCAACTTCAAGGCTGTCACATACCGATCCGCTTTTCAAAAATCTGTTTGTGGTGTAAGACCACTTATTACAGAAAAATAAAATTAATATAAATTTGCAATTTATATTTATCTCGATTAACAAGAAATATAAATATAATTCAGTAGGAATGATTGTAGAAGAGTGAACAGGGAAATGATATGAATATAATACATAAATTTTTCTGTAAATATTTTTATAATCGTGATGAAGTTTTCAACGGGAGAATTATCTATTTTAGAAAAATATGCTCTACAGAATGAATTGGAAACAGAATTGCTTGAGGACTTTTGACATGTTAATCCTACTTTGTATGGCTTCTGAGAAAATAAAAATGTTATTGAAAATTATCACGAAAATGGTTTATAACATATTTTATGTTACAAATTGTGTTGTAAAACAAATATTAACACTTACTGCACGGAAGTGAGGTATACAGACAAAACACAACAGGTGGAATACCTACATGAATATGAACTTTCATTAATATCAAGAGCCTTTTATAGGGTTGTATTAGATTTCAGTATTTCTAGCACTTCTTGCAATTAAATATTCGGTATTTATATATTGTAATATAACATCATTAAAAACCCGAGACTACAACAACCAAAATTTCAGGAGAAGTAAAAAATCACTTGGGTAAGTTGATTCCATTTGATATGTACTTTTATTTCGCATTTTATGATTTACTTATGATATGAGAATAAAAGTACTGAAAGGGCAGCATGCCACACATTGAAGATGTAAAGATGCGTATTTTGCTATACCTGAAACTTCTATTTTTTAAACTTGTTAGTAAATTGTTTTAGAGAATCAAATATAGCGGAAGTTTACCATATGAGAACTTTAACGATGGGGTAGAAGTTTTCTTCGTACCATAGGAAGATGTCCAACTAATCAAACTTTACATTTATGTGACATCATTTGAAATATGCTGTTCATATATGCACGAATGGTATACACTCTTGTCTTTTCCTAAAAGTCATTTAAGTTATTCCCAGATATAGTCACTGGAATCCCGATATAAAAAATAGGTGGATTATAGCATCTGCTTCCTTTAACTCATAGAGAACATGTTTTAATACTGAGAAAATATTTTGGAAATCGTACAATATTTGTGAATTTACACGATAATTTGCCAAGTTCATTAATACGTTTAGAAAATAGGAATTTACACGTCTGCTTCACATTCAAGAGCTCGCAAGTTCGAGTGTCGGTCATGGTAGGTTATCTGGATAAGGTTTCCTTTTTCTCCCCTTGTCAGAAAGATAAATGTTGGATTACTTTAAGCTCTATGGGCTCTGATCTCATTTGAGCACAATATTACGCATTTCATTCTATCTTCCGATATGACTTACACTGAAAGGCTTTAAATAAAAAAATAAACGTATCACTTAATTACCATGATGTAAACATCTGAATATATTGTTGTGTTTCTGGATTTGATTGCAGAAGTCTTTGAGAACTACGTTCCTTTTCTGAGCAGTAGCTAAAATATCGGTATACTTTAGTGTAATGCCGAATGGATGTAACATCGTTCTGTGATTTATATTTTTATGTTAATGTAAAGTGTTATTTATCTCTTTTTGACAAATGTGTAGTTTGGGAAAGAGCAACTCAAATAAACTTCTACACATTATCGATATCTGATATTTTTAATTCGGATACAATTCTACTCAGATGTGTAACAAAGTTCTTCAAAATGAGGTAAACTGTATTGCCTATAAATTCATGTAAATCTATAACAAAAGTTTCAAAACGATATTGTTCGTCAAAAGAAATTTTGGCACGGTTATTATGTTCTGAGAATAAACCCGGAACATTTCCCCATTTGCCTCGCGTCCTTTGACCGTTCGACCGCGGCCTTTACCACGGTAACAAGGTTAGAGTTTTTATGGTTTAGGACCAACAGTCATAAAACATTTAAGAGCCCGGAAGCTAAAACCATCTTGTGTTAGTCCACATATTTTACGCATCATCCAAAACTTACAGATTAAAATAAATCACTAAGGAATAACTTCAGCCTCAGTGGTTAATGACGTTTGATTTCCAAATGCAGCTTTGTTAAAGTTCAATATTGTAGTAACACACTTTATTCAAACAGTTTTTTTTTTTATCCACAATGATCAGAAGTCTGAACATTTGTTTTCAGTAATTTAATACAAATCTTGCTAATTATGTAGAATTATGAAACAGGTTTAAAATATAGCGAGTTAAATTCACATAGGCTTCTCTACCTCTTGAAAAATAATTTCAAGAACATCTATATGGCAAGTTTTAAGTAGATCGTATCTCTATGGTAAGGTTTAGTCTATTCCTTTAGTTTTTCAACATTAGAAAACTGTACAAAATTCAATTAGAATAAAGAGAACTTACAAGACATAGGCTTTATTAATCATGCAAATAACTTAATCAAATAGCGTTTCGCCCGCCTCGGTAGCGAGGTGGTAGCATGTCTGCCTCACGTTCAAGAGATCCCCAGTTCGAATCTCGGTCAGGGTGGGTTACCTGTAAAAGGCTTTTCCGGGGTTTTCCCTTATCCTGAAAGACGAATATCGGGTAACTTTAAGCTCCATGGACCCCGGACTCATTTGAGCATCATTTCACCCATTCCATTCATCGTCCGATATGACTTAACGTTGGAGGACGTAAATTATATATAAATGGCGTTTCGAACAAAATGGAGCCATTTTTTAGAAAACGAGAAACGACAAAATTTTAATTAAAGGGTATTTAGGGGCAGGAGTATTCTTGAAATTCGATAAAATGTATTGAAATAAACACAAATACTAGGCTTGATATGATTACAATAAGTAACCTTTCGTTTTTCTGTTTGCAACACACAAACAAGAAAATTTTGTGTTCAATAATTTATTTTTTACATATGTAATTACCTTTTTTTACACTTTTAATTACCTTTTACATTTGAGTACTTTTAGACATGATATTTTGTCACAATAGTTTTTTGCCTTGTTTTATGCTGTTAGAGGATGAAACATTTAGCTATGAGATTTGTTTAGATTTGTTTAGGTGATTTTAGATGCTGAAATAAAATAATGCCAGACTACAATCGTATAAGGATTCTTTCGCCGCAACACAAAATTTCTGGTCGTTCTGAAATATGCGAGGGATCCTAAGAGGATTACTCTGGAGCCAACATGGTGTGACAGTTCAATAAACTCCATTAATGCGGGAGTCTCACGGCAGAGAGGGGAGAAAAGGTTATTTGATTTCTTTGGAAACTAGCTAGAATATATTCACAAGTGTAAAAATACCTTGTGCTACACTTGCGATAAAATTAGCAATAATATAGGTGCGTTATGGTTTATGAACAATAAACCTTCAAACTTTGTATTTATTTTGAATTATATCAATACTTCCTGGATAAAATGTTATATTAGTCATTAGTTAAATATAATAATGGTTTTGAAACATTAAACTTGTGAAAAATATGTAGGGAAACAGTTGAATTAATTAAGACTTAGTTATGTATATATTGCACATTGCTTCCGAAGGTGTTTATTGATATATGCTGATATAACTTTTATTTTATTATGGTTTAATAATTTAATTATTATGACTATAAATTATTTAGAAGTAAGCTGATAAAATATAAATAATGTTGGCTACATATATTATTTTATAGCATACTGGATGGGCTTTACGGCATGGCGTTTCACAGTGGCTTTTTGAAACCTGAAATTTTATTTATGCATCTTTCACTATATTTTTTTATGAAATAGTTGTATACTAATCTACAAGATATGTATGACGAAATGTTGCATACTACTTTATGATTTTAATTTCATTAAGTTCCACAGTAGAGAAAAATGTCCTCTCGATATTTGCGGAAATAAGTTTGAAAAATTAATGAACGCTTTTGTTCCTAGTTTGCTTCATGTTTTCTTAATTACCGCCAACAATTTTACAATTTTTAGACATGTTGTGTGACTTGGAAGTGCCTGTTAATAATGACCACATTATTAAAATAGAAGAGTATGTTTAGAAAATTTAGATATGTATTTTAAACGTTGGTGCCTTTTACTTGGTCACTAAGTCATTCATAGAGGCTCCACAGTTTTCATATAAAAAGGATAAATATTCAAAGAAATAGGGGCAAAAATTGTGAATATAAAGATTATCATTGCCAAACCGTTTTGGAAATGGCAACATCTGGTTCAAAGAGAAAAATTATAATCTTTGTTGTTAATGATTATACATTTCGGTTGATTACGCTGAACGTAAATATTTATTTTTATTTAATGTTGCAATGTACACTGGGGACTTGTTTACAATGTATAAGGACTACAGCAAAACTTTCTTTCGTAAGGGGGATCAAAATGTTTGGCAACCAAGAATCTTACTGGAGAATTAGGATAAAGTTTAGTCAGATGTTCTCTCTTAAATCCTTCACATCTCTACAAAATTAAATAAAATACTGGTTAAAGAAATAAATACAGCAGTTTTAAAAATATATAACCATATTGCAAGCAGGATCGTATTGTCTTTGTTTTATTGCGCTAAATTGTGTACATTTCTTGGACTGAATTATCCGCAGCCAACTTCCATGTCATATTCTTTTATCATCTTGGAATTTTTGTATTCTGGTACAATATTCTCAATGTTGGAAATTATGTGTCTTATAGCAATTGATTGAGAAGTTTTCGAGGTAATGCTATGTATATAAATACGTAATTTAAAGTATATTACGACATTAGGTTTTAAGGTGAGTTTGAGTTTTATATGACCAGCTGTTGTATAAACTGTCATACGACTTTCTCTAGCAATTACATTTAGAATGTTTTTTATAACATACTGTTACTTTCTGTTATCCATGATAAACTTTCCTCAGAAATTGTTCTATTGTCCTGTGGTTTCATGCGCAGATGCATATAAACATAAACAGAACGTATATTTAATACATTTCAAAAGCATTACTGAAATATGGGAGCATTACAAAGGAACATAGAAAAATCTGTTATGGCAAATGCCATAAAATGCTAATTACATAGAGTACGCATTTTAATGAGTAGTACGTTTTTATACAGCGATCAGCTAGTTCTTTCAGTTCCCCAATAAAGAGTTCTCTAATGCTATCCACGTAACACTCTAGATATACATTTTGTGATACCTAAATGCCAAATATCTGACGTTTTAAACAACATCGAGGTTTTGACATAAAGTATTAGTCTAACAGGAGTGGTAGTAATTTAAGGAAATATTTACCTTGCATTCTTGAAGGCTGCTGGACTTGAATATCATGTTTGATATTTAGCAAATATAACTTTATGCATTATGTTGTCTCTGTAAAGAATTTTGTTACAAACGTTCTGGATAGTTTTCCTTTGAAGTATATTGGGATATTTGTTAAACATATATGTGGGTTGTGTAGAATATCGCTAATTGTACGATAATAACGTCTGAAAGACGTGTTGTGTTTATCAGCTTAGTTAGGTCTTTGTTTTTATAGAAATAGATTTAACAGGTGTAAAATATTAATTAGGAACAGTGCATGAACATAAATATTTTTCTTTAATTAGCATTTGTGTAAACATTATTATTGTTCTGATATATTCAATTGCTAAAGCATTTGTCTATTGGAAAATACATACTGAATCGCAAAGGATAGGTTTTCCGTATTGAACAATACCAGAAACATCTCGATGATGTTTGGTGACTTCTAAATAACTTATAAATATATCTTAAAGGAAAAATAAATAAAATAACTCAATTGCGTTGAATATTTTACACTGAGAGGTTCAGTAATTGTTATTATAAATTAGTTTCTTCAGGTAGAGTGTTTAGCCTCCATATTGACTTGTTGATTAAGTAGGTGGTAGAGGCATTTATCAGCAACATCAACGACATGATTTATCATATCCTGTGTCTAAACTCATCAAGAAAGCTTAGTTTTTTGTACATGTGAAAACAGAAATTCTAATCCTGGCAGAACCAGTATCAGACTTTAGAATGAAAATTTGTTGCGGATTCCCGAGCCATAGTTCTAAGGTGAAATTTTCTTTAAGAACTGCTTTGAAAGTTTGTATCATCTACAAAATATATCTTTTTATTTCAAGTGAAAGTGTATATTATTTTATTATAAGACCCTGCTTGGTTTATCTGCGTTCTTTAAACGTTCTTCGGATACTCTATGCAGTCCATTTTAGAACGTGTGCGTTCAAATATCGGGCAACGAAATATAAACGCCACAAAGCTGGATAATTCTGCAATGAAGAATAAGAACGATAAATGCCGTATTTGAAATGAATTTCGACGTTCAAATTCGCGAAAACATGAACGCCTTCTATAAGCGTACTTACGTAGTTGCTTATGAGCTTAATATTGCACTTAACTAAAAAATTCAACATAGAGCTTTTACCATAAATACTAGTTTTAAGCCTGAATTTAAAAGATAAGTCGGTGTTTTTCATAAAGATGTCTACAAACCAAAGAGCCCATTATATAAATAATTATCATCACTGATTATTTTACCAAAATGGATCTTATAAATTGAATTGAAGGATTCTACGTTTGATATATTTGTTATGGCGAATGCAATACGTATCTTCAGTTCCTAGAAGAGTGTTAGGAAATTTAGTTCTTGAATTCTTCACCATCCTACACACTGGAAGTATTGCCATTAAGATCCGTACACGTCTTGTAGTAGAAGATGAGAATAAATCTTACTTAAGCAACTCCTAATTAACTGTTTCTATTATAGGCATTACCGACTGCAGTAATTCAGTTTTCTCCCTTTAGTGAGAATGATGCAAGATAACAACGCTTCAGTCTTAGTAATATTCTTAAGTTAGGGACCGAGTTTACTTTAAACACATCTTTGATTCGTAATAATTGCTGCGTTGATTTAATGATTTGCTTATAGATGTTACCAAATCTTTGTTACAAGCCTACAGAGTCTTCTATTGTTTTCCTAGTTGCTGAAAAAATAGCAATTCCATGCGTTCATTTTTTTCCATGTTACATGCCATTTATTTACAGGTAGTTGATGACATCCAAACATTCAGTGTTAACGTATGGCAGCAAATATACCTTTGAGGCGCCCTTATTTCGAAAAAAGAATATTTAAAACCACTGAACACATGAGTCCGCTTCTGTGAGTAATGAATATAAATCGAAAATGAAACCTTGCATAAATATCCATCGCGATTATTTTTCTCTTATTTTCGTTGTTTTCCCCCCATCTTAGGTTCAGTAGTAACAAGATCTGTGATATGTGTTTTGTTTTCCGTATCGTTTGATTAATTTAGCATTATTTGTAATCAGCAGCTTGTTAAGAGTGCCGCAATTTTAGTGGAGACAGCACTTTTTATTATTCTAAAATATAAGAAATTTTTGTGTATTAATTGGTAAATAAGTAATGCTAGTATGCAGCTATTTCTCTTGGTATACCTATAAAAAGCAACTACTGATAAAAAGCATTTAACGCTGATATCTATCGAGTCCTTTATCGAATGGTGGAATTGTGGAAGAAAGTGAATGGTGGAGAAACTAGCTGCATTAGTATGAGTTGCCCTTCTTCCACGGAAAATTCTTTTAAAAACTACAGGAGTTTTCAGAAATGCTTTTAATGTAAACTAACTGTAGTTACTTTAGGTATTTATACAATAAGCAATAGTAAAATATTAAAAAGCTGGTCGCTCTGCCATGCCATTAACATTTCATACCCAGATAACGCATCTTCTTTTTATTGTTGTTATCAGTTTCTCCTTGTTTTTAAATAAATTACTGAATAGTAAGAAAAGGCTTCAACTGGTAATGCAGTTGCACTTCACATGCTTAATTATAACATAAATAGGAAAGCTGTACACCAAACTACCACTAAATAAGTAATAGTTTTCATAATTGTAATGGAATGTACCATTTTATGCCAAATGAACGAAAGGGCAACACTGAACTACGATGAAAAGATGTATGGTGCAAAAACGAAGTTATCAGGGCTTTTTCTGTTTAAAAGTGTCTACATATTTCCTTGGGTTAAATTACACAAATATTGTAAACAATTTCTTTCATGAGTCACACATTGCTTGAAATTTTAACATTTATTTTCACAGATAATCGACATTTGTTATATATATATATATATATATATATATATATATATATATATATATAATTTCTTAAAAAATTAAAACCTGGATTTTATGATCTTATAGGGAATTAGTATCAAATGCTAATAGAAAATTTTATAACCAGCAATATTAACTTATTTTGAAGACAAAATCTACTGTAAATATATACTTCGTTGCTCATATTGTGCTTGTAAACAATAAAATAAACCTCAAGCCTTAGTAAATAAGACGTTGTTGCACTGAATTTTGTAGCATTAGTTTCACTTCATTGTGAATTTAAGACATCAATTTTGCTGTTAGCTAATAGGTGACGATCGTAAAGTATCCACGTTATTTCATAAGGAAATAACCATTAGCTCATTTTTGCCGAGAGTATGTGTACTTTTAAACGAAAATACTGATCAGGAATATTAAAAATTTACATAAGCATAACATGTGGTGTAATAGTTTGTTAAACATGTTCTAAAATTGTATGTAAGTGAAATATTTCATTTAATAGAAGCTAAAACTGTGCAGTAATTTCAACTAAGTGCAGATGGCATTATGTGCTTTCCTACACATCATTCATAAAATTGCATTCTATTTGAGAAGACTGCTGAGAATAAACAAATCTTTCTTATGCAATATGGGTTAGGATGACAACATAATAAAGATTTTATTAATCATAACCCATAACCTAAAATTATAGAAAGAATAGGACGTAATTTACAAGCTACAAGCCAAATACAACGCAAAAATAAGCTACAAAAAATTTACACTTTGTTAAGTTTGTGGTTAATTTTCGGGATATATCAGTTCTACCAGTTCTTCACGTAGGAGTTATTTTACTTATCAGAAAATTTAATTTAATAATTTATCAGTAAGTGGGCTACTGATTCCCTGGACCTGCGACCTAGGGAATCAGTAGGCCAGTGCCTACCCTACTGAGCAACAAAAACCGATAAAACAAACAGCTCCTGAATTAACTCCATGATGGCAGTATCGCTTTAACCATTTATAATGACTAGTAATACTCAAATACTCTCCTTTTATTTAAAATAATATTTCAGTTATTATGGTCTTCTCTTTGGAATCTGCCCAGACGTACAGTATCACTTTGAATAACTGTAGTTATAAATATACAGTCATTGTTTTGAAATATTGATATTATTGCTATTTTGTTTATTTATATTAAATGATAAAATGTATAACTCCGAATAGAAATTATACTGGAAATACTCGGGTTTCATCAACCCAAAAATACTTCCAAAAACGATCTATTTAAGAGAGAATGAAAGAGTAAGCACCAGTTTGGAGTCTACCGTCTTCCGGAGATGCAACACGATATTTTTAGCGAAATTCTCAGAAACTTCTCTAACACTTTAAGTGCATGTCTGATAACTTAATATAAGAATAAGACCTTTAGGTATAATTTTTATGAATTGTTTATATCACAGTTGTGAAGGGAATCGTAATAAGTAGACAAGGCTTATTTTATAAATTTGCAGATCTCAATTTATTTCAAATAATCTCTTCTGCAGCTTTAGCCAGTTGCAAGCTGTATACATATACTCTGTTTAATTAATTAATAATAATAATAATAATAATAATAATAATAATAATAATAATAATAATAATAATAATAATAATAATAATAATAATAATAATAATAATAATAATAATAATAATAATAATAATAATAATAATAATAATAATAATAATAATAATAATAATAATAATAATAATAATAATAATAATAATAATAATAATAGTAATAATAATAATAATAATAATAATAATAATAATAATAATAATAATAATAATAATAATAATAATAATAATAATAATAATAATAATAATAATAATAGTAATAATAGTAATAATAGTAATAATAGTAATAATAGTAATAATAGTAATAATAGTAATAATAGTAATAATAGTAATAATAGTAATAATAGTAATAATAGTAATAATAGTAATAATAATAATAATAATAATAATAATAATAATAATAATAATAATAATAATAATAATAATAATAATAATAATAATAATAATAATAATAATAATAATAATAATAATAATAATAATAATAATAATAATAATAATAATAATAATAATAATAATAATAATAATAATAATAATAATAATAATAATAATAATAATAATAATAATAATAATAATAATAATAATAATAATAATAATAATAATAATAATAATAATAATAATAATAATAATAATAATAATAATAATAATAATAATAATAATAATAATAATAATAATAATAATAATAATAATAATAATAATAATAATAATAATAATAATAATAATAATAATAATAATAATAATAATAATAATAATAATAATAATAATAATAATAATAATAATAATAATAATAATAATAATAATAATAATAATAATAATAATAATAATAATAATAATAATAATAATAATAATAATAATAATAATAATAATAATAATAATAATAATAATAATAATAATAATAATAATAATAATAATAATAATAATAATAATAATAATAATAATAATAATAATAATAATAATAATAATAATAATAATAATAATAATAATAATAATAATAATAATAATAATAATAATAATAATAATAATAATAATAATAATAATATAACAAATAACAAATATAATAACAATAATATAACAACAAATTTTGGAACCACAAGTTGTAGGTGAAGAATACAGACTTAGAAGTAAAAAGGAGATGAAAAAATATATAGACATCCATAGTGATATTAGGAAACGAAGGTTAAAATGTTATGGGCATATTAAACGATTAAATTCAAATAGGCTCACAAGACACATTTTGGAATTTTACGAAAATAGCAGTAAAGCACAAGTAGACACTATGAAGTGGATTGGTAAAGTAAAAATGATTTAAAATTGGCAGGAATCATATCCTAGACAGGGACGTGTTTAGACTGAAGGTGTAGAAGAGGCAAGTTGACCAAGAGGACAAATAGAAGAAAAATATTGGAACAACGTGGACAGACGAGAGAATGAGAAGGGCTAAGAAACGTCTGTAAGTACTTTGCGCAGTCCTATATGGGCTCTATCACCCAAGACAAAAAAAAACTCCCATAGGCCGAAATTCTTTCACATTGGTTGCGTTGATATGCTCTGCTCAATTGGCAGCGTCTTTAAGAAACAAAACACTTCAAATTTAATTTGTTTGCTTTGTGCTTCGGATTAACAGTTGAACCTTTTCCCGCGTCTTAAGTGTGTAAATTATTCCATATTTATTATTTTGAAATAATTTCTGGGCACACTTTGGTGTGAATACTGGTCTTGTATAGATAAGTTTTAATGAATGCTATTGTATATAACACATGCCAGGAAGTTTATCATGGACTGAAAGAGTGCCTAAATATATTAGACTAGGGTGTTCTTTATACTGTGGGGCATATTTGGTTTTCTAAACTTTTTAATTACTATTTTAAGCATCTGCTATGACTTGCTTTTCATTCAAGTCTTTAGCGTTTTGCATGGTGTCTGCATACAAATAACTTTCCAAAATATTAATCTCTAACGGGAAACATTTACACAGCTATTATAAGTCCTTATCTTAAAAAAAACTTTCTTCGTTACTTTTTACTTCATTGAATAATTAACTATGTTAACCAATTTATTTAAAAAGAAAGTACACAACTATGTTTACAAAAACCAAGGTTTTTTTTTTCAAACATTTATTTTTATATAATTTCTCTGTACGTATAGGTCTCTAAGCGAGTCAATGTATGAAATAGTAATAATTGAAACGAACAAATTGGATTCTGCAGAAAAGTTCATTCAATTTATATTCACGCCAATACTAAATATATGAAATGGTTTCTCACTCACGAGTTTTATCTCATTACCGAAAACAAATCACCAATTTAAAAATATAAAGTTAATTATGAAGCAGTCCTGTTTGTGTTGCGATATTTTTTTCTACATGGGTTGGCAAAATGTTGAATAAACCAATGACATTTAAGAATTATTACTCACTCTTTTCGTTTTTGGTATGGCTAGCGTTCTATCTTAGACTCAATGGGCAACATTCGTTTATATTATATAGCGTTTTCCATTTTCCGTTAACACCGATTTTAAAAAATACTTTTTACTCACGCCGAAGCTACTGTACAATTTTTTTTTGTTGTTTTAGCAGAATAGTTTAAACCTGAAAATAACGAATTGTGACATGTGTTTGTAATTTAAAAAGAGATTTGATTAGTAGTTTTCACTTTTACTCATTAATATTAAACTTGCGCTTTGGCGTTTCATGAACCAGGAGTTCGTAAATTTGTGTTCCTTCTGAGACTTCAATGCATGTTTGTAAAGTGTATGTGTGTAAATAGAAACTAAAAGCAACTAGAAAAGTTGAAAATGAAACAATATACTTTATCATTTACACAATTAATATTATTTCAATTATTTCCTTAACAGTCTTAATTAATCTCTCTAAATGATGTGGCTCTTATTATGTATATATTATTATATATATTTTGTGGCTGTGGATAAATAAATTTACTGTGTGGGAAAATTTCTCTTTGATTGGCTAGAGGATGAAAAAGAGGGCATTTAATATATAGTTTTCTGAAAAATAAAGAGATCTGTTTATATTATGCTTAGGAATTAAATAGGACCTTCTAAACTCTAAAACTAGGACGGATGAAAATACATTTGCTATTCGTACATTATAAGTAGGAATATCACAGGTTATTAACCATATTAACCCCTGCATAATATATGTTGGCGTTTACAGACAATATTCAAACCGATTTTTATCCGGGTAAGGAATTCGTTGCATATTGTTCGGTAATATAACTGTTCTTTTCTTCTTATGAAAATTGAGTTTAGAAAGTTTTGAGACTAATCGAAAGCTTTTCCTTTTTTATAGTGTCTTATAAAGAAACAAAGTAGACAGCATACAATAAATATTTCTCTGTAATTTGTATTTCTATCTTACTTTCAGTAATCATCCTCTCATATCAAATGTTTTTCATTGTTTTAGGTTCATAAGCATATAAATATGAGGAATAGCTAGCGAAACGCAAATGTCCATTCTACGTTTAGTTTACATTTTGAAACAAGAATCATTAGATGTAGTGTGAAATAAATATATGAACCACAATCAGACAATTTCATACAGCTGAAACTGCCATGAAATGGCTGGAAACTTCCACAGACTCAAGAAAATTTAACCTTCATGCACGATGAAACGCCGCCCTACATTAGCTTTGTAAAGGAAGTAATTAAAGACACCTTTGCAGGTGGGGTGACAGTTGTATTTACCAAAATTTTGACTTGTATGTTCTTACTTTTAATTTGACCAGTTTTTGTTTGAGATTACGCTAAGAATAAAGCGAACGTACAATGTTTGCCTACTCTTAAGCAATTGCAGAAGGAATTAGCTTATGGGGACCAATCCGTGGTATGAAATACAGATTTTGCAGAACAATGTATGTTTGTACGTTTCAAACTGCTCTATAAGATGTAAATTGCTGCTGGTTACTCTGTTACCCCATGCAGTTTCTGTAAAAACCGAATAAATTACTTTAGGCCTTATTTTTTATTAATACTATTAAGAAGTATATAAAGCAAGAAATTAATTTAAAAGTTTGCAAAGACTTTATTTTATTTTCAATATCATATAACTTTTAAGAGAGATTTTTGCAACATAAAATTAAAATCAGGTTTCAAATTTTAAACAATTGCGCCGCAAGGGACAATTATTTGAAAAAATATTTATATGAGGAGCTACTTACGAAGTTGATGTGAATACTTGAATGAGTATAAAACATATTAAACAACTGGTTAAACGTTAAATGAATTGCTTAAGAGGCAGAATATTAAAAACTCATAGTTTCGTAACCTTAAAAAGGTCTTTTTCCCTTTAAAGGTGCCTAGAACCCCTAATTTCACGAGTGAAAAGTGAAGTATCAGTTTCCATAGAAGATGATGCGATTAAGTTGATTTATTTCAACTTCACATTTAGGCACTAAATTTTGTTTTGATCCAGCCCTTAGATTGTGTTTTCGTGAGTACTCCATTTAATATTTTAAATTTTACAATACAGTTCTACAATTACTAAGCTGCTTTCGAGGTTAGGGTAATTAGTGACGGATCGAGAGGATCTACATCTTTTAGATCGATTCCGAACCATCTTTGGTTTTAGGATACTTCACACGAGGTAGTAAGAAGTGCTCTGAATAGAGCAACTTAAAATCGCCATCTGGAGCCGGAAATCGAACCATAGATCTTCGTTACGAGAGATGAGAACGAATTCACTTAGGTATCCCGACGCACATTTTTTGAAATGTTCATGATTAAAAAGAAAGAAAACATAACTGTAAATACTTTAGGTTATGTAACGACAGTTACACCCGAAATCCATATACATTCTTTTTTACTGCCAAGAGAGATTTTTAGGAAAAGTTTAATAGCCTGTTACGGCATTTTAATATTTTAACACTAATTCACCATTACATTTCGATTTTGGGTACTTATCGGGCTATTTATTTCGCACGATTTACTCTTAGGTATTTCATATTTTGCTTAACTTTCACTGAAACCTTATTTAAGGCTCATTTTTACGGAATAACTCTGTCACGATTTTATACTCGTATATCATGCTTCAGCAATCTTATTGTAACTATAAAATACCATGGTTATTAAGGGAACAAAATTTGTTTTTCCACTTTCCGGCAAATTGAGCACTAACTTAATTTTTCATCTCAAAATTCATTCACATTATATTTCTTTGATTTGTTATCTTGCAGAATATAATCTAATACCCGATTTCACCACATATATTAAGAATTAAGACGGCGGTTAGGCTATTAACAAAAGTCATTACAAATATTTCATTTCACCAACAAGTGTTAGTTTAACACTCGTGTTAAATATCTTGTTAAACTAACAAGCCATATTTTTGTTGTTAAGTCCTTAACAATTGTAGAATTGTCAAGATGGAGAAGGTGAAGCCAGCAAGCTAGCTTTTGATGTCGATTTGTTATATTTAGACTGTCTGTTTTTTATCTTTTTTATTTTTTTTATTACAAATTGCATTCGCAATAGATTGTGGCCTATGAGGAGAAATGATTTTGACGAACTATCAGAAGATTGTCTACTGAGGTATAGACTGTTGAAACAAGTTGTTATGAAGGTTACTGAGGAAGTACAAGAGAGGTTAGAACATGCATCGAAAGGAATATGTCGATCTCGCCTTTGCTTCAAGTATTAATAACTTTGCGATTTTATAATTCACTAAATTCTGTGGATAATACATTGTAAATTCCCGACTTGAAACGTTCAAGTCTGTCGTCACTTCTATCCTTCTTCGCACCTCGTTTGAAATTTACGTAATATTGACAAACTTGCTTCGTACTTCTGGTTGTGACATTTGCATTCGAATTAAACTCATTTTCAATTTTTTCCCACGTCACATATTTCTCTTTCACATTTACCGCATCCGTCCTCTTATTTTCCGCAATATCATTTTATTTAGTTATTTAATTCAACTAACAATTATTTCTCCATTGATGAGAAATTTCTCCCATGGTTTCCCTTCTGATTTTGTTTACCCGCCAATTTTTCAGCTGTGTGTAAATGAAAATAAAAACAGAAGCGTATTGTAATGCGTTCATAAAATAAGATTCTTCCACAGTTTATATTTATAATATTTACAAGTCTCTCGGTGTTAACAGGTGTTTGTTAACATTTTCAGAAAGCAAGTAGGTGAAATGCAAGAATTTTAACACTTTCTTTAGCACTTTCTTTCTGTAAAAATTGTTACGTTACACTTGCTAACGTCGATTTTAACATCCCTGGATGAAATCGGGCATAAGAATAATTTAGTAAAGCAAAGGTAACTTAGTGTAAGATTGCGACTAAGAGCTATAGTTTCAACGACTGTACGTAATTAAACAATTAAATTGTGTATGAGAATGCCAGAAGCAACGAAGACTGAAATTACTTTGTACCTACAAACTTAACCTTATATGATAGACAAATATCTCCGTAGATCTGTAAGGAAGTTGCAGTGCGCGAGGTATCCCCTTCTCTGTTCTCTACCCTTTACCTTTTACTTTACTTATGTAAAAACAACAGTTAAAACTATTAATCAATTAAATCAGTTAAAAAAACAAAGAAAACCTTTATAATGAAAGGAATTAAAGAAAATCTGCATGTTTCTCATTCAGGCCATTTGAATAAACTGAATGAATTTTAGTTAATTTATGGAAATTAATCATTTCTCCACACTAGCCGTTAATAGGCTAAGATTTTTGTTAGATAGAGTCAACATGAAAAATTCAATGCCATTTCCGGGATTTGAACTACGGATCTCCTGGTTTCCGTCCAGTCGCTCTTACCCTTTGAGCTACCATGGCCAATGTGCCGTCCTGACATTAAATTCTCCATTTGACCCATATTTCCCCGGTAGACCACTAGGACGGCACGTTGGTCCTGACATTAAATTCTCCATTTGACTCATATTTCCCCGGTAGACCACTAGGACGGCACGTTGGTCATGGTAGCTCAAAGGGTAAGAGCGACTGGACGGAAACCAGGAGATCCGTAGTTCAAATCCCAGCCATGGCATTGAATTTTTCATGTTGACTCTATCTATAAAAATTGAATGAATGTTGCAAATTAATACTTGCACATTGAATATACAATATGTAATAATTTTGGCTATTTTATTAATAATGTTAAATGTATGATAAATATTTACAGTCATTCTAAAACATTTTATAGATGCTAACTCAGTTCGCATGGCATAAACATAAATTCAAATCACAACTATGTTGGCCGGGCAGAAAATAATGTTAAAGCCACACTAAGAAATTATAATCTAAACAGAGTACAGAGGCGCTAACATAGTTCTTAATGGATTAGAATTACAGCATTGTGAGTTTGGACCTTTAAAGTAGGTGAGTGGTAGATTATCATTTGTTCGGTGTTACCATGGGATTGCACAGGTTGCAGTCTTACAAAATGGGTAGCTTATCACCATTATTTATTTCTGATTTTGGTCTAGGGTTGAATATTTTGGCATATAAAATACAAAAGTGACGAATATACGACATTATATGGCGATAGATTTTATAAACGATTATGAAGAATTAATATTAGATAAATCAAATTAAAATAATTGTATAGCACCAAGATAGAACTATCCATAGTACAGTTTTCTGTATTTATTGAGTCGCTGCGACACTTGACTATATATATCTTTGCTAAAGTGTTTTACAAATAAAAATTTTCCTACTATCCTACTTTCAGAAGAAAGTAAAACTTGTCTGCAGTTTCTATGCAATTGCGTAATTAATAATCATTGCAGTTTGTAGGAAGGAATGAATCGTAGATAAGTGTGCATAACAATATATTTTCGTGGCAAAAGGGATGTTATGTTAATTTAAAAACTATAATCCAGCGAATGCTTAGACATCGAAATTAGAATTATGTTTCACCTTGTGTGATTAGATTCTTATCGAAGTAAATGGCTTGACAGATCCATGTTGTACTTTTCTCATAACATGCAGAAAACAAAACCTTCGTGGCTTTCAGTTTTATAAAATAAAACAAAACATTAGGGTGGGAACCATATGTTTAGCTCACAAGTTTCCATTGAAAGTTATTTATGTAGTGTCGACAGAAGATTTGGTTAAATAACCTGCATTGAGTATTAATTTTGAATACCCATCTGAAGGTAAATAGCGCATGAAGTGTAGTGTAGTATAGCATAGCGCGCACGCGCGTGTGTGTATGAGCAGCATAATTCAAATATTCTTATTACTCGGTATGAAAACTATTTGCACATAGCGATTATGATGCAGGGCATCCTAGTTGTCCTTTCGGGTACTTTCTCAAAGCTATTAATAATATTCGCAGTATTTTCACCAAATAATGTTTTTTTTTTTATCATAAGTATTTAACCATTTCTGCTAAAGGAATATTTTATTCTAGTTTCCAGTTTTACTCTTAATGTTTATATATTATATATGCATAGAGGTTGCTTTCATCTCTTCAGATCTTTCTAGAATTTCTTAAATTCAACTTCTCAAATAGTATGGAATGGCAGTTTTCTCTTCTATATTTCTGTTATTACGCTTGTAGCCAAATAATTTCTGTGTGTAACAAGATATAGATTCATAATAATGCTCGCTTTAAATCGTTTAGCAATAATAAATTGTATTGGATATATTAATACATTTTATACAAAGTAAGAGGACTTAAAAGATTATTCTTTATATTTATATTTACACAATGTTCAATTTTCAAGGAGATTCTTTCATCAGCTTCGTGTGTAACAATTTCAAAATTTTACGGGAACAGATATATTTGTATCTCTGTAAAATTTCAGCAATAAACTGAATAATTGCTTTCACTTTTGCCGCTTTCCTAAGAACTTCGATATGCACACAGGTTTATGCGCACACACAAAGAGAAAGAAGAAGGTAAAGACACGTAATATAGAATAAATAAAATACATAAAATTGGACACATGTAAACTTGTAAGTATTTGATTATGGCATCATTTATTATTTGTATTTACACATATGTATATATAATTATTTTTATTAACATAAGCTTTTCAGGGAACCCCACATCTCTTACAACCATTTACATAAAAAGTTTCCTTACTTAAAATTTTCTGAAGAATGATGAATATTTGGGATTACTTACAAACTCATAAGTTTCAGACATCTACACGATATTGTAAATTTTCTGTATATCGGGTCCCGTTCTTTCACACTGAATTCTATGTGATCATATACATTTATTGCCTATCTCGTTTAACCATAAGGAAAAAACAGAAATTTGCCATACGAGAAACATAATTCGTGTTAAAATTCTATTGGTGTAACTTTCAGGTTTTTGAGGTATCCACTTTGAGATGTTAAATAGTTTTTCATACGCTCATGTAAACGTGTACGGTATCATAGCTAACAAATACTCAGTGTTTTTAAACAATTATATAGCTTACATTTATTATACATTAACAAATCATCTATTCAGATGATTTGTAACGAAGTTTGCCAACTTATTTTCACAGAAAAAAAATGTATTTTTGTGAACGTATTGCTTAGAGAAGCCCTGTGATTTATTAGATGTAAGTTTTTAAACGCTTTGCTCCAATTACAAAGTAATAGCTCTTGTAAATTAATATCACGTGATACGAGCCCGAAGTAGAAACAAAAGGCAGTATATTTGACAAATTTTGAACTCATTGTGGTATCGCCGAAAATCGCCTTAACCCTTAAATTATATATATCTTACAGGTTAAGGAAGTGAACTCTGGCTCTTCTGCAGGCACGTCTTTAACCTGTTCGCCATTAATTTCCTATTGACCTTACTTTAGCGAAGAAAAGTACCTGATTCGAAGAAAATAAGCGCGGGGCATTTCGCAAAGGCACTCCACATTAAAAGGCTTCTGTTTCGAAATAACTAACGTTAGGAGTCGCTTTCCTTAGAAATTGGTTGTACTGTAGCAACTTTTAAAACACTTTCCTCTTGGTAATACACTAATACCTTTTCACATTCTCAAAATTTCATAAACTCATTGCAGTTGTAGAGAATAAAGATCCACATCAACAAAGATTCAACTAAACACACAACATTACTTTGGGACCTAATTGAATTTTTTTAACTATGACCTTGGCAGGTTGGCGGGGATCAAGCCACTGTTTCGAGACATCAGGGTTTCATTACAAGTAACAATTTTCCTGACAAATCTATCATCCATGGGAATGCGGATAACCTGACGACGAATATCCACTCTACGTTTAGCCTATTGAGGTGTCAGTTCAGGAGGTACAGATCTACAGCTTCTGTATGGTTTCTCAAATGTCTTAAAATCTTTTGATGCACCAAGTTCTTCTGAAAGGCTACGGGTGCTTTTTTGTTAATCCATACTTTAGGTCTTCCAGAATGTGGTAAATCTTTACTATTTTCGTCTCCATTGTTGAAACATTGGAACCAACATTGTGCCACACGCTCACTAGGAACACGTTCTCTTTCCACTTCACATATCCTTTGACCTGCGGCAGCGTCTTTATATTCTTGTTTCCAGTAATGTTTTAGAAGGACTCTAAGTTCAAACTTTGTTATCTACATTTTGTAATTGTTTATTAAGAACTGAAGATGATACATGCTCGAAAAAATTCAACACTAGCTATGGCATCCTGTAAATAGCATTGTCAAACCGAAGAAACCCAATAAATTATCCAAAACACAAAAACCGACTTCACTTATGAGACCACCTATAATTACTTATTCACCGTCTTACGAAATAAAAACAGTGAACTCACGTAATATTCGATAATCTCTTGAGTGTATATTGTAATAAGTATGATCTCAACATTTTTTGTTTTTATTTTCTTATTCTTTTTTGTACTCATAAATGTTTGTTTCTGAGAAGAAACAGAAGAAGACTTCGAACTCATTAATGTAGAATTCACTCAGTTACATCAACGAGAAATCATTTGTTACTAACGTGCTTTTGAATAATATTTTCTCGACATTTTATTATATGTCTAGTACGGAAGATTAAAAAATTGTAAAGCTATACACCAAGAGCAACTCGAGGCTAAATATTGTGGAGATAAAGTATCAAACCATGGGCAACGCCAGGTTATTAATGTCATTAATATTTAGTGTATAAATTAAATACTAGATACAACAATTTTAATATTTTTAAGAACCCTGAGATCTCATTACGAAACTAAGTAAACCAACACATCATACTACTATACGTTCTGGTTACACAACTATTGATTTAAGGGTAACCAAATTTAGATTGGTTATATTTTTATATATATGGCAACAATTATTGTAAAAATAGCTTAATTCTTGTTTAAATTTGTGCAAAAGTGGTTCCGTGTTTCTGTACCCAAAATTTTACCCATTTTAAGTGCACTTTTCTTCAGTAGGATTTGTACTTGTTCAGTAGTGCTTTTTTATATATTTTTCTTTGTTATTCTCTTTCTGTTTTGTTCTATCATCAGATTTTAATTACTGTTTGTTTAAATATGTTATTTTTAAACGTTTCCAAATAAACGTAACCTAACAGGCAAGAGTATTTTTGGTGTAGAAGTTGTAGGAATAAATGTTCATAGTACAGGTATTACCGAGCATTTTAGATAATAGCCAATAAATACGAACATATGTAATCAAGAATCATCTAGTACTGACACAATGTTTAGCCCTACCCTACTGGACTTATGTGCTGATTTAGTTATATTGCTTAAATACATAAATACTTGAAATGTGTTTTGGGTCTGTTTGCATTCGCACGATTGAATTTACATTCTAAACTTTGGTTGTCGACCTGTTTATGATTCCATTATATGATTCTGAGAGATGCTAGAGTTTTTATTGTTCCTTGCTGTAAATAAAAATTGCTGTACACGTATTTTCTCTAGACTGCGTTGAGGGTAACCATTAAGGTAAGCAGTAAAGCAACCGTATTAATTTTAAAATACTATTTTTCAGCGTGTTGTACTGAACTGTCATGATCTCTGAGCTTAATACCAGTACAAGGAACTCCAATTTTAATCATATCGTAATACTAATGTACTCGCTAGCAAGGAATTACAAGTTAACAAGCTTGCAGTTTTAATTTACGTCGTGACTACCGGAATAGAATTTAGTGCAATCAGGTTAATAGACCGTAATAGACCTCTCGCCGAAATGCGTCAGATATTTGTTGTAAGTTGTGACCTTTCTTACAAGCAGGCAATCTTTACGTTAAAATTAATCTACTCTTTTTGCAAAATGTTCACACATAAATGTGCGGTATAGCTTGTTTAAATATTGCTTTTCTTTGAAATCCGATTTGCTTACGCATATCTAAAGCGCTTTTTTTTTTTTTTTTAAAAAAAAAACTATATCATAAATCTATTTCTTTGGATTACTACTACTTCCATCATTTCTTTCCACTAAAAGTTGCATTTTTTTGTCTTGAATATAACGAGATAAAAGTTCTCACGAGCTGGGATGATTTAACTAGCTAATATTTTTTTTTCATTGGAATCTTAGCGCTTGAAAGCAAAGCGCCAAGGAAAGGAATTGTCTTTTAAGTAATATTTTTGCATCGAAAAAAAGAAGGGAGACGAATGAAATATGCTTTCAGTTGGATTAATTTATTTTACAGTTGCAGCTTATTTTCAGTCTACCACTTGAGTATTTATAAAAAGAGAACCTCTTATTTGTTCTACAAGGATCCTTTTTTCCAACAAAGTCAGTAACCTAAACCTATGTTTTAAATATAAATATATTTTGTATGCCAACACTTAATTCGTTTCGATAAGGTTGTTTTACTTGTATCTTTTCCCATATAAATATTCAGCTAGTGTTAATGTTTGTTGAACTTATTTTTTAATCTGTTGGATTACATTCCAATGTCTTTCTCCACTCTGTAAACTGTTCTTCCAAGAGCTTATTCTTTTACCTAATTATTTCTTTTTAATAGAGATAAGCTTCATTACACATATAATTTTCAGTTTTAAGTATAAGAAGAATACAATAGGGTAAATGTGCGGGCTTTAAAATTCCATCCCATTTGTATCACCAGAGAGAAGGAAAACAAATGAAAAAAAAAAAAACTCAATAGTGACCTTCCACTTGTAAAAGTACAAGTACCTGTTTGAAAATCATACTCAAAGACGCAAAGTCTTTCGCAAACAATAATGCCACAAACATTTTTATTTGAGGCAAACTGTGCATTTTATCGAGTTCTACATTGTTTTTGTACAGTAATGCTAAAGTGATTATCATGAAGAGCAGTTCATAGGCTATATCTAGAAAAATAAATACATTCTGTTTGTTCTCCACACATCCTAAACTTATGGTGTTTTAATCAACTTGCCGTCGCTATTTGAGAGAGAGAGAGAGAGAGAGAGAGAGAGAGAGAGAGAGAGAGAGAGAGAGAGAGAGAGAGAGAGAGAGAGAGAGAGAGAGAGAGAGAGTGGGGGGGAGAGAGTGAGAAACAGAGAGAATATTTACCCTAAAGAGAGTTCTAACCCACACAATAAAAATTATTTGGGAAATGAAAACGTTTTATTTGTACAGTTTTGAGGCTGATATATTTATTAAAACGTTCTTTCAATCATATTTATTTTCTCCCTATTAACGTTAACTGTTTTTAGCAATGTTAATTACTTCTTACCTCCGCCATTGTTTTGCATATATATTACTATTCACCAGAGTGCGATCTTTGGAAAATAAATAGATAAGATCTGAAAGGGATACCTATACGAATGTATTATTTCACACACACACACACACACACACACACACACACACACACACACACACACACACACACACACACACACACACACACACACACACACACACACACACGCACGCACGCACGCACGCGCACTCACACTCACACTCA
Organism: Mantis religiosa; assembly: GCA_030765055.1. Classification (NCBI taxonomy): domain Eukaryota; kingdom Metazoa; phylum Arthropoda; class Insecta; order Mantodea; family Mantidae; genus Mantis; species Mantis religiosa. The sequence goes on along the minus strand of CM060956.1, from coordinate 64,407,785 downwards.
CACTCACACTCACACTCACACTCACACACCAGACCCAGACAGGCACTATAAATTCATCTTTTGATGTTTTGTCTGTTACATCTGTTTCTGTATTTAATTGCAATTGTAAAGAGTAGTTTGAAAAGGGAGATATACTAGAAAATCTTCGTGTCAAATTCTTGGAAGAAGTTGAACTTAAATACCAATTTTGATGTCTAACCGTAGCTTCTTTTTTGAAATACACTATAAAGCATTCCGTATTCGAAATAAAGCATTTCAGCATTTGGGTTAAGCATTTGGAATTACGGCATTAAGTTGAGAAAATCCATTAAATAAAGCGTTCAGAATAAGAACAAACCTATTTGAAGTGACAATTAACTCTGTTCGAGTTCATTTTTCGTACTATTTAACTGACTTGAAGGGGTGAAGTGACCGTGTGGTGGTTAAACATATCTCGCCTTGATGAGGGGAAGAATCCCGCCGAGTGAGGGCGCTGTTGGAGACGGTAGCAGGAGAGAGGTGGGGGAATTCACTGTATTATTCAGATGTCGCGATAAACTCCACAACGGCAAGTAATTATTACATGTCCCTCCAACCGACCGCCGTATCTGCCCTGCGGGACAGTCTAGTTTACGGCGAAACTTCGTGAATAAGCGGTCTAAGTAATTGAGCTATACGCATCGCGCTGTGCATATTTATCTATTTATTTTAGTTATTGCTAACTAAATAGTTATAAAAGATAAATCGATCTTATTATGAAAACAGCTCATTGTTGTATGCACGTATTTTCATGCGACAAACATCTTTTTCATATTTTTCATATCTTTGGTTTGCAGACAAAGCACTTGAATTTACGATTTACCAGTCTGTATTTACCTGGTTAAACAAATAGCACATCCCTTGTTGGCTTCTCACTCTGTTAAAATATCCAGCCAGAACCTAAAGTCTTGTATTCTATCTTTTTCAACAAAATTTCCCACAGTTGTTAATATTCTTCAGATTTCAATTTATAGGTTTGCTTTTAAAGTATAATGCACAAGATTTTACTTGGCTCCTGGTTTGTAGAAAGAGAAAGAAAATCGTACTCACAATCTTTTTCTAACCCGCCCCACGTTTATGGCCTGGCAGACAGGGCACACACATCAGTGGCGGTTGATCCTTCTTCGTCTGTTTGTTCTTCGTCCTCCAAATTTGGTTCCTGCTCCCCTTCTTCATTGTCAGAAATTTCAAAATGTTCCTCATGTTCACTATCTGCATCTTCTAAATTAATCTAATTAAATCTTCTAAAGTAATTATGAACCTATCACTAATTTCATCTATTAATCCATCTTTTTCCCAATAAAACTGTTGTGTTTCTTCAACGTGTTCACAAGCTCCCCGCCAATTTTGTTCGGGCACTGTACCTACTGCACTATCACACAACAATTTTACCTTACTATGCTTAAATGATATGTTGTGTTTCGTGCCATATTTTTTATCTGTGCCCATATAAGTTAAATAGCACTTAAGTCACCATGATACGGTTGTAGGCATATTACAGCGTGGACCTGCATATGCGCTATGCGCTCTATCTCATGGCTTTTGAGATCGCATTTTTTTCAGCTTTATTAAATCGTATAGTACAGCTTTGGTGGAATACGGATCAAACTCAATATTATTGTCATGAAGCCAAGATTGCATTTCTAATTTAAGTGATGATATTGGAGCTTTGTTGATTTGAGTAAAATGATAAGATACGTTGGGAGAATGTTGGGTAACAACTGATTAATAAAACAATTTTTAAATGTTTCATATCCATTTCTTCATGATAGGCTTTGCTTGATTTTGATTTAAAACTCAGAAGAGCGTTGGGAATGAAACCTGTCGAACTACCGCGTGCAAGAAAACGCCTATTTTCTATAAACTGCTTTGCCTATTGGGATATGCAGTGGAAATTCAAAATCGTCCTCTTCACTTTTCCACACTTTGTTTTTCGTATGATTTATTTGATCCAGGTTTCATCTAAGTAAATAATAGGAGCACCAGAAGTCCTTACCTCTTTTATTTTTCTTAGAACGCGAATCTTTTTGCAACAAAGTCTGGCCGTTCCATCAGAAACTTTCCTCCACGTGAGTTCTTTACATATCTAAATTTCATTTAATGCAGTAGTTCTCGCAAACTCCGTAAACTAAATTGGATTGTTTTCTTTTAGAACTTTATGTGTGTCTTCCAAGATGGGTAGAAAATCAATCCGATAGAGGAATAAATAGAATATCTTATTGCAGAGGCACAGAAAAAGTGTATTGCTAATTTTTGTGGGTTTCGCATTCGGACGTTTTTTACCAGGAGTCTATAAAGTTACCACTTACTTGCACTTGATTTTACTCTTTAAGCATTCTTTTCACAGTACGAGATGAAACTCTTGTAGCTGCAGCAGTTCTTTGAATTTTTCACTCGACACAAATATAGTTGTCTT